>CM028379.1:96277506-96310884 GCA_013146195.2 Codonopsis lanceolata
AAAGAAGATTTTGGTTCCCTCTCCCACAAAAATCTATGGACAAACCTTCATGGACTCATCTTCGACTCCTCCAAATCTACTTACGAGGGCAGTCTCTTCTCGGCCCCTCCCGATTAGCAGTTGGGAAAGCTAGAAAACAACGAAAAATCATTTCAAGAGCTTTTGCCGTCTGCTGGCACAAAAATTGTCTTTCACGAACATGCTACCCATGGATGTTTTCTTTGCGAGGATCTTGATATTCCACCATCGACTATTCTCAAATGAGCTTTGAACCATCTCGACCACACACTCAATCTTGCCGCCTACGGTTCATTTGTCTCACGTCAGCTAAGCAATTTTATATACTCATCATTTGCATATGAAGTCATTTACGTCGGACACATCGACTTGCTACTCTTCAGCGACAAGTTGCCTCTCGCTTCGAACCTCACACCGGATCATGCCAAGGGTGCATAGCGCCATTCTTTGTGGTGATCATGCTGGATGGAGGACTCTTTACTCTACCAACAGAGTGGTCCAATCGTACCTTCATCGTCAAGCGCTATGCTTCAAACCATTCAGAGGAGTAGCTAAAGCTCGAAATCGATGCTTACATGGTCGTGAAAACCGATTCTCGGGAACGACAAAACCGCCTGTTCGACACACTGAAGCCGACACAACATGGTGAAGCTGAAAAAGAACCTTCAAGCTTCATGCACGTTAAGGAGAACAAGTGAAGAAGTTGCGGCAACTGAAGCGGTTGCAAACAACTGAAAAGTTGCCGAGCCATTGTCCATCGATTGAAGCCGGTCCAAGCTCGCTAAAGGATCCCACATGGCTTATCGGACATTTCATCTCCTCTTTACTATGAACAAACTCCTTTAAACTCTCGTTTTTACTTTACCCTCACATTGGGCATTTTTACTCTATGTACCACATTCGGCTATTACATTATACGCTTGTGGTACTAACGTAAATTTCTTTGGAACTTTAAAATTCTTGACTTTACGCTTTCAAGTGAATGGTTTTTAGCAAATAGGAGGAGATTGTTGAATCTTGAAATTAAAAAGATTTGCTTAAAACTTCCATTGATTGTCGCCCGAGGAAAATTAGATTATATTTGGTCAATTGAATAACATTTTTTTCGACCACTGATTATCTCGGTGATCTATACGTACTTAAAGTATGAGTTTATCTTTCCTTATTTGTTTAATCATACACTTGTACTAACTCTTTCCCACTTTGTGTTTTAGTAGATGTCTGCCATATAATATCTCACAAGATTCTTTGAAATCTTGCCTCACATAACACATTTTCAAATTCAAATGTGTTCCTAACGGGTTGCTTGCGAAGACTATCTATAAATACCCATTGGAAGCATTTGTGAAGACAACAATCTTAACAATTTAAAAAAGTCAAGAAACCTTCTACTCTCGATCTCGGGGCGTGGTCTTCCACGAAAACTTTAGCTAGATACTTCTCATTGAAAATTTCTCTCTAGTTATTGTTTAGGCAAAACACACAGTATTTCATTTCAAATTATTTAGAACTTCGGTCGGTTTGTCTCACGAGTTTGATTGTTCCTCAATCATTCTCCCAAACACTTGGTCTTTTGTTGTAGCGATCCATTAGAGATCAAATAGATTTTTAATAAAATTAGTGCACTTCAAAATCCAAGTCTGACCAACTTGGTAGTGGACGTAGCAATTTATCTGTGAACCACTTCAATTGCTTTGTCAGCTATCTCTTATATTCTTGCAAACTGACTCAACACTTAAGAAGTTATTCAAGCGATTAAGTGTCGGCCGTCACAACAATTGTTTGCTTATTTGCTCGGTTAACTTGTATCTCGGTTCCTCTCTATATTCGGTGATCAAACATTAAAAGCATTTCTTTTTGAAAAGCTGTTGTGTCGACCAAGTGACCAACTTTCTTCACTTAACAATTTCAAAGTGTCGACCAAGCCGACCAATTCTTGAGGTTGGTGACAAGATCAAGTTTTCATTGCCAATCTTTTAAGCTTTACAAAGTCAACCCCCAAAATTTTTTAAAGGCTATTCACCCCCCTCTAGCCTTAACTGTTGCCATCTGGACTTACAATACGCCTATTGGCAAAATGGTATAATGGACTACGATGGACCATTATAACATGAAAACACGATACGTGCGCGGCCTATTGGCGAAATGGTATAATGGAGTACGATGGACCATTATAACATGAAAACATGCTACGCCTATTGGCGAAATGTTATAATGGAGTACAATGAGCCATTATAACATGAAAACACGCTATGCCTATTTGCGAAAAGGTATAATGAGGTACGATAGACCATTATAACATGAAAACATGCTACACCTATTGGCGAAATGGTATAATGGAGTACGATGGACCATTATAACATGGAAACACGCTACGCCTATTGGCGAAATGTTATAACTTAACGTAACATAACGTATCGTAAGTTAACTTAACTTAACGTAAGGTAACGTAACTTAACTTAACTTAACTTAACTAACATAACTTAACGTAATGTAAGTTAACTTAACTTAAAGTAACGTAATGTAATTTAATGTAAGGTAACTTAACGTGACGTAACTTAACGTAATGGAACGTAACGTAACTTAACTTAACTTAACTTAACGTAATGTAACTTACATGAATATGTCATTCTCCAAGACGGTGTTGTATAGAATGATGAGCCCAATGGGTACACTGAAAAACATCTCTTGATGCAAAATATGGAAATCGGTAGAGCCGACAAGAAAGGCCTAGCCCATCCAAAATTTTAACGGGTCGGGCTTCAGATATTGACGATCCAAAAAACAGTGAAATTGCACAAGTCGAATTGTCGTGGCTTTGTTCGATTTAGTTCAAAATCGATCTAGATCTGAGCGGTTGAGATCGATTTAATATTTTACGAACATAGGATGAACAAACAGATTCTGGTTACATTTGTAGCTCGACGCCGATCGGCTAAAACCTAATCGAGATCACATATTTTAATAATATCGAGATTATGCATCACACACACACTAACTTAAACCTAAACCTGGCCCGGCTCGGTGTTTTGGGCGAACTTGGGTTTTAATTTAACCCTCGCCTCGATTCGGTGATCCGATTTAATGTTTGGCCAAGTAAACTTGGTGCAGGCTGACCCGGCTAACCCACAATTGGAGCTGTTAAGTGGACCAGACCGGCCCGTAAAATGCTCATCGGGTCTAGCTTAACATCGAGCCAAATCGGGTCGGGCCTCATAAACCTAAACCTAATCGGATAAAACCCAATCGGATCACATATTTTAATAATATTATATTATGCATTACGCACACACACTTTAATTTATTAAATTAAATTAAAGATAAAAACTATAAATTGAAAGTATAAATTAAGAAAAAAATCAAATAAAACTGCTTTTTCTAGTTAATAAATTAAATTCAAGATAAACAAAGATAATTTAAAATTATGTTGTATTTATAAGCTAATAACTAAAAAGAAGCCTTATGTATAAAGCAATTTAAAGAAACATTAGTAATTAATAATTTATCTTTTCTAAATAAATTATTATTAACTTGTTTAAAAGACAATATAAATTGAATTGTCATCAAAATGCAAATAAAAGAAAAACAATAAAAACCCTAGGTATAAATACAACTTATCTTTCCAAACAAAGCTCACTCTCGGTGATCGATCGCTCTCAATCACACGCCACTCGCCCCGTTAGTGAGTCTCCATCCTTCATCTCCTCGCCTTACGGCCATCATCCTCCATCGCCGGCGTCAACCTTGCCATCTCCGGCCAAAGCGGTTCTCAACCCATTAAAAGCATCTCCTCTCTCCGGATGCGTGCATACTCCTCCAATCTACCTCATCGCCGCCGCCCTCGCCACTAGTCCGACAACATCTCACCAGCTCCCTCATCTCTCTCCTCGCCATATACGACCCAAGATCCGGTCAATCGCGCCCTAAAACAGGTTTTCTCGTACCATGCATCCAAACAGTCTTAACGAGACTCACTGGCTATGCCGCTCCCATCTTAGGCGGTCAAATACTCCCAACTTCTTGTTCAAAGAGTAGAAAGATCGATCAAAGTGAAAGTCGGAGAACTCCTGTGTCGTCAAACACTACAAAAAAAGGGGCAAGCGAAAGCAGAGTTTTTTCGGTTGCAATTCAAGAAAATCGGTTTCAAATTGATGTTTGCAACGGAAAATGTCCGTAACAAAGTCCATAGCAATAAGCCTCGTCCCAAAATTGTGCAACCACTTTCTTGCGGTTGCAAAAACCTTGCAACGGAAAAAAGTAGTTGTAGTTTCGGTTGCGATGTGTTTCCTAGGACTTTTTATATCCGTTGCAAACAACAAGCGATTTATTTTGTTTCTAATTTGCAAGCGGTTTTTATTTCAAATTTGTTACACATATAACTAAACTAGCAACTTAATTTTTCGGTTTTTAGTAGGCAACCTAATTTGCAAGCGGTTTTTTGTTTCAAATTTGTTACACATAGGCGAACTAACAAGCGAATTTTTCGGTTTCAAGTAGGCAACCTAATTTGCAACAAGTTTTTATTTCAAATTTGTTACACATAGAACTAAAGTAACAAGCTGAATTTTTCGGTTTCAAATATGCAACCTAATTTGCAACTGGTTTTCTGTTTCAAATTTGTTACACATGGAACTAAACTAGCAACTGAATTTTTCAGTATCAAGTATGCAACCTAATGTTTATGTTGCAAAAGTCCGTTGTTGGTTTGTAACTAAATTTTTTTAAAAAAAGAAAAAACTTGCAACAAAAAATTATGTTGCAGAAGATTATTTTTGAAAATAAAATATTACTAATATTATGTCTATAAATATTTCTCAATAGTACCTGATTGAACATTTCACTTAAAATATCTTAAATCAAACAATTAAAGTCAACAAAGCTTCAAACATTATATTCAAAATGAATTGACAAAGCTGTCATACTAAAGCTGATTAAGCTGTTAAACTATATAGAATTGTCAAATTGTCATACTTTAAACTACATAAGAGCTTGTGGACGATGCTCGGAGCCTCTAAGTCCTCGAATTGAGCATCTCTTGAAATTGCAACTGGAAATCATTTTTCATTTGCTCAAATTTAGCCTCATATGCGGATTATAATTGTGTTGTGACTTCATCCACGAAAGAAAATTAGACCGGCTCGGACATCTAAAAAGAAAAACATATTTCAGTGCTCCATAGTAATAATATATTAAGCACATAAAAATTCCAATGTTTGAAACATATATATTACCTTCATGCAGTTAATTTTAAAACTATTTGAGGGAGACTTTTTGCTCCATGAAGCCGAGTTTTCGGAGCGAAGTTTACGTGCCATTTGACTTTAAGCCAACAAAGCTTGATCCGACAAGCCGAAGATGTGAAGGCTGCTGCGGACATTTAAGATGCTACGGTTTGGAGAGTGAAATTGGTAAAAGAAATAGAGAATAAGAAAGGAAGTGGTTCAACAAGTGATTAGTAGTTTAGAATTGAATAGGATAGAAATGGTTAAATAAAAAGACAAAGAGTGACGTCTAGTTGGTTAGGTGAGGTAAGAATTGTTAGGGGTGAAGGGGTATGGAAAGATGGTGGGTATGACATGGTGGTGGTGAGGAGAGTTTTTAGGCATTGAAGCTTGGGTTTCATCATAATCTCCTACTTTGTACTCTTCCACTCTTGAAACACATGCCACTTGATCTGCTTGTTCCCATAAATCTCCCATAGCCATGAATCGAAGAAACCTCTTGGGTTTGAAATGTACTAAATGGTTGCTTGAATGTGGAGTAACAATGAAGTCTCAGAGAGCAAACCAAATGAACTCCATATATTGTTTTGCTAGAGCTCAAAAGTTGGACTACTTGACATTATTATGAAAAAGACTCAAATCTAGAAAAATGAATCAGTGATAAAAGTGCAAGAGTTAATAATTCCTTTTACGGATGGGTGAATTCAAATCGATTAAAACTTAAGGGTAGTATGCGCCTTTGAGGAATCCAAGTATCATGTCTTGTCGAGGTAGTTCCATTTTCGTCAAACAACAAAAAACCCCCAACGCTTACTTCTTTCAATCGTTTAAAAGACTAAGGCGTGATAACGAAAGGTGACGAAACTAACTAGGGTAAATGGAAATAAAACCAATCCATTCAAACAAGTGAGTGACAAATAACGAAAAGACTTTATTTTCCAACAATCAAAAGCAACCCATAAGATTAGTTCGGATAGAAATCAAATCCATTTTTAAAATTGAGTACTTGCTTTTAGGACCACGATTATGGTCTTTTCCCTCTGATTATAGATAAATTCCACACCATTTAATTAGTCCATACATTCTCATGAAATTGCGAGTTGTATGTTAGTTTAAGGAAACTTTATGATGTTAGGTAGGTACTAGGTAGGGTTAAAACTTATAAAACTCAACAAAGATCAACGAGGTGAAGTTTATGATTTTCCTTTTCATATATTTTCCAAGTGCAACAAGCGATAATAACATTGCACTTGGTCTTACCAAAAACATGTAATCGGCTCAAAACCAACACTAACTAACCTTATTCTCCAACATCCGGCTTAGCCTCCTCTTCTCCTCTAGGTCTCGGCATGACGATGTGCTTATCTCAACCTCTTCTTTGGAAAGTTAAACCCGGCACAACCATTCAGTACATTTCACAATACACCAGCTAAAGTGATACAAAAGGTTTCATCATAATACACCAGCTAAATCTCCTACTTTGTACTCTTCCAGCACAACCTCTTACCTCTTGGGTTTCATCATAAATTCATAATCTCCTACTTTCTGCAACTAAAGCCATGAAAAGGCCTAGGAGAGCTGTTAGAGCTGCTGTTCCCATAAATCTCCCATAGCAGCAGCTAAGGAGGAGCAACCTGCTGCCACTCGATCAAGAAGAAACTCTTCCCCTTGCTCGATCTGAACAAACTTTTGTTCCACTCACTCCATCCAGAAAAAGAAGGAAGTCTCAACATAGCTAGAATCACAATTTCCCTGCTACGCAAAGATCATTGGATCACCGGGGGAAGCTTTGTCCATAGAGCTCAGCTATAGCTCATAACACATAACTAAAGCAAACCTTTACTATCACTGTCTCTTCTAAATAATCATCCAACTTTATAGAGTGTCAATAGATACAAATAATGTTTTGTTTAACGAAGCAGGGCTTGATTGAGTGCCTAACTCACAGAGAAAGATATATAATTACAATACGACACCTTTGTAAACTTTTGTACAACATGCTTGGGGAAGTCACGTAAACCCTTCAACTCATCCTGACATGTAAATGTGCGATGTGCAGGAGATATGTTCACTGAAGAACAGAATGAATTGGTTGAATCAGCAGCAGAGATGTTATATGGTCCGATTCATGTGCGATACATATTGACCAGCAAAGGAATGGCTGCAATGGAATGATTTGAAGTTGGATATTCTCTCATCTGTTTTTATTGTTTTCTGATTTTGAGCATCAATGTTAATTTTTTTCCATGGCATAACGTCCTAGTTATACAGTCTTATATGAAATTAGAGTTAGAGAAGTACAAAAACTACGATTTTGGAAGGTGCTGAGAGTTTCTTTGTGGACAGCCATGCCTTCCGTTGGCGATCGGACATTCCGTGGTCAGAAATGCGGTGAAGATATATCTTGCCCCAAGTTTGAAGATATTTACTACCCTCGATCCAAGTACCAAGGCAATATCCTTTGTATGGGTTGGTGCCACTGGCTACTTGTTTATTCATTGCTTTAGAATGGCTTTCTTATCTTCAGATTTATTTTAATTTATTTGGAAAGGTTTTTCTTAAAGCTTTTATCATGTCCCTGTTTTTTAACTCATAAGAAGTTTGATTGGAAATCGTGGCCTATATATTTGTGGTTTTGTGAATTGAGTAGCACTACGGCATGTGGTCGTTAGACTCCTCTCATAAGTCATAATCGTAACTTGAGTTTTTTTCATGTGGATATGTTTATATGGCTGTACCTACTCAACTTGACTCAATGCAGTCCCTATTGCTTGAGTAGGCTTGCATGAATCGTTAACCATTGTATAAAGAAGCGATTCTATCACGATGGATAATCAGACTTCCCAATAGCAATCAGAGGATGTTTGGTCTAATCCAAATTGGCCAAAACGTCTAGACAAGAACTTGTTGATTTGTTGATTGAGGAAATGAGAAACATAGGGATGATGAGAAAAAATAAAGCTTAGTTACCTCATCCCCTGTTGATGAGTTAGAAGGTAGGACAAAGAATAATAAGTCAGACTTAAGCTTAAGAATACCCAATATTATCAAAGAAAAAATCAGCCTTGCTATTTGAGTCCAGAAAAACAAACTTGGTTAAGTCCTACACCATTCGTATTACAGCTCCTTCATGATGTAGTGTTACCTCAACATCATTTTATTCATAACAATCTAGCAATGGTTGGTCAAAGAATGAAGAGAATGGACAAAATTTTCTGTTAACGGTTCCTGATTTTGGTCTACTTTGATTGCAGAACTGTTTCGTTCTAGGAACCAAAAAATTACAAGACTTGTATGGTTGGAAAGATCTAGAAGTCTACTTTCCAATCCAAAAAACGGTTCCTGATTTGGGGATCTCTAGAGAAAGTTCTGGCCATTTTACCAAGACGTGTCATAGTTAGCTGTTCTGTCCTAGTTATCTGTTTTCTATAAGATTAACTTGTCTTCGAAGCCTCGTTTTGACTTTCCTTTCGTATTACAGCTCCTTCATGATGTAGTGTTACCTCAACATCATTTTATTCATAACAATCTAGCAATGGTTGGTCAAAGAATGAAGAGAATGGACAAAATTTTCTGTTAACGGTTCCTGATTTTGGTCTACTTTGATTGCAGAACTGTTTCATTCTAGGAACCAAAAAATTACAAGACTTGTATGGTTGGAAAGATCTAGAAGTCTACTTTCCAGTCCAAAAAACGGTTCCTGATTTGGGGATCTCTAGAGAAAGTTCTGGCCATTTTACCAAGACATGTCACAGTTAGTTGTTCTGTCCTAATTATCTGTCTCCATAATTTTTACGAGTTTGGGCTTGAAAATTCTGCTCCCTTTGTGAAATTCAAAGAGAAAATAAGAGATGTCGTCAAGGCCTGAGCTACAAGCACCTCCTGAGATATTCAACGATGACGTTGAAGCTCGCAAGTACACTTCTTCTTCTCGCATTGTCAGAATTCAGGCAGAAATTTCAGAAAGAGCTTTAGAACTTCTTGCATTTCCTGATGATGGAGTCCCTAAATTGCTACTCGACATTGGTTGCAGATCTGGACTTAGTGGTGAGACCTTATCCAAACATGGACACCAGTGGATTGGTCTTGATATATCCCAGTCAATGCTTAATATTGCATTGAGCGAGAGGCTGAAAGTGATCTTATACTCGGTGACATGGTTCTCCCATTTTCCTACACAACCTGAACTTACTACGATTGCTTCAACCAGTGCAGTCTCCATACCTTACCAAACTATCTATATATACTTTATAAAAAAACAGAAAACCTCATGACGAAACCAAATATGTGGTCCTTCTAAGGGTGGGACAACTGCTCTCTTCTCTCTTTTTCTTTTTTTTTCTCTCTGCTTTTTCCTTTTCACACGTAAGATTACAAAGCCTAGGCTGTGACCATGAAGGGTAGACAAGTAACTTCTTTAGTTTGACGCAGTGGAGAAGCCCATTCAAATTACTAGCAAAGGGCACTCAGAGAACAGCCAGCAGTCCGCCTCACATCCAAAGAAATTCTACGGATTCCAACATGGCGATGGTGGAATTAGATCAATTCTACATGACTTACTTATCAAGATTGGAACAAACACAAGTATTGGCAAGAAGATCATTAGGTCTTTATCCTCATAACTTCCAAGTAATGTAAGTTTTCCCATGGTGTTGGGGGATTTGATGGAAAGGGATTGGAATTCAAAGTGAAAGAGTAAGACTACCCTTTATCCCTCATACTTCCAAGCAAAATGAAGTTTTCCCAATTTAGGCTAGGACCTGCAAAGACTACAAGTGGGGGGAATATTTTCTTTTTCTTTTCTTTTTCTTTTCTTTTTCAAAATCCCCCCCCCCCCAAACTTGTTTTGTACAATATATCAAGCTAAAAATATCTCATCATTTTTCTCAGCAATATTTTTCTAACATATTTTCTCTTGAAAGCTATGCTTTCATTTGAATCTTCTTGCACTCTTCTTCTTCCGTTTCATTTTTCGTCGATCTATATTTTTTCTCTTTTTTTTAACGACTACAGGAAGAAGAAGTCTTCAGAAAACTTGCCTAACTGAAAAATGGTCCCATTAATTTCCCACCCACATCCTACTCTCTCAAAGGGTAGGCTAAAAGTGTATAGGCTTTTAGGGTTAAGTTAATGTGGGTAATAAAAACGATGTCGAATGGGGGTTTAATAGTGTGCTTAGCACACTCCATTCTTTTTAAATTAGGCTCAAAGGGGACACTAGGGATATTTTTAGTAAAGGTCAGGGAATATTTAGGCTCAAACGATCCAAGGATGGCCTAAGTCATTTCTTAATGCCAAATGCTCATACAGTTTTTAAAGCAAGTAAGACACATAAAATATCATATCAACTGTGGGAATTGTGGGGTTGAATGTTTAGCATCACTGGATTTCACATAAGCATTCACTAATACAGATGGTAGGGACAATCGAGACTAACATGCAGACACAGTTCGAAAGTGTGCTTGACATATATTGGTGAGAAAAAATCCAAGGGATCTAACTTATCATGCAATTGACCCTAAATTACAATTCAATGCAACCATCATGTTCGGACAGCTATTCATCATATTCTTGTGCATATTTTGTTGAAATGAAATGGGTGCTATAAACTTTATAAAACTATTCTACTCAATCCATAATTATGACTGGTGTAGGTGCATGAAGAATTTGGAGAAAATCAAGAATTTTGCAAAATTAAGCAAATTCCAGAAGGATTTATGGAAAAGTTATGTGGTTCATTGCATTAACTCCTCATCGACTAGTACTACCACACAAAGACTCGAGAATGGAATTTTTGAATTAAAATATTTTTTTGATTTTGATTTTGAAATTATATTTTTTTAATAGAAAATTTGGAGAAGATGATGACACAATTGATGATGGGTCCCCATAATGGGAACCCACGAGAATCCAATATTATAGTAATCTGGTCAAGGCAACATCTCCGAAAATAAGAAAAATTCAAAAGCAAGAAAGGTGGGTGAGGAGACGACACGATAGAGGGAAAAGAAATTTTTCCCCACCCTAAAAACGTAGCCCAACTCCATTCCTCCTTAGGCTAGGACCTACTAAGACTTTGGGCTTAGAATTTCCCCCCAAACTTAATTTCTATTTTGTCCCCAAAATTGAGGAACATATGAGAGGCTTGATGGGGAAGGACACATATCAAAACGACATAGCAGGCCCACCTAACGAAAGAGGAAGAAACTTGGGCCTCGACTCACGGCGAGTCGGGAGGAAATAACAAACGAGGAGGAAACTCGGGGATTGTGCTAGGTGGCATCCCAAAATACGTGGAGACATCTGCCCCACCTGGTTAGCCCAACCAAAGAAGTCAGTCTGGTCGGCACGCATTTGTGCCAATTGCTGACCCAACATATAATTTTGGAGGACAGCTTCCTCCAACCTGTTGGAGATCCCCTCCAACGGATCCTCCTCCTTTTCGGGCTCCTCCTCGTGAAGAATCCTCTCTCGAGGTTGGTGAACGAGCTCAAACAATATTTCCCTAGTAATAGCGGGCACCTTCCTAATCCTCTCCGCATCTAGAGCCCATCTGACTCCAGCCTCTCCACACAGTTTGGTAATCAAATGCGGGAACGCGAATCCCGCATTTGTTTTACCTCTAATCAGGGTCTGAATTTGGCTGTTGATCAGGCGGCCAACATCAATAGACCCACCAGTCAAGATGGTGTAGATCAAAACTGCCTTAGCCCAAGTCACCGTGTGTTCGTAACTGGAAGGCATGAGTCGGGAGAAAATAAATTTGAACACGGCCTTGGTCGTGTTCAACAGGAAAGACTCCTCCATAGTGCGGGGACCAAATGGTTGGTTTCGGTTCTGGGTGCAAACCACACCAGGCATTGAGATGGTCGCATTGACCACCTCGACAGGGACAAGGGCAGAAAGGTGGTGACTATAGTCATCGACACCACTCGCAAAGTTAGAGGTGCCATAGCAAAGGTTAATGTTTTGGGATGTAAAACTAACATCTACCTCCGAACACTATCAACTTGATCTGGACTCCAAAGTTATTGTGGGTTGTCTTACCTCTTCTTATTCCTTCCCTTGGAAATGTTGGCCCATTCTTCATCATATTCATGCCATTCAAAGGGAGCTTGATCTTGATATTCGACACTGCTATAGGGAAGCAAACACAGTTGCAGATCTTTTGGCCAACTTGGGATGTGACTCCTTAACCTCGACTCAATTCCATGAAGTATGTGATTTGCCCTCTCGTATTCATGGTTCTCTTATTTTGGATGCTAATGGCACTCCATACATTCGCCGTAGGCTCTCTTAATTTCTTGTGCTTTTTCGCTTTGTATTTCTCTTTCTAGGTCAGGCTCCTTCGTCCCCCCATTTATAAAGGCAAGGCTGGTTGTCCCCCTCAAGTTTGTACTTATTTTCTTAAATCAATAAAATCTCGCAAGGTACCGTCCCTGCTTCCATAAAAAAACACTAACAACCTCTAAGACACCACCGTCTATGCTAATTCGGCCATTGGCATAGAATTCACGGACAATGGCCACGATGGCCGTGTCCAGAGAAGCAGTAAAAGGACCACACCTACGAGCCTTGAAATTATTGTGGAGGCCAAAGTCACTAGCTTTAAATCCCCTTTCAGGGATTATGGTCTTGGAGAGCTTCGCGGAGTAGCTCTCCGACGCATCAAAAGAGATGAAGTGATGGGCATCATAATCTTGCTCCTCCTCGGGGGAGCGAGAAGTGGATGGGCCAGTATTTCTACGTTTTGGGGCCATTTGGTTTTTAGGCACAAACATTAACAGACAAGAACTACTTTTTCCTAAAAAAATTAAAATTTCAATCTACAACTAAAGCATGCAAAATATATATTTACGTAAAGTACTCTAGCACCCTAGCCTGCAAATAATTTTAATATGTCAAAAATAAAAATGAGAGGGAGAGAGTTACTTGGAATTGCAAACCTTAGGAGATGAAGAGGTTGCCGGATTTCGAAGCTTTTCGCCGGAATCAATGGAGGGTCACTCCTTCTTTCAAGCCTTGATGGAAGGAGATGAGGGTGGAAGGGATGATTTAGCTTGAGGGAGAGGAGACCTACCTTGGATCTGCCGGATTTTGAAGAGCCTTTGCCGGATTTTTGAGAGACAAGGAGTTCTTGCTGCTGCTTTGAGAGAAATGGAGGAATTCTGGGTGATCTGTTCTTTCTGCCCGACATTTGCTTATATAAGGGACCTTGCGACCGCAAGGTCCTTTGAGGCTTGCGTCGACAAGGTTGTCAGTTCACGTGGGCACTGAATCCGTTGTACTGCCTGCCGATCACACTTCCTGCATTTAATGGGGCCTTGCGGCCGCAAGGGTGCTTAAGCCTTGCGTCCGCAAGGTCGGCAGAACATACATACCTATTTTGCTTTCAACCTTTTTGGCAGTTTTGCAGTTTAGTCCTTCAGTTATGTTCCGTTTCGTTTCGTTTCTTTCCTGTACTCTAAAAATTCTACCTAAAACTCTAAACTAAAATATTAGCAACATATAAATACAACACTACGATGTTTTTCTCCCCCAAACTTGAATTTTGGCATATTTAATTTTAAATTAAATGTCCAAAATTAAATAAGACGGAGAATAGCATATTTAAATTAACTATGAAAACAAATAAAACTCATCATAGTGGGTTGCCTCCCACCTAGCGCACTTGTTTAACGTCTTTGGCTCGACCCAACTACAAACCTAATCATCTGGTGGTGCATTGTCAGCGAGACGAATTAGTTCAATTGTTCGCTCAACTGACATGGGTTCAAGGTATGGTTTGAGTCGGTGACCATTAACTTTAAATATTTCATTGGTCCTTGGATTTCTAATATCAATTGCTCCATGAGGATAAATTCGAACTATAGTGAAAGGACCAGACCATTTTGATTTTAGTTTTCCGGGAAATAACCTAAGTCTAGAATTGAAAAGAAGCACTTTTAATCATGGACGAAACATTTTGTTGGCTAATCCCATATCATGATATTTCTTGGTCTTTTCTTTATAGGTTTTAGCATTCTCATACGAATTTAACCTATGTTTTTCTAATTCATTTAATTGGAACAGTCTCTCCTCACCAGCCAAGGTTAAATCTAAGTTAAGTTCTTTGACAGCCCAGTAGGCTCTATGTTCAATTTCAACTGGTAAATGACAAGCTTTGCCATACACCATTCGGTATGGACTCATTCCTATCGGGGTCTTGTATGCGGTTCGGTATGCCCATAAAGCATCATTAAGTTTAGACTGCCAATCCTTACGGTTTGGTCTAACTGTCTTTTCTAATACTACTTTTATTTGTCTGTTACTTACTTCTACTTGGCCAGATGTCTGAGGATGGTAGGGAGTAGCTAACTTGTGAGTTACACCATGTTTTCTAAGGAATGCATTTAGCAATTTATTGGTGAAGTGTGTTCCTTGATCACTAATTATGGCCTTAGGTACTCCAAACCAAGCAAAAAGATCTTCCACAAATTTTACCATGGTTTTACCATCATTATTTTTAGTTCCAATGGCTTCTATCCATTTAGATACATAATCAACAGCAACTAAAATATATTCACAATTATTAGAGACTGGAAAAGGACACATAAAATCAATGCCCCAAACATCGAAAATTTCAACAACCATATTTATATGCAAGGGCATTTCATTCTTTTTTCCTATTCCACCGGTTCTTTGACACTTATCACAAGTTTTATAAAATATGTCATAATCTCTAAAAACAGAAGGCCAAAATAATCCAAATTGTAAATTTTTTCTAGCAGTTTTATTACCACTAAAATGACCACCACAAGAGTATTCATGACAAAATATCATAATACTTTGTTGGTCTTTTTCTGAAACACATCTTCTAATTATAGATTCGGAACACATTTTATATAAATGAGATTCTTCCAAAAAATAATTCTTTGCTTCTGTCAAAAATTTCTTTCTTTGATAGAAATCAAAATCAAGATTTATGATATCAGACACATAATAATTGACACAATCAGCATACCATGGATCTGAATCTTTGACTGCTAATAATTGTTCATCAGGGAAGTTTTCATTTATGAGAATTTTATTATCAAGAAATTTATGTTCAAGCAAGGGTGAAAATTCTAATCTAGACAAATGGTCAGCTACGACATTTTCTGTTCCCTTTTTGTCCTTAATAGTAATGTCAAATTCTTGTAATAGTAACATCCACCTTATGAGTCTAGGCTTAGCCTCTTTCTTACTCAATAAGTATTTTAGAGCTGCATGATTAGAAAATAATATAACTTTTGATCCTAACAAATATGGTCTAAATTTTTGTAATGCATGCACAACAACTAAAAATTCTTTTTCTGTTGTTTTATAATTAAGTTGTGCATAATTTAATGTCCTACTAGCATAGTGAAAAACATGTGGTTTCCTATCCACCCTTTGACCTAACACGGCTCCAATTGCAAAATCTGATGCATCACACATGATCTCGAAAGGGAGAGACCAATCGGGGCCGGTTAAAATTGGGGCATTTGTCAATCTTTCCTTTAATAAATTAAATGCATTTAAGCATTCTTGGTCAAAAATGAATTCGGTGTCTTTTGCCAACAAGTTACATAGAGGTTTACAGATTTTTGAAAAATATTTTATAAATCTTCTATAAAAACCTGCATGCCCTAGAAAACTTCTAACACCTTTGACAGAAGTTGGGGGAGGTAGTTGTGATATAACTTCAATTTTTGCCTTATCGACTTCAATTCATTTATTAGACACAACATGACCTAAGACAATTCCATGTTTAACCATGAAATGACTTTTCTCCCAACTTAGGGTCAAATTAGTTTCACAACATCTTTTTAAGACCGATGTTAGATTTTCTAGGCAATGATCAAAAGAGGGCATTACAAAGTCCAAAGGGCATTCTCCTAAATGCAAAGGTACCAAAGGGAGATGTAAAGGTGGTTTTCTCTTGGTCTTCAGGTGCTAATGGGATCTGGTTATAGCCAGAAAAACCATCAAGAAAACAATAATACTCATGACCAGCTAGTCTTTCAAGGATTTGATTAATAAATGGCAAGGGAAAATGGTCCTTCCTAGTTGCTGTATTTAGTTTCCTCAAATCGATCCACATTCTATAACCAATGATAGTTCGTGTGGGAACTAACTCATCCTTATCATTTTTAACTAATGTAATTCCTGATTTCTTGGGAACTACCTGAACTGGACTAACCCATTTACTATCAGATATTTGGTAAATTATACCCGCATCGAGAAGCTTAAGGAATTCTTTTCTCACTGCTTCTTCCATGTGAGGGTTAAGTCTTCTTTGTCTTTCCCTAGAAGGTTTACTACCTTCTCTATGTGTCCATAAAACTTTTAATAGGCTTGATTCTTGTTCTTATGTTAAATCTGCAGCAGTTATATCAGGCAAAGTTTTACCTTCCCCTAAAAATGCATATTTTAAGTAGGATAGTAATGACTTTAATTCTTCTTCAGGTGGAGATTTAACGGACAGAATAAATTCAGAATTTTCAGATTTAATTGTTTCTTCTTTAACCTCCTCAATGTTTTCTACTATTTCTTCCACTACTTCTATTTCTTCAAAGAGTTTTAGGATTTCTACTTCTTATTCTTCATCTTTTTCATCCTCTTCTTTTTCTAACTTATCAGAATTATTTTATAATTCTTCTTTTTCCATACTATCTTTTTCTTTATTTTTAAGGGCTTCCAATCTTTCTCTCTCTTTTCTTTCATCAGTCTCTCGAATTTCTCTTTCTAACTCATCAATGTCTAATTTTATGGGAGGGACATGTCTATCATCATAAACTACAAATACATCTTTCTCATAATCGTCATCTTCACAATTTTCTTCAAAGGTTTGAGTTGTTAATTTTTCTATTTTATCAATTGAGAAACATGCATTTATGTCACTAGGTCTATTCATAGCATCAAAAAATGAGATTTCTACAGTTTCACCTAGGACCGACATTGTGAGTTTACCATTCTTAACATTTATCATTGTATTGACAGTGGCCATAAAAGGTCTGTCTAACAAAATAGGGACTTCATTATTTTTGCATATTTTTCTTTCCATCTTTAGAACCACAAAATCAACCGGAATGATTAATTTATCAACCTGAACTAGGATGTCCTCTACTATACCCAAAGGATGTTTAACTGAACGATCGGCTAATTGTAAAGACATATTAGTGGGTTTTAGTTCTCCCAATCCCAATTGTTTATAGACTGCAAAACGCATTAAGTTAATACTTGCTCCTAAATCTAACAAAGCCTTCATCTTTTTAGAGCTACCCAATGAGACTTGAATATTAAAGCTACCAGGATCTTTGTAACACCCCGCTCCTTCGTTAGCTCGGTTTGCGTGCTATACTTGCACTTCTTTCTTTGTCGATTGTATGGTTGGTTTAAGAGGGTCTAGATATGTGAGAGACCACGTTGAGACCAAAACACTGAGAGACCATTAAGAGATGACCAAAACACCTATTAAGAGACTTGCTAAAGTCACAAGTCGTGTTGACTTGCTAAAGTCACAAGTCGTGACTCTGACGATAGCCTGAATGCGACGCGATTGATGGTTTGCTTTATGCTTTTGTGTTCGTGACTCCTGCTTTGGCCCTAGACCTTTATAAGATGGTTTATTAACATGTTTAGATGCATTAGACTTCAAGTTGGACGTGTTCCTTAAGTCTATCGATGATTTCGAAGCTTTGGAGATAGCGTTCGTCTCTATCGCGTAGTTAGGGAATCGAGTCACGTAATCGTCTCTCCTTTGGGATTCTTATTTCCCTAGTTGTTATTCAACTTTCTATAAGTATTTAAGCTTCTTCATTAGCCCTTAAACTTGCCTTAAAAGTCTCCTTTCATTGCTCGTTCGATTGCGAGTTCATTCGTCATTCCGGTAGCACGTTGTTGCACCTCTTCCCGGTTTCGCTCCGAGTTGTTTCGGGAGTTGTTCGGGTGTGTTTCTGACTTGTTTTGAGTTGGGTTAGACCTTAGAATGGTTGCCCATAAGTTTGGGACCATTTAGGACATGTTTAGACCAAGTTCAGGGTTAAACGAGGCGGATCGAATTTTGACCACTAGCCCGCCTCAAAGCCGAGAGCAATTCAAAATCAGTCCAAGCCCCAAAGATCGAGGCGCCCGCCTGGCTTTGGTGAGGCGCCCGCCTTAACATCGAGACCATCTACGGGATTTTTCCCCTGTTTTGCTGCTGAACGATTTTTATACCCAAACCCCTATCCAAACCTTTTCTAAACCTCACTTAAACCTCCCTAACCCTCCTTACTTATACCCTAACATCTCTAACAAGTTTTATGGGTGGATTAGTGAGTGATTGAGTGGATTAATTAAGCCAAAAATCAGATTTTAAAGTGACCACAATGTGGTGACACTTGTCCCACTCAGTTTTTAACCCTTTTTAAGCCACAATCTGAGAGTTTGACTTTCATTTCTCTCCTCCCTTCTCCAAAAACGGGATTAGCTTCCTCCATGGTTCCTCCTTGAGTTCTTGAAGGTTTCTTCTTGGTTTCCATAGCTCCCTTCCTCCATTGTTGAAGCCAAGCCATAGGATTGAAGAGCTTGTTGAGAGGAGCATTTCCAACCGATTAGTTTTCTCATTTGCTTTCTTGGGTGTATAATACTTGTAAGTTACTTCTTCTCTCTTTGATTTTGTACTCATTGATCCTAAGGAAAACAAACTCTATGCTATTTGAGGTCAATGAGTACACATACTTGCCTTGTGTGATTTTAACTTGTGATTTGAGCATGTGAACTTGTTAAAGGCATATGTAGGATGACTTATATGATTGTTGAAGTATATTGTTAATCTTCATCTTCTGTTTCTAATATTGTGAGCATGCTAGAAATCATGTTTACCTTTTATTTGGGTTTATTATGAAAGTATGCATAAGTTTGAGAATTTGGATGTGTAATCTCACTAGGGAATATGAGTATGACCATTTAATTGAAAGTATGTGATTTCTAAAATGGGTATATGATTATGTTGAGTCCTATGGATTTTAAATCTTAAGAATCTAGTCCGAATGATTTTTGGAAAATTGTTATAGATTGGAATGGTGTGTTAATTTGGGGATTTATGAAATAGGTACTTAGTGATGTGCGATTTTTAAGACTCAACGGAGTCATTTCAGGTTCAATAAGATGTTAGTGAGCCCTAGGTTGAAATCCTACGATGATTGGGTTTGGTTGGTTTTGATGATGAGTACCCGAGCATCTCGAATTGTGTCCCATTTGTGACACCCACCTATATAGAAGCTTATTGGGGATTTATTTAGAGCGTGCTCGTAGAGCACAGAGCATTAGAGACCAATCAATGATCTCGTGTATCCTTAAGAAATGATTATTTGAATGAGATTTCTTTTAGGAAATTCAGATGAGCGTTTTACATGGAAACTTGCGGGTCTTGGACTACGGTGTAGTCTTGTCATTCATGAGAATAGTTTTGAGGATGTCGATTACGTACGACGGTTATGACTATGGTTGAGTCCGGTATGCCTTTATGTATAGACTAAAATGCTAAGTCTTGACTTATAATTTTTCTTAGACTAAATAATAGTCTTTGGTTTAATCCCGAGTAGAGGGCTATAGTAGACCTCATATTGTGATTTCTTGAGCTTATATGCTACGTTTGATTGGGTTGTGACTTGAGGGTTAAGAGTACCTTATTATGTGGATCTTTGACTAAACTTATAAGTTGGTTGGATTTGTTAAGTATGTGCAAATATGTGCATGGTTAAATTGGTGTGTAGAGCTTTATGACCTACTTGATTTGATAAGTCTGCTCTTGACGGTCTTGGTTCTTGTTTGAGCATGCGAGTAAATATCTACTTGTGCATTGCATGTAAGTCTAGCTGGCAATATTTGGATTGGTTTTTATAGGTCAGGGTAGGACGATACATCGTCTATACGAATCGTAAGATTCGTATTCGCTATGGATTGCCGCACTGGGACCTCACACACCCTCCACCGTTGGCCCTGGGGGAAGTTAGCCCATCTCGTAACCAATAGAGCGAATGGATTATGCTAAGCTAGACTGAGAAAGGGCTGCCTTTTGAGGCGTAGCCACTCGGTACGTCGATGTATCAATTACGTGCATCGTGTCACGAACCAGTATAAATGTGTATTGCAGGAGCAGCACAACGGCACTATTTGAGTATCTTCTCTATCCCTTATGTGGCTTACTATGAGCACTTATATGAAAGATAACGTGCTATGTGGTTTATGAAGTTTATGTTACTTGATAACTTAATACAAGTTTATTATTGGTATGCTATTAAGATGCCATGATTTTATACATGCTTGTGCATTATGCCATGCCACGCCATGCTATGCCATACATTTGCATTTAGTAACTTACTGGGTCATTATGACTCATTCCGTGTATTTGTTTTCCTTAGTTTTTGCAGTAAGCTCGTTAGTGCGCTGCTGAAGCTTTGGGCGCTTGTTCGATAACGTGGTCTCCTGCAATAGCTTGGGGCTATTAGTATTATTGTATTTGTTATCTTGTGAAATACGGATGTGAAGTTATGTAAACTTTACTTGGGTAGTTATGTTAGCATTTTATTGTCGTTTATTTTGGGAGCCGACTTGTTGGGTCGAGATGTTGTATTTATTTAGAAGTTATTCCGTTGTCTTTCCGAGCAAGGTTTCAGCTCGCATGTTCTAGTATTATGTTATTGTTATTTCTGTCTCCGAAAATTTTAGTCGCGAGTCCTTGGTTTAGGTGTTAGTGTTTAATCCCTTATTCTTTAAGTTGATTTGTCCCTCCGGCATGTTTTAGCCGTTGAGTAGTTGTTTATCAGGTTGGTATTTTGTTGCTCCGCCAGCCTTAGGTTTGCCGATGGTTTGTTGCCGTGCGCAATGTTGCGTCACGCGAGTCGTAGATTTGTCGAGAGATAGTCGTCTCTCAGCCTTGTATTCCTTAGTTTGTAATTTTAGACTTTGGTCCCACTTATGATTTGCTTCCGCAGGTGTTGGTTTTTATTATTCCGTATCGCCGTTATGGCCTTACACTCCTGTTTGAGCTTTATGGCTCAACTCTTGACTCGTACCATGATGCTTAGCAGGTGCTTGTCCATCTTTTAGCTTGTCTTGACGGCACGACCTTGGGATTTCGCATTGGAGTCCGGGTCGGGTCGTCATAGTTGGTATCAGAGCTATATGTTAGCTATTTCGCCAGGATAGGTTCCTTGGCCTTGTTTGGGTTGGGTTTATTGTTGAGTTATTAACGCTGAGTGTTCTTTGTAGGCGTATTATGTCGGGAACTTGGCGTGGAGCTAGTTCTAGTAGACATGGTTCGGATACAACTCGTTACGACGAGAGGGGAGAGAATGTTAATGATCCGTGTGTGACTCCTCAACAAATGTTTGGACTGGAAGACGATTCTACTGTCCTTGCGAAATTCTTGAAGTTGAAACCGGAATGTTTTGATGGAAAGTCGGATACTACTAAGGGGAAACATTGGCTAGAAAGCATGGAGAAGATCTTTACAGTTTTAGGTTGTACATCAGAAGAGATGGTGACCTTAGCGGTGTTTAGATTGGATGGTGCGGCCGAGCATTGGTGGTTTGAATTACGAGATCGTTGGAGACGGCATGGAGTGCCTCGAGTGTGGGAGAACTTTGTCAAGGAGTTTATGGTACGGTTTAGTCCGGTAGTAACTCGAGAAAGAAGAGAGATGGAATTCCTAGTGTTAGAACAAGGAGACATGACCGTGGCTCAGTATTCAACAAAGTTTGCAGAGCTGGCTCGCTATTGTGGTTACTTGGTACCGGATGAGGCTAGGAAGACCGAGAGGTTTGTGAAAGGCCTGAGGACGAAATATCGTAGGCAGCTTATTCCATTACAGCTTACGGATTACCAAGGGGCTGTGGATCGTGCACATGCTATGGAGTTGGACATCGGGGAGTACGCTCAAAAGAGAACACTGAAGACTAATAGGAGCAATGATAACAAGAGGACAACCGGCACCTCGCATTAGTCAAGGAAACGTGCGCTCGGGTGGCTGAGTGGTGTTACTACCGCCTCGAGGCGGCGAAGTGATGAGTTGATATGCCATTATTGTATGAGGACGGGACATACCGTGAATAAGTGCTGGGGTAAGTCAGGAAAATGCTTTTCTTGTGGTGGCGATCATGTTCGTAAAGATTGCCCAAGGATGAGAGTTAGTCAGTCAGGGAGTACTAGTCAACCATCTAGTGGCTCCAAGAGAGATGGTGACGGTCAGCCTAGAGTTTGAGGCCGTGCGCGCGTGGCGGTTGGCCATTGCGGAGTTTTGAAACCTATCCGAAATAGGAAGGTACATTCTTGTATATATGTATATATTATATCGTTGTTACTATTATCGTTATTATGAGTATGCGATTAAATCGGTAGCTCATTTGCATTCGTACATACATTATACGATGTATTGAGTAATATTGGTTATTTGCTCGATCGGGAATAATACCCCAATGTGAGATCGATGTATGATATGGTTTGTTTTGTGGATTACCGGTAGGTAATCGCACGTGGTGTATGGGTTCTTGTTTAGTCTATATATGTGTAAGACTATGATATACATAGAATTGTGGTTTTATGTGGTTATATATAAAGGCCATAGTATGCATATATATAAGAAGCATGAATTGTATATTAATACTTATCGGGTTGGTATGATGTTTGTGTATTCTATAAAGATATGTTTTATGTAATGAATAATATAGTATAATATTATAGTATTGTTAGTGGTTGATTATGCGAGTAGGATATACACTCGACTTGTGAGAAGGTTAAAGTGCTGCGATTTATCAGTTGATTTCGGCTGCACGGGAGAGATTGATGCTTCACCGTGAGTATTGAGACGTTAACGTTGCGATTGGATGCTTAGTATATGCATTGGTTGTAGACTTGGTCTAGAGCTTAAGAAAGGATAGTCTTGCGGAGTATAGATGTTACGAGTATCGGTAGACTTGTCGACTCATTGTGATTCCTAGGAAGTTTTCTTGGTTGAGTGTACTAGGTACACGAGTTTTGTGATAGCTATAATTGTTGTTTGCCAAGGTAATAGACCTTGTTACTTGGTCTGAATTTTTATTCAGTTACGTGCATTAGTTGTAGGAAACACCTACTTGATGCATTTACATAGTAGTATACTAAATTCTCATCTCATAATTTCATGTTCATTCATTTCATTAGCATAGGAGACTGTTTGAAGGATGCTTAAAACTTTCTACTCATGAACCTTCGCATCCTTACGACGGAAACTTTTCAAGCTAATTCAGTAGGTACCCTGAATTGGTGAGCAAAAGGTATTCGTCGTTGGACTAGGATTGGTAAGAATTAAGTTAGAAATTGACTATACCCGTTACCAAATGGAATGGGCTGAAATGGAATGAATTTTCAAAACATTTCATTAATGTGCTCTTATGTGTTCTCACCCGTGATGGGAAATCGCGAGAGAGATTTACATGGTTTGAAATGCCGATTTGATTATCTTTGATTTGTTTGTAAATTGCTCCATAGGCAATTATTAATTCTTGTAACTTAGAATCCCTTGTGCTTGAATTTCATGATGTGCCCCGAGACAATTAGTTTCGGTAGTTGGATGTTGAAGTGTCCTTAAATGTGTTTTTCATGTTGAAATTTGGATTTTTGCTTACATGTTTGGCGTAGTATTGTTCGTATGGGTATTCGCGACTCAAGTATGGGTCGTAGTATTTTCAAACGTAAGTGTTTTATGCTGTCGTGTCTATTGAGAGTTCGTAGACCTTTAAAATTGGATTATTATTGTGACGACCCGACCCGGACCCCAATGCGAGATCCCGAGTCGTGCCGTCCAAATAAACAATAACACAAGCATGCATAAGTAGGATTATAAAATTCATGTGGCGCAACATCGCATACGAACAACAACTCGGCTACACTTGGCCGGAAAAGCAACTAAAAATAAACAAGTCTTCGGCGACGTTACAGCCGGAACCCAACAACTACTCCTACAATATTAACACATGCTTAAAATAACCTCAACGGCCACAACATGCCGGAGACAACAACAACAATAATAATTAAACGAGCTTTAGCGGAAGAAAACCGTAGTGAACCGTACACATATAAACAGGCTCGACTTATAAGTCGGCATACCAAAAGATTACAAGTTAATTAGTTAAGTTACAACAACAACACAAACCCCAAGCCAAGTCTACATGACTTGCTTCCCAACGTCCTTTCCAAAATAAAAGTCTAAACAACAAGTCCAAAAGATCAACCTTGCGAATACAACAACCAAAAGTGGAATAAGCGAGTCTATCTCGTAACGTCTCCTCGGCTCGGATCTAAGGAAAGACAAAGCAAACAAATAGGGTAAGTCGAAAGACTTAGTAAGTTACTACAATGCATGTTCATGTTATAGCATGACATTTATCACAA
The DNA here is from genome assembly GCA_013146195.2 of Codonopsis lanceolata. Lineage (NCBI taxonomy): Eukaryota > Viridiplantae > Streptophyta > Magnoliopsida > Asterales > Campanulaceae > Codonopsis > Codonopsis lanceolata. The sequence goes on from CM028379.1 coordinate 96,302,166, forward strand.
TTATAGCATGTTATCATCATTTACACTTAGCACATTATCATCATATGGCACTTAGCACATTGTTCACATAAGTGCGGGAAATTAAATCATACAAGTAGGATATGATATAGTCACGGCCGCTTCGTAGCTCCTGCAATAAAACTTTATTATACTTTATCGTGCAACATTGATGCTCTGTGAATGCATCAACTTTTATCAAGTACCACTCGATCTAGATAGCAAGCCAATGCGGCACTTAACTGATACGGCAAAGGGGCTACTTCCCCATTGCGGCCAACAATGGAGGTGTGTGTGAAGTCCCAGGTGCGGCGATCCATAGCGAGCACGAATCCCATAATTCGTGAAGGCTATGCATCGTCCCACCTTGACTCAATAAACAAACCAAATAATGCCAGCTGGACTCAATGTGATGCACAAGTAGATATTTACTTGACTAAACCATTCAAAGACCGAATTCGACAAGAGCGAACTCGACCAACCAAGTAGGGTATTAATCTCTACCATAAAACATGTCAAGGCAAATAATTTGCACAAAACCAACCTTTCATAACAACTTGTTATAAACAATCAAACCAAGCTCATACTTGAGTAAACCAATTCAAACGGTGTTCAAACTTCGTAGGGATTGAAACTAGAGTTCAACACGTTCAAATATTCCCTAGAGTCGACTCCGTTGAGTCTTTGCTCTAAATTCCCAAATTTGGAGAAATTGAAGCTATGTGCTTCATAACCCAACCTAGGTCATTTCTAGGTTCAACAAGGTATTAAATTCACCAAGGCAATGCAAAGTGATTCATGTTCAACATAGAGTTCATTTCATAGGATAGAACACATACAACATAACAACACATAATGTAGGCTCCATTTAGGGCATTCTCATATGAACAAACTTCCAACAACAAATAATATACATGTCTCTAACATGTTTAAAATCTTAAATAGACAAGATGAAAGAATAATATAGACTTTCACAAGCAAGAATTCAACTTATACATGCTCCTAACAAGCTCAAAATCTCAACATACAAGAAGATAGCATAGGAAGCATACATGTGCCCTCATTGACCTCAACCACCATAGGCTTTGTTTCCTTAGGGTCAATGAGAACTAAAGGAAGAAGATGAAGAAAGTAACTTACTAGTTATACACCAAAGAAAGCAATGGAAGAAACCAATCGGATGGAAATGCTCCTCTTCTTGAGCTCTACAACTTTAAAGAAGGGCTCTTGGGCAAAGGATGAATGGATGATTGAAGATGAAGATGAAGACCTCAAGCAACCATGGAAGAACTAGAGAGAAGATGAAAATTCGTTTTTGGAAGAGGGAGGGTGAGAATGAGAGTCAAAAATCTGAAATGTGGTTTATATTTGCCTAGATTTTGAGTGGGACAAGTGTCAACAACTTGTGGTCCCTTTTTAAATCTGATTTGTGGCTTAATGATCCACTAATGAACTCTTAACTCAACATTAAAAACTAGTTAGGGATGTTAGGACTTAAGTGGGAAGGGTTAGGGAGGTTTAGGATAGGTTTAGATATGGGTTTGAAGAGTACAAGTCGTCCAATTCCGAAACAGGAGAAAATAATCCCGGCATCACAGTGAGGCGGGCGCTCACCCATGCGGCCGCCTCAACTACTGAGGCCTCCCCCAAGTTCAGACCATTCAGCAATTACTCCCAGCATCTGAGGCGGGCGCCTCACAAGGTCCCATGCGGCCGCCTCGGCTCCAGAATCTCTAAAACTTGATCTAAACTTGATCTAAATGGTCCCAAACTTTTGGGCAACCATTCTAAGGTCTAACCCTACTCAAAACAAGTCGGAAACGCACCCGAACAACCCCCGGAACAAGATGGAACAAGGTTCAAACCACGCGACGAATGAACAACGAATCAAACTACAATCAAACACCAATCAAACTAGGATATCTTGGGCATGAAAAAGGTTTGTTTCAACATGATTAAGACCTGAATACAAAGCCAAGAACACAACGAACTCTTCGTACGTCGAAATAGAAGCAAATACGAGCAACGAGAGGAATCGCTAAGGCCAAATTCAACGCGATTAAACCGGCGATTCAACAAACAAGTTTATATGATTCTAAACATGTTATGGACTTCTAGAATGACTTATGAATGATTCTAAGACATTTATAAATCAAGTAAACATGCTCACAATCAACCAAGAAAGTATAAAGACAAGCATACAATGCACATGCAAGATTATGGGGCGTTACACTCTCCCCTCCTTTAGGAATTTAGTCCCTAAATTCTTACCAAGTTCGTCAAATAAATGTGGATGCTTCTCGCGCATCTCCGCTTCCGTTTCCCAAGTCGCTTCTTCAATGTTGTGGTTCCTCCAAAGAACTTTGACTAAGGGAATTCTCTTGGTTCGTAGAACTTGCTCTTTAGTATCCAAAATCTTCACGGGCTTTTCAACGTAAGACATATCCGGCTCAAACGTGATCTCTTCATACTCAAGTACATGGGACTCATCCTTCAGATACTTTCGCAACATGGAAACATGGAATACATTATGAGTCTCCGAAAGTGAAGGTGGCAATGCAATACGATACGCCAAAGACCCAACTCTCTCCAAAACCTCGAATGGACCAATGTACCTCGGTGTAAGTTTCCCTTTCTTGCCGAATCTCTTAGTACCTCTCCTCGGTGTTACCTTCAAGAACACGTAATCACCCACTTGGAACTCAAGATCTCGTCTTCGATTGTCCGCATAACTCTTTTGTCGACTTTGAGCGGTGCGCAAACGATCTCTAATCAACTTTACGCTCTCAACCGACTGTTGCACTAACTCGGAACCCCAAAGTTTTGCCTCTCCAACTTCGTCCCAACAAATTGGCGATCTACACTTACGCCCATACAAAGCTTCATATGGCGCCATCTTGATACTCGACTGGTAGCTGTTATTATACGCAAACTCGGCTAAAGGTAAGTGAGAATCCCAGCTTCCCTTGAAATCCACGGCACAAGCTCGCAGCATATCCTCCAAAATCTGAATCAATCGCTCGGACTGGCCATCCGTTTGAGGATGAAAAGCTGTACTGAAGTCTAATCTGGTCCCCAAAGCTTCCTGCAATGACTTCCAAAATCTAGATGTGAACCTCGGATCTCTATCGGACACAATACTAACCGGTACGCCATGAAGTCTCACGATCTCCTGGATGTACAAAGCTGCTAACTGAGTCAACGAATAAGTGATAGCTATCGGAATGAAGTGTGCAGACTTAGTCAATCTGTCAACTATAACCCAAACTGCATTAAAACCTCTCGCGCGCTGTAACCCCGTCACAAAATCCATGGTAATGAACTCCCATTTCCATTCAGAATCTCCAATGGTTGTAGAAATCCTGCAGCCTCGATGCTCCTTAACCCGCCGACAAGTCAAACATTTCGACACGCATCTTCTCTCTTCATACCCTTCCACCAAAATCTTTTCAAGTCTAAGTACATCTTCGTGCTCCCCGGATGAATGGTATACTTCGATTTATGAGCCTCATCAAGAACCAACCTCTTCAATTCAGTATTACAAGGAACACAAATCCTACCTCGAAATGTCAAAGTACCATCACTATTAACCACGAAATCAGGCGATACATTCTCAACCAACCCATCAATAATTTTCTTCAACTCCGGATCATTCCCTTGCTCTTCTCTAATCTTCCCAAACAAGACTGGCGTAGCACGAACATTTGCGAAAATCACCCCTCTATCAAAAACACTAGGACTCCAATCTCGCAAGTCCTCCAACATCTTCCACTCCTTAACCATCATACACGACATATGAACCTTCCTACTCAAGGCATCCGCTACTACATTTGCCTTCCCCGGATGATACAAGATAGTACAATCGTGGTCCTTTAATTTTTCCATCCATCTTCGTTGCCTCATGTTCAATTCTTTCTGAGAAAACAGGTATTTCAAACTCTTATGGTCTGTGAAAATCTCAAACTTAGACCCATACAAGTAATGTTTCCATTTATGCAACGCGAAAATAATCGCAGCCAACTCCATATCGTGTGTCGGGTAATTCTGCTCGTGAATAGACAATTTCCTCGATGCATAGGCGATCACCCTTCCATTCTGCATCAAAACACAACCCAAACCTTCCTTAGAAGCATCGCTGTAGATCACAAAATTATCTCCCCCACTAGGCAAAGCCAAAATAGGTGCCGATGTCAACCGATTCTTAAGCTCTTGGAAACTAGACTCACATTTCTCGCTCCAAACAAACGGCACATTCTTCTGTGTCAACCTCGTCATAGGAGTTACAATTCTAGAAAAACCTTCAATAAACCTCCGGTAATAACCCGCCAACCCCAAGAAACTACGAACCTCGGTAACTGAACTTGGCCTCTTCCAATTCATCACCGCTTCAATCTTAGACGGATCAACGGCTATCCCGGCGCTAGAAACTATATGCCCTAAGAAAGATACTTCCTCGAGCCAAAAGGCACATTTGCTAAACTTGGCATAAAGCTGCTTCTCCCGAAGAATGGACAACACAATCCTCAAGTGTTTCTCATGCTCCTCCCGAGATTTCGAATACACTAAAATATCGTCAATGAAGACTACAACAAAGCAATCAAGATAACTGTGAAAGACACGGTTCATCAAGTCCATAAACACCGCTGGTGCATTCGTCAACCCAAACGGCATTACCACGAATTCAAAATGCCCATACCTAGTGCGAAAAGCCGTCTTCGGAACGTCTTCCTCTCTAACCTTCAATTGGTAGTAACCCCATCTCAAATCAAGCTTAGAGTAGACAATAGACCCTTGCAACTGGTCAAAAAGATCATCGATGTGGGGTAGAGGATACTTATTCTTAATGGTCACCTTATTCAATTCTCGGTAGTCTATGCATAACCGCAAACTCCCATCTTTCTTCCTCACAAATAAGACCGGTGCGCCCCAAGGCGACACACTTGGTTTAACAAAACCAATCTCTAGGAGTTCTTGCAACTGAGTTTTCAACTCCCTAAGCTCCGCGGGTGCCATCCTATACGGTGCCTTAGAAATCGGTGAAGTCCCCGGAATAAGCTCTATACAGAATTCTAGTTCTCTATCGGGTGGCATAGCATGATCGGTAGAAAACACGTCGGGAAATTCACATACTACCGGAACCTCTTCTAAGTTAGGCGAAGACTTCCTCTTATCCACTACGCATGCAAGATAACCCGTACACCCTTGAGATAGTAATTTTCTAGCCCTTAGAGCAGAAATAAAATGCACAACACTCGAAGCATGATCACCCACAAAAGTAAACTCAGGCACACCCGGCATATAAAAGGTAACCCTCTTTCTATGGCAGTCAACTATAGCATGATAAGCACATAACCAGTCCATGCCAAGAATCACATCAAAATCACGTATAGGAAGAACTACCAAGTCCGCATGCAAAGTGTGGTCACCCACCAAAACATCACAAGATTTAAACACTTCAGACGCGAGCATATATTCCCCGAGCGGGGTAGACACTTCAAGCAAATATGGCAAAGGTTGAGGCAATACGCAAAGATTCTCAATAAAATGCGAAGCAACATAAGAATGCGAAGACCCTGGATCTATGAGAACTCGAGCCTTATGATCGAATATAGAGAGAGTACCTCCTATCACGGCCGTAGACCCCTGAACCTCGCGCTGATCAAGCGCAAACACACGGCCTTGAACCTTGGGTTTACCGTCCCCATCTCTTAGCCCCAGACTGCTGCATGTGCTACCCGACTGACTAGCCTTAAACTTTGGACAGTCCTTCTTCATGTGAGTTCCATCTCCGCAATAGAAACACTTCCCATTTTTCCCCCAGCACCTATCAGCTGTGTGCCCAGACCTCTGGCAGAACGAACAAATCATAGCCTCACTACGCGACCCTTGCTGCCCCTTAGATGAAGAAGTATTGTTACCTTGTTTCCCAGACTGTGGCCTACCTTGGCCTCCACTTCTCCTATCACGGTTCCCCTGATAACCCCTTCTATTACCCGAACTGTTCCCCTGATTATTGGCCTGAGTAGTCTGCCGTGCACTACTAGCATTATTCTTGACTCGGTGTTCCTCAATATCTTGCTCAATCTCATAAGCTCTATCAACTGCAGTCCGATAATCGGTGAGCTTAAGCGCTAGAATCTGCTTTCTAAACTCGCTTAACCCCTTCACAAACTTGTGTGTTCTCCGTGCCTCCGTGGGAATCAGATACGTACAATATCGGCTCAATTCTGTGAACTTTGCAGAATACTCTGCCACGGTCATGCTACCTTGTTCAAGATCATAGAACTCCTTCTCTCTTTGGTTGCGAACTACGTCCGGCACATACTCATTCTTAAACTCCCTTTGGAAATTAGCCCACGTAATGGGAACTTGTTGCATCTCCCAACTCTCTTTCAACACAGTCCACCAATGTTCGGCGGCTCCCTTAAATTTGAACGTTGCTAGCATAACTCTTTCTTCGTCAGTACACCCCAACATGGACAATACCTTGATCATTTCCTCCATCCATAACTCGGCTTCTCTCGGTTTTGGTTCCCCAAGAAACGCGCTAGGCTTTAACTTAAGAAATCTCTCTAAGAGAGTAGTGTCAGTCCTTGGTCTCTGGTGGAGGTGGTGGTGGTACTGCCTCCCGCCTCGACCTCCCGGCTGCCCCTTAAAAGCTAACAATCTGCGATGTAGTTCACCATATCCGAACTACCGATCTCGGCGCGTACCTCTACTTCAGGTTCAACCGAACTCTCCCGGTCTACCTCTCCGGGATTATCCATCTGACTCCTACAAGAATTCACTCGACGTTAAAATCAACACACAAATAACCAACCCAACTAGGCCATGGAACCTATCCCGCTCGACGCCTAACCTATAGCTCGATAATTAATCTCGACCCCTAACCCCAATGCGAGATCCCGAGTCGTGTCAGCCCAAATAAACAATAACACAAGCATGCATAAGTAGGATTATAAAATTCATGTGGCGCAACATCGCATACGAACAACAACTCGGCTACACTTGGCCGAAAAGCAACTAAAAATAAACAAGTCTTCGGCGACGCACTGGAACCCAACAACTACTCCTACAATATTAACACATGCTTAAATAACCTCAACGGCCACAACATGCCTGGAGACAACAACAACAATAATAATTAAACGAAGCTTTAGCGAAGAAAACCGGAGTGAACCATACACATATAAACAAAGCTCGACTTATAAGTCTACCAAAAGATACCAAAAGATTACAAGTTAATTAGTTAAGTTACAACAACAACACAAACCCCAAGCCAAGTCTACATGACTTGCTTCCCAACGCCCTTTCCAAAATAAAAGTCTAAACAACAAGTCCAAAAGATCAACCTTGCTAATACAACAACCAAAAGTGGAATAAGCGAAGTCTATCTCGTAACGCCTCGGCTCGGATCTAAGGAAAGACAAAGCAACAAATAGGGTAAGTCGAAAGACTTAGTAAGTTACTACAATGCATGTTCATGTTATAGCATGACATTTATCACAATTATAGCATGTTATCATCATTTACACTTAGCACATTATCATCATATGGCACTTAGCACATTGTTCACATAAGCGGGAAATTAAATCATACAAGTAGGATATGATATAGTCACGGCCGCCAGAGCTCCCCGCAATAAAACTTTATTATACTTTATCGGCAACATTGATGCTCGTGAATGCATCAACTTTTATCAAGTACCACTCGATCTAGATAGCAAGCCAACGCGCACTTAACCGATACAAAGGGGCTACTTCCCCATTAGGCCAACAATGGAGGTGTGTGTGAAGTCCGTGTGCGGCGATCCATAGCGAGCACGAATCCCATAATTCGTGAAGGCTGCATCGTCCCACCTTGACTCAATAAACAAACCAAATAATGCCACTGGACTCAATGTGATGCACAAGTAGATATTTACTTGACTAAACTATTCAAAGACCGATTCGACAAGAGCGAACTCGACCAACCAAGTAGGGTATTAATCTCTACCATAAAACATGTCAAGGCAAATAATTTGCACAAAACCAACCTTTCATAACAACTTGTTATAAACAATCAAACCAAGCTCATACTTGAGTAAACCAATTCAAACGGTGTTCAAACTGTAGGGATTGAAATAGAGTTCAACACGCTCAAATATTCCCTAGAGTCGACTTCGTTGAGTCTTTGCTCTAAATTCCCAAATTTGGGAGAAATTGAAGCTAAGCTTCATAACCCAACCTAGGTCATTTCTAGGTTCAACAAGGTATTAAATTCACCAAGGCAATGCAAAGTGATTCATGTTCAACATAGAGTTCATTTCATAGGATAGAACACATACAACATAACAACACATAATGTAGGCTCCATTTAGGGCATTCTCATATGAACAAACTTCCAACAACAAATATACATGTCTCTAACATGTTTAAAATCTTAAATAGACAAGATGAAAGAATAATATAGACTTTCACAAGCAAGAATTCAACTTATACATGCTCCTAACAAGCTCAAAATCTCAACATACAAGAAGATAGCATAGGAAGCGAAAGTGCCCTCATTGACCTCAACCACCATAGGCTTTGTTTCCTTAGGGTCAATGAGAACTAAAGGAAGAAGATGAAGAAAGTAACTTACTAGTTATACACCAAAGAAAGCAATGGAAGAAACCAATCGGATGGAAATGCTCCTCTCTGAGCTCTACAACTTTAAAGAAGGGCTCTGGGCAAAGGATGAA
>CM028379.1:96310984-96553077 GCA_013146195.2 Codonopsis lanceolata
AAGAGAAAGGCGGGTGAGGAGAAGACACGATAGGGAAAAGAAAAATTTTTCACACCTAAAAGCGTAGCCACTCACTTTTCTTAGGCTAGGACCTGCTAAGACTCGGGCTTAGAATCCCCCCCAAACTTAATTTCTATTTTGTCACCAAAATTGAGGAACATATGAGAGGCTTTGATGGGGAAGGACAAATATAAAAAGGACATAGCGAGCCCACCTAACGAAAGAGGAAGAAACTTGGGCCTCGACTCACGGTGAGTCGGGAGGAAATAACGAACTAGGACGAAACTCGGGGATTGTGCCAGGTGGCATCCCGTAATAGGTGGAGACATTGCCCCACCAGGTTGACCCAACCAAAGAAATCGGGCCTGTCGGACGCCAAGCTGCGATTTTCCATATCGCCTTCAAGGGCAACCTCCTCTAGCCTGTTGGAAATCGTCTCCAACGGATCCTCCTCCTCCTCGGGCTCCTCTCGTGAGGAACCCTCTCGAGGCTGGCGAACAGCTTAAAAAAAATTGCCCCAGAATGGGGCTACCTTCCTAATTCTCTAGAATGGATTCCACCCGACTCCGCCTCCCTACACGCTCAGTAATCAAATGCGGAACGCGAATCCCGCATTTGTCTTACCTCTAATCTGCAATTTGGCCGTTGATCAGCGGCCCAACATCAGATTAGATCAGGGGCGGCCTTAGCCCAAGTCACCATGTGTTGGTGATGGCTGGATGGCATAGGCGGGGAGCTAATAAATTTGAACAGGCCGTGTTCAAGCAGAAGGACTCCTCCATAGTGCGGGGACCAAATGGTGGGTTTCGATTTTGGGTCTAAACCACACCAATATTTGAGATGGTCGCATTGACCACCTCGACAGGGATAGGGGCAGAAAGGTGGCGGCTATAGTCATCTGTACCCTCCGCAAAGTTAGAGGTGCCATAGCAACGGTTAATGTTTTGGGACGTAAAACTAACGCCTACACCCCTAACATTAACAACCTCTATAACGCCCTCCTATGCTAATGCGGCCATTAGCATAGAACTCACGGAAAATGGCCACGATGGCCTCGTACGGAGAAACAGTCAAAGGACTCCACCTACGAGTCTTAAAGTTAGTATGGAGGCCAAAGTCCTTAGCCTTAAATCCCCTTTCAGGGATCAAGGTCTTGGAGAGCTTCGCGGTGTAGCTCTCCGATGCCTCAAAACTGATGAAGCGGGTGTGGTCATAGACTTGCTCCTCGGGTTCTTCGGCGAGCGGGAAGTGGAGGGGCCGTATTCCTACGTTTTGGGGCCATTTACTTTGAGGGCACAAAAATTAAAAACAAGAAATTTTACTCTTCTCTAAAAAATTTAAAAATTCAACCTATCAACTAAAGCATACAAAAATAATAATTCTACGTAAACTACTCTAACACCCTAGCATGCAAATAATCTTTATACGTCAAAAATTAAAAGAGAGGGTAAGAGTTACTTGGATTTTTGCAAACTTTAAAGATGAAGAGGTTGGCCGGAATTTTGGAGCTCTTCGGAATTTATGGAGCTTCTCCTTCTTCAAGCTTCAATGGAAGGGAATGGTGGTGAATGAGGGAGGAGAGTTGAAGGGGAGAGAGTCTTGACTTTGGTCTTTGCCAGATTTTGGGGAGCTTTCACCGGAATTGAGAGTGAGAGAGCAGATCTGCTGTTGCTGCCTTGAGAGGGAATTGAAATTTCGGAGTGATCCTGCATTCTGCCCGTAACTTGTTTATATAGGGGACCTTACGGCCGCAAGGTGGCTTAAGCCATGCGTCCACAAGGTGTCCAGAATATACCTCCTTTGTTTTTCTTTCATCCTTTTTGGCAGTTTGACAATTTGGTTCGTCCGTTATGTTCCGTTACATTCCGTTTCTTTCCTGCATTCTAAAAAATTCTACAAAAACTCTAAACTAACATATTAGCAACATATAAATACAACACTGCGATGCTTTTCTCCCCCAAACTTAAATTTTGACATATTTAATTTTAAATAAAATGTCCAAAAGTAAATAAGACGGAGAATAACATATTTAAATTAACTACAAAAGCAAATAAAATTCATCATAGTGGGTTGCCTCCCACCTAGCGCACTTGTTTAATGTCTTTGGCTTGACCTAGCTGCAAACCTAATCATCTGGTGGTGCATTGTCAGCGAGACGAATTAGTTCAATCATTTGCTCAACTGACATAGGTTCAAGGTACGGTTTGAGTCGGTGACCATTAACTTTAAATACTTCATTTGTCCTCAAATTTCTGATATCAATTGCTCCATGAAGATAAATTCAGACTATTGTGAAAGGACCAGACCATTTCGATTTTAATTTTCCGGGAAATAACCTAAGTCTAGAATTAAAAAGTAGCACTTTTAATCCTGGACGAAACATTTTGTTGGCTAATCCCATATCATGGTATTTTTTTGTCTTTTCCTTATAAGTTTAAGCATTCTCATACGAATTTAGCCTATGTTCCTCTAATTCATTTAATTGAAATAGTCTCTCCTCACTAGCCAAGGTTAGGTCTAAGTTTAATTCTTTGACAGCCCAATAGGCTCTATGCTCAATTTCCACTGGTAAATGACATGCTTTGCCATACACCATTCGGTATGGACTCATTCCTATCGGGGTCTTATAAGCAGTTCGGTATGCCCATAAAGCATCATTAAGTTTAGACTGCCAATCTTTACGATTAGGTCTAACGGTCTTTTCTAATACTGCTTTTATTTGTCTATTACTTACCTCTACTTGGCCAGATGTCTGAGGATGATAAGGTGTAGCTAACTTGTGAGTTACACCGTATTTTCTAAGGACATTATTTAGTAATTTATTGGTGAAGTGGGTTCCCTGATAACTGATTATGGCTTTATGTACTCCATATCGGGTAAAAAGTTCTTCCACAAATTTGACCACGGTTTTCCCATCATTGGTTTTAGTTCCAACAGCTTCTATCCATTTAGACACATAATCAACAGAAACTAAAATATACTCACAATTATTAGAGACTGGAAAAGGACCCATAAAATCAATGCCCCAGACATCGAAAATTTCAACAACCATATTTATATGCAAGGGCATTTCATTTCTTTTTCCTATTCCACCAGCTTATCCGACACTTATCACAAGTTTTATAAAATATGTCACAATCTCTAAAAAAAGGCCAATATAATCCAGTTGCAAAATTTTTCTAGCGCTTTATTACCACTAAAATGACCACCACAAGAGTATTCATGACATAATACTTTGTTGATCTTTTTCTCGCAACACATCTTCTAATTATAGAGTCGAACACATTTTATATAAATGAGGTTCTTCCCAAAAGTAATTCTTTGCTTCATCAATTTTTTTCTTTGATAAAAATCAAAATCGGGATTTATGATATCGACACATAATAATTCACATAATCATACCATGGGTCCGAATCTTTGATCGCTAATAATTGTTCATCCGGGAAGTCTTCATTTACATGAATTGTATTATCAAGAAATTGACGTTCAAGTAAGGGTGAAAATTCCAATCTAGACAAATGGTCGGCTACGACATTTTCTGTTCCCTTTTTATCCTTAATAGTAATGTCAAATTCTTGCAATAATAACATCCACCTAATGAGTCTATGCTTAGCATCTTTTTTGCTCAATAAATATTTTAGAGATGCATGATCATAAAATATTATTACTTTTGATCCTAACAGACATGGTCTAAATTTTTCCAATGCATACATAACTGCTAAAAACTCTTTTTCTGTTGTTATATAATTAAGTTGTGCATCATTTAATGTTCTACTGGCATAATGGATTACATGCGGTTTTCTATCTATCCTTTGTCCTAACACGACTCCAATTGCAAAATCAAGCATCACACATGATCTCGAAGGAGAGACCAATCAGGGCCGGTTAAAATAGGGGCAGTGGTTAATCTTTCCTTTAATAAATTAAATGCATTTAAACATTCTTGATCAAAGATGAATTCGGTGTCTTTTGCCAACAGATTGCATAGGGGTTTACAGATTTTTGAAAAATCTTTTATAAATCTTCTATAAAAGTCTGCATGCCCTAGAAAACTTCTAACACCTTTAACAGAAGTTGGGGGAGGTAGTTGTGATATAACTTCAATTTTTGCCTTGTCGACTTCAATACCTTTATTAGACTCAACATGCCCTAAGACAATTCCATGTTTGACCATGAAGTGGCTTTTCTCCCAACTTAGGGTTAAATTAGTTTCACAACATCTTTTTAGAACCAGCGTTAGATTTTCTAGACAATGATCAAAAGAATCTCCAAAAACTGAAAAATCATCCATGAATACTTCAACACATCTTTCTACTAAGTCTGAAAATATAGAAATCATGCATCTTTGAAAGGTAGCTGGGGCATTACAAAGTCCAAAGGGCATTCTCCTAAAAGCAAAAGTACCAAAAGGACATGTAAAGGTGGTTTTCTCTTGGTCTTCGGGTGCTACTGGGATTTGGTTGTAACCAGAAAAACCATCAAGAAAGCAATAGTATTCGTGACCAGCTAGTCTTTCAAGGATTTGATCGATAAATGGCAAGGGAAAGTGGTCCTTCCTAGTTGCCGCATTTAGTTTTCTCAAATCAATGCACATTCTATAACCAGTGATAGTTCGTGTAGGAACTAATTCATCCTTATCATTTTTAACTAGTGTAATTCTTGACTTCTTAGGAACTACCTGAACTGGTCTAACCCATTTACTATCCGATACCGGGTAAATAATACCCGCATCGAGAAGCTTAAGAATTTCTTTTCTCACTGCTTCTTCTAAATGTATTTTATGCATACATATAGACGGACTAATACCTTTTAAGTCTGCTAAGGACCATCCTATGGCTTCTCTATGTATCCATAAAACTTTTAACAAGCTTGCTTCTTGTTCTTCAGTTAAGTCTGCAGCAATTATTACATGCAAAGTTTTACCTTCCTCTAAAAATGCATATTTTAGGTGGGGTGGTAATGGCTTTAATTCTTCAACGGGAGGAGATTTGACAGACGGAATAAATTCAGAATTTTCAGATTTAATTGTTTCTTCTTTAACCTCCTCAATGTTTTATACTATTTCTTCCTCTACTTCAATTTCTTCAAAAAGTGATTTTAAAATTTCTACTTCTTCTTCATCATTATTTTCATCCTCTTCTTTCTCTATTTTATCAGAACTAATTTCTGATTCTGATTCTTCCCTTTTCATATTATCTTTATTTTTATTCTTAAGAGCTTCTAATTTTTCTCTCTCTTTTCTTTCTTCCTCTTCTTGAATTTCTCTTTCTAACTGATCAATGTCAATTTTTATGGGAGGGATAGGTCTATCATCATAAACTACAAACACATCTTTCTCATAATCGTCATCCTCACAACTTTCTTCAAAAGTCTGAGTTGTTAATTTTTCGATTTCATCAATGGAGAAACATGCATTCATATCACTAGGTCTATTCATAGCATCAAAAACTGAGATTTCTACGGTTTCACCTAGGACTGACATTGTAAGTTTACCATTTTTAACATTTATCATTGTATTGGCAGTAGCCATAAAAGGTCTGCCTAACAAGATAGGGACTTCATTATTCGTGCAAAATTTCCTTTCCATCTCTAGAACCACAAAATCGACCGGAATGATTAGTTTATCAACCTGAACTAAGATGTCCTCGACTATACCCAAGGGATGTTTAACTGAACGATCAGCTAATTGTAAAGACATATTAGTGGGTTTTAGTTGTCCCAACCCCAATTGTTTATAGACCGCAAAAGGCATCAAGTTGATACTGGCTCCTAAATCTAACATAGCCTTCATCTTTTTAAAGCTTCCCAATGAAACTTGGATATTAAAGCTGCCTAGATCTTTCAACTTAGGGGGAAGTTCGAGTTGTAGAACAGCACTTACGTTTTCAGAAACAATATTTTTTTCATTGTTTTCGAATTTGTGTTTCTTAGAGTGAAGATCTTTGAAAAACTTAGCATAGGCTGGAATATTTTTAATAACATTAAGCAAATGAAGGTTAACATTCACTTTGGATAACATATTATATATTTCCAAAAATTGTTTATCTATTCTGTTTTTCATAAGTCTTCTAGGGAACGGAATTGGAGGAACATATGGTGGTGGTGCCACATAAGGTTCCTCTTCTTCTTGTTCTTTATTTTCTTGTTCTACTTCTTTTTGACTTTCTTCGTTTTGCACTTCTTTTTCTACTTCTTGATTAGATGTTTGATTATTCTCATTATCCTTTTCAACTTTTTTTTAGAATTATCTACTTTATCAGGCACATCAGAAGATTGAACAGGATCACTTACCTCTTCTCCAACTACTCTACCGCTTCGCAGAGTAGTGATAGATTTTGCTTGTTCGGTTTGACTAGGGAACTTCCCTTCTTCTCTTTTCTCGATATCAACTTTTGCAAATTTATTCTTTAAATTTTCTACTTCTTATAACAAATATTTTATAAGGACAGCTTGACCTTTGCTTGCTCCATCTGATTTTGAAACTTCTTCAATTCGCAATTGTCCTTGATTTGGGAATTGTTGAGGCTGTGGTGGTTGAGGTTGTAACGGTTTATTTCCTCCCCATGAGAAATTAGGATGATTCCTCCAACCAGGATTATATGTGTTTGAGTAGGGATCATTCCTTGGTCTTTGAGGATACATGTTCATGGCATTAGCCTGTTCAGAATACATATCACTAGATGGACAAACATTAGTAGCATGAGAATATAATCCACACATAGCACATGCTTCTTGAATTGGCCAGTTTTCATATTGAGCTTGTGTATTTGGTTTTTCTTGAACTTGGTATAAACTTCTACTTTTACCTCTTGCACTTTTCTGTTGAGAATTTATACTTAACATCTCAAATAATTCCTCTAGTGCAACTGGTGTCATTCTATTAATAGAACTACCGACCGCACTATCAACCATAGTTTGTAAAGCAGTCGAAAGAGCATGATAAAATTGAAGTACTAGCACATCTTGAGACAAATTATGATGAGGGCACATAATAAGCATATTTTTGAATCTATCCCAAGCCTCATGGAATGTTTCTCCTGGTTCATTTTGAAAGGACATGATTTGTTTTCTATATTCTATAAGAGATGCATGCTTATAATATTTACTCATAAACAAATCATAAAGTTGAGCCCAAGTATAAACACTACTAGGTGTTAGGTTCATAAATCATCTCTTTGCCAAATCTTTTAATGCACTTGGAAAGTATTTCATTTTTACTTGGTCTTCAGTCAACCCTCCTAACGGAAAAGTACTCATCATATACTCATAATCTCTAAGGAAACTTACAGGATCTTCGGTTGGCATTCCATGAAAAGAAGGTATCGCATTAAAATAATGTCCTTTTAATTTGAAATTCCTTATTGTTTCCGGTAAGACTAGACATGATGTTACTACCTTCAGTGTGGGTCTACTGAAATCATTAATAGTTTTTTGATTTACGATTACTTCCATATTTCTTCTAGCAGGTTCTTCTTCTCTTTGATTCACATTAGCCGGGCGAACCGGATTTTCATGATTTTGATTAATATTGTCCATTGAAGGATCTACCAGAGGATCCTCTTGATTCAATTGTTCTTGATGATCAAGCTGGGTTGCTAGATTATCAAGATCTTCTTGATTCTTTCTAATATTATTTATATCTTGATTTAGTTCTACAAGTTTAGGATTCAAAGATCTACGACCATGCATAAAATAAATAAAGCAATTAAGAACAACTAACTATTAAAATAAATAAAATCTTTTTGTATTTTTAATTTTATAAAAACTGTACACTGAAATTAAAAATTACGCTACCAACAAACTAACTATGCAAACTAGCTTGTCCCCGGTAACGGCGCCAAAAACTTGATTGATGTCTTATTTTACTTATTTTCCTTGCAAGTGGACAAGACTATTGTAGAATAGTTTTGGGAAGCAAGGGTCGAACCACAGAGATAAGAAGATCACAGATAACACGATTATCAGTAGCAAATTATTAAACTAACGGGGTTTTTATATTGATTTTATTTTAAACTAATTATTATTCTGGTGTTAACTAAATTAGCAGCAATCACAATTTATGTAGATCTTATGGTGGATGGAAATCTAGGATTATGGTTTCACCTGTATCTCCTCTATGGCTTATTTTAATAAAGTATCATTCAATTTCTTGGGTTCGTTCACAAAATATAGATATAGCCTGTTGAATTACCGTTCACTCTCCATCTTCAACTAATTCATCCATTCTATATCCTAGGCACAAGAACATATGATCTAACTGTCACTTAGGTCATATATGGAACCTGACCCTAACTTATCACTCTCGTGCATCGATAGATTCAATTTATTGTGATGGTGAGCCAGTGTACGACATATGCACATTGATCATGCTGTTATCCGCACCTCTAGGCCTTTATTATTCACGATTACATTCATTTGTTCAAAGTAAAATAATAGAGGGATTGATAATCACCACAATCAACAAGAATTGAAAGAATAAAAATAAGATTAAAGCATAGATTCGATACAAGTTACCTCCCAACTCCTAGATTAATGCGTGATTAGTTCATCCTTGAAGATGAACATCACATGGAGATGATAGAATACATGAATCGATCTCCAATCCTTGTAATTACAACAACTAATTATGTTATACACACTAAATTCTATTCTAAAGCTACAAAAAACTACTTTCTGGCCGTCCTCAAGCCTTGGCTACCAGCCTCTATTTATATCATGGAGTTGCATGGGGATTATGTATTCAGCCTGGTGTGGAAACTCAAAATCTTGCGTTCTGACTACCTTGCGGCCGCAAGGTAAGAGGCACCTTGTGTCCGCAAGGTCCTTCATATTCCCGGGGCTTTAACCTCTGACACACTGCCTACCTTGCGGAGGCAAGGTATGATGCCCCTTGCGGCCGCAAGGTGTCCAGCCTTGTCTTCTGCCGTTTCTTCTTCAATTTACACTTTGGCCCCTTCTTGGAATTTTCACCAAAAAGTCTTATAATTTGTATAATTTCACCTAAAACCCTGAAACTCATGAAATCACTAAAAAACACACATCAGTAGCCAAAAGCCTCGTGGAATCGCTCAATTTAAGTCATAAAAGTATATGAAATTGACGTATAAAATACATCGATCAATAAGCACCGCAATAGCATGCCTACACAATATGCCTTGAAATTCAAACACTCGACAATTGCGCTTCACATCACATTCTTCATCTCCCTCTTCTTTGATCAAACAAACCATGAACTCTATCTTCCTCAAGTTTTCACCCATTAATCTATCCTCTACTACATTATAATTTGTAATTGCTTCATAAGATTTTGAAGGGCCAATTTCACAATACATCTTCCCTATTAACTCGGCTTGAAATTCTTTGAACTTTGAGGTAGTATAAGCTTCTTGGGCTTGTTTTTCCATGAGATTATAAATTGTTACAATAGGAATACATGAGTGGAAAGAATTAACATCTTCTTCCTTTTCTTTCCTTACTTTACTCCTCAAAGCATGCTCATATTTCTCAACAAATTGTTTAAGGGTGGTTATTGAGTTGACATACCCATCAAAAAAAGAATTCATGCTCTCGCTCCGTTGTGTGGTAGACATACCTGCCCAAAAACAAACAATCTTTCATAAAACAAGGGACCCATCGATGCCTCTCATCATATAACCCAATCAACCACTTATTATTCTCAAGCTTATATTTCTCTATCATTTCCTTCCAACTTGCTTCAAACTCGTTACAAGACAATGAATCATAAACAGTATTCTGGAGAGCATACTTAATAGCTTCATATTTATTGTGCCCCCCAAATTTTTCTGGGAGCTTTTTCATTATATGCCACAAGCACCATCTATGACGAACATTTGGAAATACATACTCAATTGCATTGCACATAGCTTGATCTTGATCGGTGATTATGGCACTTGGAGCATGATTAGACATGGATGCAAGCCATGATTTGAATAGTCATATAAAGGTTTTTGTATCTTCTCTCGAAATTAAACCACATCCAAGTAAAGTTGACTGCCCATGATGATTTACCCCCACAAAAGGAGCAAATGGCATGTCATATCTATTTGTCAGGTATGTCGTGTCAAAAGTCACGACATCACCGAACTCTTCATAGGCCGCCCTACTCTGTGCATCTACCCAAAACACGTTCCTTAAACGATTTTCCTCATCTAAATCAATCACAAAAAAGAAATTAGAATCTATTGTTTGAACATTCATGAAGTAGTTTTGATGAGCTTCTGCATCACCGCAACTAAGGTTCAATCGTCTTTCTTTTTCAATGAAGTTTCGAGCATCCTTCTCTAGAAATGTCAAATTTTCATGACCATTAGCCTCAACCGCTAAAGTATTTATACTCTTATTCACTCTTATCCCAGCATTAGCATGAAGCGGAAGTTGTCTTTTCACATGTGGTTTTATTTTCCTGTTCCTCCTATGCAAGTGTGTTTTCCCTGGACTTAGTGAATGGTTGTGCTCAAGTACAACTACAGTCAATTGTCACTTTCCATCTTCATAGAGCACTGCCCTAACCTTCGCTTGACATTTCGTTTTTGTAATCGGGTGTGGCCTCAAAACATTCTTTCCTTTGCTCCTCGACATACCTCCACAGAAGCACACAACTGTGAAGTACCTAGTAATTTCATCATCTCCTCTTGCCGATGATCTTTTACTTACACTAAAACCTAGTTTCTTAGCATAATCTTGGTAAAAGGCCACTATGCTTTCAATGCTATCAAAAGTCATCCCTACTTTAGGTTCTTCAATTTTCTCATTCAAGGCTATCAAATGTTCGTTTTCAGCTTCTTGAGCATCTCTTTCATAAGCTTCTTGTCCATCTGGTGGTTGGGTTATAGAAAACAGAGCGACATTTATCAGAAGAATAAAACATAACTGATAATTACAGTGGACTAGTATAGAAACTAAAAATATGAATAAGAATATAAAAAAGGCACGCATATAAATAAACAAACTTTACAGGACCCTAGGAGTTAGAAAACCACTTTCCACTAGCAATAAGCAGAGTTGTTATGAAGTGGACTGAGATTTTAGCATGAGCTTGTAATCTGTAGTAATCTGCTGCAAGTTTAATCCCATAAATTCTTGTTATCTCCGTTGCCCTTTCAGTTTTCTGTTTGTCCATGAAGGTTTGTTAGCTCTTGATTCTATGTTTTTCTTTCTACCACACACACACACATTATACACATGATTTCTTAGGTGTAGTTAATAATAATTGACTGATGTTTGTTTCTATGGCTCATTGTTTGATTAATCATTTTGTGGGTTCAGTTTTGGATTAATTAATAAATTTATTACTCAAATATTCTATTGCATCTATCTAGACTTCACTGTTCCAAATAGTGGAAGATTTATAACTTTTAAAAAAATAATTATTACTTGAAGAGGATTTAAATAGAATGTAAACTTGGGGTTATTCTTTCTTGGGTCAAGATTGTTGCTGCAACTGTATGATGTTTAGCCGTGGCAATCATCTTGACCCGACGAGCTCCTAAACCAGAGGTCATCTGCCTTGGAGTTATAACAGCAGCTTGGCCACCGAAGATGAAACAAAAGAACTAGTGTTTATGACTAATTCAATATAATTACAAACATGTAAAGCAGATGATCAAGCTCCCAACACAAATTTTGCAAGAAAGTCAGAAAAACATTCAGATTCTGGAACAAACTAATTCAACCAAAATGTAGGAGCTTCAGCACCAACTCCTCCACCATTTGCATTAGCATCTATGTTCCTTCAAAATCTCACCAATTTCTTAGATTCCAGACATCCACCATGTTAGTAATTGGGCTTGTGGCCCGATTATTTAATCCCGCCCACATGGAATATATTTATATTATTATTAATGGTTAATTGATTTCCTAGTCCGAATGGGTTTAGGAATGACTTAACCTACAAAAAATAGGTTTTCTTGGTAATAATATAAATAGGGCAACTAAAGGGATAAAACCCTAATCAACTTATTGAGGAACACGTCCTCCAAGAAGTGCCGCCCCTCTCTCTCCCTAAAATCTATCTCACCAAAATACTTCCTCTAGCCTAACCATCAAGAGGCTTGGATTTGCGGTGTGAACCAGTATTGATATCCGTGCTCCGTGATATCAATCCGACGAGAGATAATCGCAGGTTTGTAGATCGTGACATACGAAGATTGTAGCTCAAGCGAAATTCTTCCGCTTCACACAAGGTTCAAGTTCGCACAAGGTTCAAGTTCGCACAAGGTAATTCGTGATTATTGTTTTGATAGCGAACTTGTATGATATATGATTAGATATATCCTTCATTGGTATCAGAGCCTATATGCTTGATAGCTCGTATCGTTATGCCATGAATCGCATGCTTTTGTTTTGAGTTTGTTTAAAAGTTTTACCCGATAACAAAACAAATGAGTTTTATTATTTTATGTGTAAAACTTTTTTATTTTCAACAAAAATTTATATGTCGATCTGAGTTCCCTACGACGAGGCGAACAACATACTAAATTCTCGTTGAATTCCATTGGGTATTTTTCAAAATATCGCAAACCCAAGTTTTGTTGAAAATCGTTTTTTCCAAAACTTTGCGTGCTGTTATGAACTGTTTAAGTTCTGTAAAATCGTGATTTTATGGACTATACTTGTAGTACTCCGCGAGGGCTTTCCAACGACATATTATATGCTTAATTTGGACTTAAAATGGACGTTTTATGGCCTCGCGAAGTTGGCACTTCGCGAATAGATTTTTTGGATTAAAAATCGAGTCAAAAAAGAAGCCCTCTCTCGGCCTCGATGTACGTGCCTTTTGTGGCACTCCTTTCGAGGTAAAAAGTACACCACTGAGAAGCCGTCGATGAGACGAGTCCAACGCCACCTGCCGTGAAATCATCGGACCACCGGAAGGCAGCGCGTGGACGTCAATCGCCGGCCAGGTGCGTGGAGATGGCGTATAGGAAGACCAGTCAACTGTTGACTGGTCAATGGTTAATGTGTTGACTGCCACGTCACTTGCCACATCATTAGTGGGCCCACTTCATAAAGTCTTCCTTGCTGACGTCATCAGTGACGTCGGCCTAGGTCCAGTCAGTGTCCAGTCAGCCTTAGATGGAAGCCAACACGCGCAGGTGGCGCGTGAGGGGTCGTGCGGCCATTCCAAAGCTCCAATTGACAAACGGCCGGCGTGTCTGGACTTGTTTTGGCAATCTGAGTCCAATGGTGGCCTCTGTTTTGATCAATTCAGCCTGTAAATATTTGTTTTTGCTTTTTCAGTGTATAAAAACCTGTTTTCTGATTTTTTAAAAATACAAAAATAATATCCAGGGGTTGTTTTGTCATTCTGTGACTGTTTAGGGCTGTTTGGGACTGTTCTGGAATTTTTTAAAATTCTTTGTGAATTTTAAGCTATTTTTAATTCTTTTTTAGCATATTTAATTGTCGTTTTGGGCTCTAAAATTGCGATTGGGACTATACGAGACCCAATAAATTTATTTTCAGTAGTGAAAATATTTATGTACATCATATGTTCTTGATGGATTTGTTCTATCATATTTCTTTTGTTTAAATCATCAATTTATGAATATTTTCACGTTGTGCATACTTTGGTTGTGATTACGAGCCTCGCGGATTTTCCCTCCTTACGTGTATGATGTGATTATATTTAGTAATTGATTTTTTAAAAACAAAAGTGAATCAAAATATACATATATGCTCATATCTTATTTTTGCAATAAATTGTAGTGAAATAACTTTTCAGAATGTAATCGTTGACCTTAATAAGGGGGAGAAATTAGATGGCTCAAACTATATTGTTTGGCAAAGGAAAATCACGTACTTGCTAAACAAGCAAGAGGTTCTGGACAACCTTGATACTGTGATGGTAGAACCAGAGATGGGTAACTTGACCATTGCCAGAAAATGCATGAATTCCTTGACTGGAAAAAGAAAGATCGATGTGCACGCTTTACTATGCTGAGTAGCATGCATAATGATCTGATTGGCGAGTTTGAGGATCGCCTGACTGCTAAACAAATGTGGGACCAAATTAAGCGCATTTTATGGGAATACTTCTGCTACAAAGTTAAGGACTTTGACTTACAAGTTTGAAAGCTACAAGATTGACCAGAAATGAAACATTCTTGAACAACTACGTGAGATGTCCGGAATGATTCGAGATCTTAAAGCTGCTGGTTTTATTTTATTTGATGAACAACAAGTTCAAGCGGTGATTCGTTCACTGCCTGACTCTTGGAGTGGTTTGAGGCGTATCTTGACTCATACAGACTCCATTCAGACTTTTGCAGATGTATCTCGCCATGTTGAGCTTGAGGCTGAGTGTCATGAAACGAATCGCGCGATAAGTGTTGTGACTCGTGATCTTGCTCTTGTTTCCCTTGAGGGTCTGCGCAAGCCACACGGGCAACGCAAGAAACAAGCTAAAGACAAGAAGACTCAGAATTTGGGCCCCAAAAGTGACAAGATTGCTAAACGCCATAGAGGCAAAAAGAATATTGCTAAGCAGAAGTGCTACAACTGTGGTACCTTGGGTCATTTTGCTCGGACTTGTCCTGAGCCCAAGAAGGTATCACTTAATCCTATCTCCATGCAAAGTTGTGTTTGCTCTCATGTTTTATTAGCTGACTCTCTCCCTGTGTGGATTGTAGACTCAGGCTCAACCAAACATGTGACGAGGGATTGAGAAGGATTTGTAGATTATCGAAAAGTTCCTGTGGGTACAAGAAGAATTTTCATGGGAAACAGTTCATCTGTTGAAGTCAAAGGAGTTGGCTCATACCAACTTCAATTGCGGAGTGGACACACATTGACTCTTCATGAAGTTCTTTATGCACCTGGAATTCGACATAATCTACTATCAGTAGTACAATTGCTAGGACATGGATATTCTTTTAATTTTAGCAATGATCACTTGGATATTTGTTTTGGTGATGAGATTTTGGGACATGGTTCTTTGTCAGATAATTTCTTTAAATTAGATTTGTTGGATTCCCATAATTCTTCTGTTAATTCTTCTTCTTGCATGGTTTATGATGATTTTAATTTTGAGTTATGGCATGCTACACTTGGACATATAGGAAAAGATAGGATGACTAGATTGGCTAGAGAAGGTCTATTGAGGTCTCTCAGCAAAGTCAACCTATCCTTGTGTGAATCTTGTTTGGCAGGAAAAGCTTGCCGAAAGCCTTTTGGTAAGGCAAAAAGAGCCACACATCCATTAGAATTAGTCCATTCAGATATTTGCGGACCAATGAATGTTAAGGCACGTCATGGAGCTTCGTATTTTCTCACTTTTATTGATGACTATACACGCTATGGGAATACGCCGACAGTTGACAATTCCTAGAACTCCACAACAAAATGGTGTTGCAGAACGAAGGAATCGAACATTGTTGGAAATGGTTAGGTCGATGATGGCATAGGCCAACCTCCCAATTTCTTTTTGGGGGGATGCGCTAATGACTGCCGCCTACATACTTAACCGAGTGCCTTCTAAGTAAGTTCCCACAACCCCTTATGAACTTTGGAAAGGTGAGAAGCCTAAATTGGGGCATCTTCATCCTTGGGGTTGTGCAGGTTATGTCCATAGTACTTCCAATAAGTTTGGAAAACTAGGCCCTAAAGGAAACAAGTGTGTTTTCATAAGGTATTCAGATACCTCAAAGGGTTATGTTACGTACGGTGGAAAACCTGACGAAGGAATGACTGAATCAGAGTCGCGCAATGTTGATTTCATTGAGAATGATTTCCCATAGATAGGTGAAGTTAGGAAAGACTTTGAACTTTTTGAGATGGAAGAAGAACATATGACATCTTTTGGCGAAGGTGGGGAATTGTCTCTACCTAATCCTACGATACAACATGAGGTTGAACCTATGGAAGTCGCCAATAAGAGTCAAGGTGATCTTCATCCGAGTGGGAGTACGGATTCTAGTGGGAGTCCGATACTAGAACGAAGAAGTAAACGTGGAAATATACCTCGTCGTCGATTCGCGATCGAAGAGGAATCATTCCTAACTACTTCTTTCAATTCTAGTGAGCCTACATTGTTCAAAGAAGCCCTTTCTTTACCTACAAACAATGAATGGATGACTGCAATGGAAGATGAAATTTCCTCTATGAAAAAGAATCAGGTTTGGGAGTTAGTTGATCTTCCGCAAGGTCGCAAGACTATTGGAAACAAATGGGTTTTCAAAGTCAAGCGAAAGGCAGATGGATCAATTGACAAATATAAGGCACGTCTTGTGGCGAAAGGCTTTACCCAAAGAGAGGGTTTAGACTATGAGGAGACATTCTCCCCTGTGGTGAGATTTTCCTCTGTTCGCCTAATCCTAGCGATAGTAGCACACATGGATCTAGAACTTTATCAGATGGATGTTAAAACTGCATTTCTCAATGGAGAACTAGATGAAGAGATCTATATGACTCAACCAGAGGGTTTTGAAGTCAAGGGACAAGAGCGAAAAGTGTGTCGACTCAAATGTTCCATCTATGGTCTCAAATAATCATCAAGACAGTGGTACATTTGCTTTCATCAAGCGATAACCTCAATTGGCTTTGTGATGATTGAGGAAGACCACTGTGTGTATGTTAAACGATCCAAGAAAAAGATCTTGATTCTGTCATTATATGTTGATGACATCTTACTAGCTGGAAATGATATGGAGATGATAAATGCCACTAAAGAGTGGTTGTCTGCGCTTTTCGATATGACAGACTTGGGTGAAGCAAGCTATGTGCTTGGAGTAAAAGTCATTAGAGATCGTTCGAAAAGATTTCTCGGTTTGTCTCAAGAGACTTACATTAAGAAAGTTATCGAACGATTTGGCATGACTAACTCAAAACCCGTTGTCACTCCAATGGAAAAAGGATGTGTCCTTAGTACAAACCAATGCCCTAAGAATGAAGAAGAGAAGAAGAGAATGTCTACGACTCCATATGCAAATGCGGTAGGAAGCTTGATGTATGCTATGGTGTGTACTCGGCCTGACCTATGCTTTGCAGTAGGGATGTTGAGTCGATTCCAAAGTAATCCTGGACCTCAACACTGGATGGCAGTGAAGAAGGTTCTGCGTTACTTGGTGGGAACCACAAATTTAACCCTATGTTACCAAGGTGGGGATTTGAGCTTGAAAGGTTTCACTGACACGGATTGGGCTGGAGATGTAGATGGTTATAAATCTACTTCGGGCTACGCTTTCCTCCTTGGTGGTGGAGCTATCTCTTGGAGTAGCAAGCGACAGACTAGCACCGCCCTATCTACGATGGAGTCAGAGTATATGGCTTGCTCAGCTGCGGTTCAAGAAGCTGTGTGGTTGAGGAGTTTTCTTCAACATCTTGATGTTACGACGCATGTGGATCGTCCTGTAGTCATTGCTTGTGATAGCATGGCTACTTTAGGTTACACTAAAGATCCCAAGTACCATGGGAAGACGAAACACATTAACATCAAGTATCATTTCACTAGAGACATGGTTGCAGAAAAGAAAGTTGTTCTAGAATATATTCCTACTAGAAGCATGTTAGCTGACCCTATGACTAAGCCTCTAGCTAGAGAGATCTTTCAGGATCACATGTTGGGTCTAGGGCTTCGTAGGATTTGACTTTCATTCTAAGAACACTTATGTTGACATTTGATTATTATTTTTCATTATCGTTTGAATAAATTGCAATTTCATTTTATTCCTTTTATATGTTAATTGGATATTTCAATATGAAATTGCGTAGCATATATATTTTGATTAAAAAGATGTCGTGGATATTGAATTGACCCTCTCACATGGGTAATTCACCTTGTCGCTAGGTGGGGGAGCAAGTTGAGATAGTAAAAGTCTTTGGTACCTACGAAGGGGGGGTACGCAAATGACATTACATTTATTGCCTTGGCATACGGCCAAGATGAGACCTTTTATAAGGTCGACTTTATATCCCAAGGAAAAGTCCGAATGTGAGATCTTAAAAGAAAGACACTAGAAGAGTGACTGCTTTTAAGTACTCAAGTTAGACGCCAGAAAGGCGACTAGACTAAGGTTCGTATGACGTTTGAGCATGACATGCCTACTTCGTGTGGGAGTTCCGTCATAGCATACACTTCATACTGTATATGACTATAATGCGACTTAAGAAAGTGATTGAATGATCCCTGCTTCATCACTGTGTGAGTTCTAGTAATCAAATCCAAGTCACAATTATACCCTATGTGACTTAGAACTATATCATGAACTTGGACGTTGATGATGTTACTTTGGCATGCCGACCAATGGGCTATGCACATACAGTCCTGCGGAGCATTGCTGGGAAAGCAGTTAACCAAGAGTGATTGATGTGAGTGTCTAAGGAAGATAGTATGATATGCATCTCTATTTTTGTGTTTCAATGTCATGGCGATCATATTGAACATACGATTCAAGAGATTGATCTTGATACACAAACATATTGAGTTTTAAGCACCGCTCTTGAGGGATTGAGGATGCTTAAATTGATGTATATATACGGTTTGGGGTATAGACGAGTTTTGCTTTCTAACGAGGACGTTCTATGCTGGTCAGATGGTGATTTGGTATAGCGCTCCACCCTTTATCTTTCTCGTCATGTCGCACGCTTCACTTCCAGTATGAAGAGGCAGTGGTTAACGGGTTTTGATGATACGATGTGGTTAGAGAGGTGAGTCCATGTGTACGACGAGTAAGAAATGTTAGTAATTGGGCTTGTGGCCCGATTATTTAATCCCGCCCACATGGAATATATTTATATTATTATTAATTGTTAATTGGTTTCCTAGTCCGAATGGGTTTAGGAATGACTTAACCTACAAAAAATAGGTTTTCTTGGTAATAATATAAATAGGGCAACTAAAGGGATAAAACCCTAATCAACTTATTGAGGAACACGTTCTCCAAGAAGTGCCGCCCCTCTCTCTCCCTAAAATCTATCTCACCAAAATACTCCCTCTAGCCTAACCATCAAGATGCTTGGATTTGCGGTGTGAACCAGTATTGATATCCGTGCTCCGTGATATCAATCCGACGAGAGAGAATCGCAGGTTTGTAGATCGTGACATACGAAGATTGTAGCTCAAGCGAAATTCTTCCGCTTCGCACAAGGTTCAAGTTCGCACAAGGTAATTCGTGATTATTGTTTTGATAGCGAACTTGTATGATATATGATTAGATATATCCTTCACACCACAAGACAATGTGAAGCAGTAAGAAAACTCTGCTTAGTTGAATTACTATATGATCCATTGACCAACAAGAAAGAAGGGCTTCAACATGCTTGGTTATAACCCACCTTTTTGCACATGCACCACCATTTAACTAGAATTTGCAGCAATTTAACACAGAAGTTCTTATGATTTTTTGTCAAGATAGTGTGTTACATTTTCTCATTTTTCAAAGGTTAATAAAGGGTTTGACTTTAATATGAGTTTGAAATTTTTTCTAAGAAGAAAAAGGGAAGTAACAAATAAACCTATGGACATTACTTATGACCATTTGCTGTTAATCATCATGCATGCACAAAGGAAGACCAGGATTAGGTAAGAACATTTTACACTTGCACTCTTGGAGTCATCTTGTGCTATATATATCATCGAATAAGGGATAATGAATCTTAAGGCTTATGAATGGATTTGATTTTGATAAATTAGAAATCGAATATCAACAGAATACAAATTCAGAGAGAGACCTGAAGATTCATTGAATTCGATGTCATCGACAATGGTAGCTGCCGACGTCGGAGAAGAAGAGGAGTCACCGTTCATCTCGTCGGAAAAGTTTGGGCGTGATTTCAGATTAAATGTCACCTGCGATGGAGTCATGGAGATAGAAAACTTGAGAGAGAGAGAGAGAGAGACAGAGAGAGACAGAGACAGAGCTGGGGCGTTGCCGGGTGTTGGAGGAGAAGAACCATGTGCCGTCGTCGGTGAAGAACCGTGTGTTGTCGTGGGTTTAGGGTTGGAACCGAACGGTGTTCAATTATTTTCTTTTATTTTTATCTTTTGATTAATTTTGATTAGTTTTAGTTAGGTTAATTTAACTAAGGTTTAGTAAGTAAGTTAGTAAAGAATAGGGACCCACTTATGACATGTCAACTGCCACATCATTTGGTACCCAAAATTGAGTGCTATTAGAGTGGCCCTAGTATTACTCATGATTTAATTTCAAAATCTTTCCAAATCTTGCACGTCTCTTTTTATATATGTATAGATTATACTCAAATAAAACAAAAAATATAAACAAAACTAAGAAAATAAAGTAAAAACATGACGAAGGAAAAAACCTACTTAAAAAAATCTAATTTTTAAATTTGAGACTTGTATAAAAAGAAGAAATTGAACAAAAATTATTGTTTCTCTGCTCTTGATCATGTTGCTCCGTAGACTATTGACTTTTAAAAAGTAGTCAATAATAGGAGGGAAAGGACAGGGAATGGACTGGAGTCTCTCAGCGATCATTCTGAAAAGTATCTCATGAAATTAAGAAGACTTTGAAAAATTAACTCATTCCTTCTTCCTCATTTTGATAATCTGGAAATCGAAATTGAGCAGTCATGGCTTCTTCCACCCCTTCTTCTTCTTCTTGCTCCTCCTCTTCCCCAATCCCACGATGGCTTCACGATGTGTTCCTGAGTTTCCGCGGCGATGACACCCGCAATAGCTTTACAAGTCACCTTTTTACAGCTTTAATTCGACAAGGGATTCCAACATTCCGGGACGATATCAATCTACGGAGAGGGGAGAACATCAGTTCCGAACTGCTGAAAGCCATCGAGGAGTCTCGAGTCTCGATTGTTGTGTTTTCAAACGAGTACGCGGCTTCGAGATGGTGCCTCGACGAACTAGTGAAGATAATGGAGTGCAGGAGGGATTTTAACCAGATTGTCCTTCCTATATTTTACGATGTTGATCCATTCCACGTCCGCGCACAGCTCGGGAGTTACTCCAAAGCATTCACCAAGCACGAAGATCGGGTCAAAGAACGGAGGTTGTCAATGGAGAGGGTGGAGAGTTGGAGGGCAGCTCTAACTGAGGCTGCCAATTTGTCTGGTTATCATTTACAAAATGGGTAATTAATTTCTCTCTTTTTCTTTAATTTTCCATTTCTAATATATTGTCAGAATAGAATCATTAAATGTTGATTTTTTGTTTTCTAATATAAATTGAATTTTATGAGCAAAATGTGTCCAAAAGATTGTAAATATCGTTTAAAGTTTTCGTATTAATATCACCTCTTAGTTTTTAAGGTTATCAGAATTTTGAATTTGACAGGGATGAGGCAACACTCATTAACATAATTGTTAAGGATATCGATAGTTTCAGTAGATTAGATGGGCTATATTCTGATGTTGCGTACCACCCTGTTGGAATTGATGATCGTGTGCAAGAACTCAAAAAAATGTTAAACTTGGGATCGGATGATGTTTGTATAGTTGCAGTTTGGGGTGTTGGTGGAATAGGCAAGACAACAATTGCAAAAGCTCTTTTCAATCGCATTCGCAACGAGTTTGAAGGTAGCAGTTTTCTTGCCGATGTTCGGGAAAATGCAAAGGAATCGTCAGGGGTGGTTAAGTTGCAGAAACAACTTCTTTCTAATATCCTAAAGAACGATATTAACGATTTGGACAACTATCTTCAAGGAATTGAAGTGATAAAACAGAAAATACATCATCGAAGGGTTCTTCTTGTTCTTGATGATGTTGATGATGTCCAGCAGTTGAAAAAGTTGGCCATAAGACGTGACTTCTTTCGTCCGGGAAGTAGAATCATCATAACAACAAGAAATAAGTCATCCATATCTTCTCTTCAAGTAGATTCAGTTTATTCGCCTAAGATGTTGAATCAAGTTGAGTCTCTTAAACTCTTTAGTTGGAATGCCTTCAATACTGGTTATCCAAAAGAAGAATACCAACATATGTCAGAAGAAGTAGTGGCTTATGCTGAAGGGCTTCCGCTAGTTCTTGAAGTTTTGGGTTTGTTTTTGTCTAGTAGAAGCACAGCTGAGTGGAAAAGTGACTTAGATAAATTAAAAGCAATTCCTAATGGTCACATTCAACAAAAGCTCAAAGTAAGCTACGACTCCCTGGATGACAAAAATAAGGAGTTGTTTTTAGATATTGCATTTTTTTTCATTGGAAGGGACAAAGATTTTACGGTAAAAGTTCTTGAAGACTCTGGATGCTTTCCAGAGAGTGGAATTCGGGAACTAGTATGTCGATGCCTTGTTAAAGTTGACGAGTGGGAAGACAAGCTTCTCAGGGTGCATGATGTGCTCAGAGACATGGGTAGAGAAATTGTTCGCCAACAATCATTGAAGGAGCCGGGGAAACGTAGCAGACTGTGGTACAAGGAAGAAGTACTTGAAGTACTAAGAGATTGCTCTGTAAGTCACCATATCATATGGTGTTTTTAATTCATATAAAATATTAGTTTAGAAAATAGCTTCAGGAATTCATTCGTATATACTGTTTTTTAATAATTTCACTTTCTTTTTGCAATCTGCTATTTGACCAGGGAACAAAAGCAATTGAAGGTCTCTCATTAGAATTGCCTGCGTTAAACAATGAAAATGTTAATACAAAGGCCTTTGCAAACATGAGTATGCTGAGATTGCTTCATCTTAATTATCTCCAATGCCTAAGTGGTTCTTACATAACTACGTTGAGAAACCTGAAATGGCTTTGTTGGCTTGGTTTTCCTTTGCCATATATACCACATGCTTTGTACATGGAGAATCTGGTTGCTATTGACTTGCAGCATAGCAAACTAAAACAAATCTGGAAAGGGCCCAAGGTATGACGCTTTTTTCCTTGTGTTCAAACTTTGATTATATCATGCTCGTCTTGGAGATGACGGATTTGCTTTCTTTATGCTCGTCTTGGAGATGACAGATTTGCTTTCTTTCAGAGACTAGACAAATTGAGGTTTCTCAACCTAAGTCATTCGCATCATTTGATCAAAACTCCAGATTTTTCCGGACTGAAAAACCTTGAGAAGTTGCTGCTTAAAGATTGTACGAGCTTGGTGAAGGTCCACAACTCCATTGGATATCTTGACAAACTCCTCTTGTTGAATATGGACAATTGCATAAACCTACGTAAGGTTCCGTACAGCCTCTTCATGCTGAAATCTCTTAAAGAACTAGTTCTTTCTGGCTGCTGCAAACTTGGGGAGGTAGCAGAATGTAAACTACAGTTTTCTATGTTTCGGCAATGGCTAACAAAACGTCAAGAATACATACCAATCTCAATGGTCTCTATACAAGGATTAAGTAGCCTACGGAAATTAAATCTAGCAGGGTGCAACATGGAGTATATACCAAGCGAAATTGGCAGTTTAACTACATTAACAGAGGTGAATTTTTCTAATAACAAATTTTGTAGCCTCCCCTCCAGCTTCAGACATCTTTCTCATCTCAGAACTCTTTATATGAACGATTGCCTTCAGCTAAAATCACTTACAGATCTTCCAAAGAATCTTAAATTCGTACGGGCAAACAATTGCTCATCTTTGGAAATTGCATCGGTTGACATAGATGAGTTTGGTAGCGGAACGGGAAGGAGTTTGCATACCAGTAGGCGTTTTGAGTTTAGAGATTGCCACAAATTGGATAGGAAAAGTCTTATCAATAATTTCAAGAGGGACATCCGGGTACGTGTTCACCAGGTCTCTCTCTCTCAGTCCCAATGGATTAGTAATAAACATATATACAACAATTCATCATCAAACGTTTGGAGTTTCATTGAAATTTGAGTCACGGCGAAGATTGCATTAGTTTTGCTTTCAAACACTCAACTTTATATTTGTCTAACATAATAATTTATGATATTAATATATGCAGAAGGGACTGCCTAATTCTCATTTAAACATCGTTATTCCTGGTAGGGAGCTTCCTATTGACATGCAGTTTCAGAGTATTGGAAGAGAAAGCTTGTCCTTTGTGGTGCCTCCACTTGTTGGTAAGAAAATCATAGGTGTGCTTCTATGTGCACTTTATTCTCTTGATTGCATCATTCATCGTTTTGATATAATAAATAAAACCAAGGGAATCAGAAGTTGGTGGTGCAATAAAATGGCTGATGATCACCATGTGTCGATCACCTATAAGATAATGCCTGTCTGGGAATTTGTCATGAAAGGGGGTGATGAGGTAGACGTTATTCCAGAGACTTTGCACTGGGACGCTGACGAGTTGAAAAGATGGGGGTTAAGTTTTGCGTTGAAAAGATGGGGGTTAAGTTTAATTTACGAGGACGATGATTTGTACTATTTGGAATCAAACATCGAGTAATATATATATATAGTATCTTTTTACTTTCTCCAATTTGTTGTTTTAAATGTACTAATGCAAGTCTTCTATCTTGTTTCTACAACATTTAATTTTTTTCAAGTTCTGTTAAAGTATGCATTCAATTCATCTTCTCCAATAAATTATTATGGCAAATGATATTACGAGCTAGAGCTTGTGATATTATTACGAGATTTATTGTTAGAACCGTTAGATGATTAAATTGGTAATGATTTGGAAAGTCTGTGTCGTTACTTAAAAAAGAGCATATTTGATCTAATGGTATAAATATCTAAGTAGATTTGATCCAACGGCACTAACACTAAAGCTTGTAATAATACCACAAGCTCGAGTTTGTAATATCATACCTCAATTATTATTTCTATGAAAATTAGTCTGGGTTGAAACTAATCACAACTTAATGCTACTGGATAGCCAATGGTGTAATAATATCATAATCCTATTCGATTGGCAGTTCCTAATTCTAATTGTTTTCAAATACTCCGACCAATCAGATCTAAAACCTAAGCTCTGATACCACTCTGTAACACTCTAAACTCGGTATCGATGTCGCGATCCCACAATTTGGCCACGTCATCAACAATCATAACTTAAATCATAAATATTCTCAGTTCATAATCAACATTAATATTTATATTTGTGGCTAAAGTACAACCACCAACTATTCGAAATGCAATCCAAATAAAACCAACTAAAATAATTAGACTGTCGAAGTACTAATAATGAACTAGTTTTACACCCGTGCGCTAAACGCACGGCCATACAATTTTTTTCAATTAACTTATACTCAAGCGAAACAAAGAAGAAAAATAAAATTTCAAAATAATAATAATAATAATATTGGAGGCAACTACTTTCGATAAAAAAAAATTGTTGTTTTGATTTAAAAATCAGAGACTTGTATGTTTAAGATCTGAGAAAATAAAGTTATTTTTTTAGAAAATAAATACAGTTTTATCCTTCACTAAATCTTAATTGTAGAAATAATTTTAAAAATCATTTTAAACCTAGCATCGTTATAAATTAACATATGGTGAATATATGGTTATATAGTAATTGCATTATATGAAAAATAATAAACAATTAAAATAATATACTACAAAAGAAGAGAAGTTAATTATAAAGAACTACATCGAAAAATAAAAACATTATGAAAAAATCAAAATGTTATCGTGGTTCAATAATCTCCCGTTAACTACACACAAAAAAGGAAAAAAGAAGGAGAGGAAAATAGAAAATTAACCCCACTGGCAATATCCCTTATTATCCATCTCTCTCAAGAAATATATCTTATTCTCACTGACGATCTCGATCTCTTACACTCACCGTCCACACCATAATAAGTTTTCGTCCTCTCACTCCATATCTCGCTCGATCCATCTATCGTTCTCTAATATCCAACTTTATTCTGAGGGAAAAATATTGATTATATTTTCTCGGTGATTTTTCATTCGAATCTAATGAAATCACATAAAAACATTTTGTTTAATTATTTCGTATAAAAAAATATTTTTGACATTCAAATCTACTGTGAATTTGTTAATATTTTTTATACATCGATTTTTTTATTTACTTTTAGATAAATCTCCGAACTGGTTTAATTATTGAGTATTCTCGAAAGATAATTTTTTTCTAGTGATTTTTATTCCATACTACTTTGAATTTGTAAATGTTTTTTTTACATCTCAATTTTTTGGTATTTCTTGATTTACTCGATTTTTTAGTATAATATTTCAATATTTGATAGGTTCATGTTATGAACTAATTCATTTTCATTAATCATCATTTACAATGTGTTGATTCATTTCCGTTTGACACAACCGAGAATTAAAAAACTGTGCAAATTGAGATAATTGATGGTGGAAGTTCCAAGGAGTTTTTGAATTATTTAATTAAAGAATTCATTAATTGTTTCTTGTTAATATGAGTTTCTATTTTGGGAAACAAAGTTTTGGCGGGATTTTTCCCTATATAGACTACCTTGCTTTTATATATATATAGATTTCTAAAATTCTTGGATCATCTTCTCTCGTCTACTCGAAACTTATCATCTAGTCAAAGCTTATTTGTCACCTGGAAGAGAAAATAAGAAGGGATGAGCAAACGATACTCAATAAGTTCATATACAATCCATCAGGTTACAAATGAGAAGTTGACCAGAAATAAGTCAAAGAATAATATTTAAAGTATTCGAGAATTCATTGTTCAAAATCGATAATTGGAAGCCGTTTCAAATTTCATTTAAAGGAATTTAGAATCCAAACGAAAGAAAATCATTCAAAAAGACACGAGTTACTAATTGTCATCACCTGTCCCATACCAGTTGAGGATAACAGATCATTCATAGAATCTCATGATCACATAAACAGTTCATAATTCATCGAGACTAGTATATCCGGATAACCACACCTGACACCACTACTCACTTGACATTCATAACATCATAATTCAATAATTTGTATATTCAAACTTAGTGAACATAGAAGAGTTTTAAGTAATCAAAAGTTAAAACATGAACAAGCATCATAAAAAGGAATCATACTTTTTCATAATAAAATGTATTTCACATGAAGTTTGATAATTATGTGAGAAGTAACCGAGAATAAAAATTATGAGTTCAAATGGAGTGTAAGCGACAGAGTTCAAATTCAATTACTGACACGAAGTCGGCATACGTTTCAAAGGAATATAAGTATTAAGGAAATTAGGAAAACCTAACGAATGGTATATAAAAGAGTGGAGACCTAAAAGAAATATAATCTTTTACCTGCTAACATGTCCAAAAGTTATTTGACACGCAACAAATTCACTAACTCCGCTTGCTTGGATCTATGATAAAATGTAACGTACCGTTACTAACACTATTCCAATAATTAACTTTTACCAAAAGTACTACTATCCAATAATTACATATATGCTAAATACATACAACCCAAGATATTATCATTCTGAATCTAAGGGTATACCTGTAATTTTCAAAATTTAGAAAGTAAGAAATACCCAACAGTAGCTTCTGTTAAATTCTTGGGTGCCATTTCTATAATATAGGGTTCAATTATATTATAAAAATTGAAAAAGGCTAATAGTATAACTATAGCAAGTTCAGGTGGTCCAACCGTTTCTTTCTCCCTTCATCATCACCCCCACGCATAGGTAACCATTGTTTTTTTTTAATTTCTTTCTGTGCACACACACTCATACACCACCGAAACACACACACTACAAACAATCAACTTCCACCCATTGATTGTTATGGACTACTATATATGCTAAATATTTATTCTTCATGAGCCATTACTCATTCTAATACTATTATAAAACACTAAAGTCAAAGTTTTAACCATTCTTTTGCTCACCTGATTGAAGTCTTCCCACTGCGGCCGCCGCCCTCTTGCTGCTCTTCTCTAGAGTTGCCGGTCGTTTCGCTCTTTTCTTTTCTCAATTGTTATCGGTTACTTCTCCGATCAATACCCTATTTATATAATACTCTAGGTTTTCTGACCCTAACCGAAATACTAAAATTGACTGGACCGAAATTAATGAAGTAAATAATAGGTAAACCCAAATTAATTATGTAATGATATCCTTACCACTAGTGTTACAACTTGTATACTAAAAGGTAAAGTTAAAAACTCAACTATGAATAATTATGGATATTAGCCAGTTATTCATTGAGTTTATCCACTAATGTCACCATCACTATTGTGTTTATTAACAAATGTCACCATCATCAACCGCCTCCGCCCACAGCCGCCGCTTCCAACTCCGGCAACCGCCGTCACATCCGACCTCCGACAACCACCACTGCCCGCCGCCACCAACATATGTGATAAGCTTGTAATTTTCCATTATTTTCCGGAATTTTATTGATTATTTTGAGCTTTGGTTGATAATTAATTGCATTTGAGATACTTTTTTTTTGTGTATTTCGTGCTTCATGTAGGTATCTCAAAGATATTCGAGGTTCTATGACTCAATACGTGCAAATTGAGGCAATTCCGGGTTTCAATGTTAAGTTTTGACACCTGCCGTTAAAGTCCGTCAAGTATTTCAAAGCACAGCAAGCTAACGGGGGTTAACAGAGCTAACTGAGGACTAAATCGCGAAGTCTGGAAGCAGAGGGTCTTCGGTAGCCACATTGAAGGATCCAGGGGCACCAGAGCTATTAATGAAAGTCTTCATTAATGCGTTGTCGCAACCAGAAGATGCCACGTCGCCAGCCCCTTAGCGCGGGTCACCCGCGTGTCCTCTACCGGATCCGGATCCAACCCGCGGCCCATCCAGCCCACCTGCCTCCCGTCCAACCCGTTTCCCTCACAACCTCGCCCGTATGACCCCTGGATGCCCTGCGGTCCCTTCTCCTGGTCCAACCCTGACCCGACCGTGACCCAGCATCCTTTTCTCTTCCAGTTTAGCCCCTAGAACTTAATTAAACTTCTAAAATTGCCCGCCTTTCTGCCCTAGCATCCTTTGAATTAATGTTGGGGGTCTCTAAATTTTCGATAAAGGCTGGAAGAATCCAAAAAAGAGGAACTGGAAGCAGAACAACAGGGATTCAGTCGCCATTTCCATTTTTTTCACCTTCTTTCCATTGTTCTTTCATTGTTGTTCAAGCCCAAGCTAGGATTTCATCACTTCCTCAATTAAAAAATACTGTACACTTTAATCTCTACTTTTATTTAATAATAATACTTTTTACTGAAGATTTGATTTATTTCTTTAGTATTATGAGCTAATTTAATTGCCTAGGGTTTTGATATATATTGGCTTGGATGTTGTGATTTTAATTTGGGATTTTGTTATTAATTTTTATTCACTAATTTTTTGGGTATTATGTTGTGCTCTTAATACTTGTATTGATTTGATCACCTATTACATGATTCTAAAAACTATTTAGTGCATGAAAGTGACTTGATAATTTTAGAAAATACAACATAGTTGTCTTTGAGTTGGGTTAGTCAATGTTATTAATCCTCTTTAAGATAGTCAATTAGGGTTTTGTGTTTGGAAGCGATTAATTAGTTAATTTCATACGTAGCGAAAGCCCGTGATTTTATACTTTTAATTAGCACCGTTATACGAAGCGAAAGCCCTTAACGGTGATTTTTGAATCCCCGACTTCCAATAAATTATTATTTCTATGAAAATTAGTCAGGGTTGAAATTACGTGTATTTTTACGACATTTACATTATTTTTGAAACATTTATATGTAAAATAAGTGCAAGTTTGAAGGAATTTAAGTATGGTCAAATAATTTATTTACCAAAATAAAATACAAAAACTACTAAAGGTCTGTTTGGATACATTGATTTTAAATTCAATAAATATTTAAATTTTATAAAATTTAAATATGATGGAATTTGTTTTCAAAATCATAGTAATTTGATTGTTTTGATAATGTGTGGAATTCAATTATAATTATATATTATAGTTAAAAAAAATTTCATGAGGTGGTCTCCTGTAAGACGGTCTTACGGATCCATATCCGTAAGACGGATCTATCCAGGTTAAATGGGGAAAAATTCAATTTAATAAAATTCGTGGACCCCATTTTCAACAGCGAGATATTCTCATAATTTTGCTTTTTATCTTTTCTTTCCTTTTTTTTACTCCTCAAATAATTTTGACTTTTAATGAAGTTGACTTATTAATTACTCTGGTGTCCTCCATCTTTCAGATCGTTCCCCGGTGCCTCCTTTCATAACTTTGCTGCCAAAAGTCCTTAAATGACCAGATTTTGTATTTTAGTCATAAATCAACTTAAAACTTTGATTGACTTCATTTTTAATACAAAGTGACATTTTCAAACGTAATAATTTTTATTTATAAAAAATGACACTTTTCAAAGTGAAAGTAACACATTTAAGACTAAAAGTGACACATTTAAGCCCAAAAAGTAACACTTTTTAGGGAAAAATTATAATTTTCATAAAAATGCAAAGTGACACTTCTAAGTCCAAAAGTGACACATTTTATCTATATCTATATATATACTACTTATAAAAGGCTAAGTTTACCCCTTGACTTAATACATCATCCATTATTTAATTAAGGGCAACTTAAAAATAATTTTACTCAAATCTATATATCTATATCTATATCTATATCTATACTACTTATAAAAGGCTAAGATGTCTGTTACAAATTAGTAGATAGACAAGTCTACCGCTTGACTTAATTCATCATCCATTATTTAATTTAGGGAAATAAACGTAAAAATAATTCTACTCAAATCTAAATCTATATATATATATCTATACTACTTATAAAAGGCTAAGATGTCTCTTACAAATTAATAGATGGGCAAGTCTATCCCTTGACTTAATACATCATCCATTATTTAATTAAGGGCAATAAACGTAAAAATAATTTTACTCAAATCTATATCTATATCTATACTACTTATAAAAGGCTAAGATGTCTCTTACAAATTAATAGATGGACAAGTCTACCCTTGACTTAATACATCATCCATTATTTAATTAAGGGCAATAAACGTAAAAATAAAGGCTAAGATGTCTCTTACAAATTAATAGATGGACAAGTCTACCCCTTGACTTAATACATCATCTATTATTTAATTAAGGGCAATAAACGTAAAAATAATTTTACTAAAATAACCTTCATCTAATACCTAACCATCTATACTACTTATAATAATATAATTAATTAATATTAATTAATTATTAATTAATATTTAATACTACTTATAAAAGGCTAAGATGTCTCTTACAAATTAATAGATGGACAAGTCTACCCCTTGACTTAATACATCATCCATTATTTAATTAAGGGCAATAAACGTAAAAATAATTTTACTAATATCTATATCTATATCTATACTACTTATAAAAGGCTAAGATGTCTCTTACAAATTAATAGATGGACAAGTCTACCCTTGACTTAATACATCATCCATTATTTAATTAAGGGCAATAAACGTAAAAATAAAGGCTAAGATGTCTATTACAATGTAATAGATGGACAAGTCTACCCCTTGACTTAATACATCATCTATTATTTAATTAAGGGCAATAAACGTAAAAATAATTTTACTCAAATATCCTTCATCTATTAAAGATGATGTATTAAGTCAAATATCCTTCATCTAACCATCTAATAGATGGCTAAGATGTCTCTTACAAATTAATAGATGGACAAGTCTACCCCTTGACTTAATACATCATCCATTATTTAATTAAGGGCAATAAACGTAAAAATAATTTTACTCAAATCTATATCTATATCTATACTACTTATAAAAGGCTAAGATGTCTCTTACAAATTAATAGATGGACAAGTCTACCCCTTGACTTAATACATCATCCATTATTTAATTAAGGGCAATAAACGTAAAAATCTATACTACTTATAAAAGGCTAAGATGTCTCTTACAAATTAATAGATGG
The DNA here is from genome assembly GCA_013146195.2 of Codonopsis lanceolata. Lineage (NCBI taxonomy): Eukaryota > Viridiplantae > Streptophyta > Magnoliopsida > Asterales > Campanulaceae > Codonopsis > Codonopsis lanceolata. The sequence continues at coordinate 96,342,703 of CM028379.1, forward strand.
ACAAGTCTACCCCTTGACTTAATACATCATCCATTATTTAATCTATATCTATCTATATCTATACTACTTATAAAAGTCTACCCCTTGACTTAATACATCATCCATTATTTAATTAAGGGCAATAAACGTAAAAATAATTTTACTCAAATCTATACTACTTATAATCTATATCTATATCTATACTATACTACTTATAAAAGGCTAAGATGTCTCTTACAAATTAATAGATGGACAAGTCTACCCCTTGACTTAATACATCATCCATTATTTAATTAAGGGCAATAAACTTAAAAATAATTTTACTCAAATCTATATCTATATCTATATCTATCTATACTACTTATAAAAGGCTAAGATGTCTCTTACAAATTAATAGATGGACAAGTCTACCCCTCGACTTATTACATCATCCATTATTTAATTAAGGGCAATAAACGTAAAAATAAAGGCTAAGATGTCTCTTACAAATTAATAGATGGACAAGTCTACCCCTTGACTTAATACATCATCCATTATTTAATTAAGGGCAATAAACGTAAAAATAAAGGCTAATATGTCTCTTACAATTTAATAGATGAACAAGTCTACCCCTTGACTTAATACATCATCTATTATTTAATTAAGGGCAATAAACGTAAAAATAATTTTAAAATAGAAGAATTTCACAACATCAATCTGCTTCCCTTCTTCCCCATCGTTACTCAATCTGCTTCCCTTCTTCTTCATTTTCAAGATTTATCTCTTCAGAGACGGTGGAGCAGAGGCAATCGAGTAGAAGCAGGAATTTATCTCTTCAGAGACGGTGGAGCAGATGCAACCGAGTAGAAGCAGGGAACGACATCCAAGTTGCGAGGTAAGCTTAGCTTGATTTTAATTGAAGCAGTCCTCTCCATACTTGTAACCTACTCGAGTCTTACTCTGTTTCTCCCAAGCCTATGTGAGCACAGATGTTTGATGAAATGCCTCAATGTCTCGAGTCTCCATACTTAGAACCTGAATATGTGAATTGATTTAACTCCCGATTGTATAGCCTATGTTAGAACCTGACTATGTGAAGCCATGGTATTGAGAGTGGATGTGTTGTCAATTGATTATATTTATGTTACAAGCAACATAACCCGTTCATGGCTGTGATTGATACTTCTTCATGATGTTGTTTATTAGGAAGTATTTGCAGCTACTTGTTAAACTCAAACTGTTTTGCAACTTAAGAAGTCAGGTTGTCAGTCTTGGCGTGAGTTAGAATAATCAGACACCTTTACGTTCAATAATCATCCTTGAATCGATGTTTGTAATGTGGAAATCAAATTTTCAAATCATGCCAGCCTTGATGTTTGTAATCTATGAATCCCCAATGTTGCCTTTTTCTTGGCCATAAGATTAAAAAAACCAACATGAAAGATAATTAAATGAATTAATTGCTTGTTGTTATTGTTGGTAACATGTTATCTCTAACATAGCCTTAACTTCTGATATGGAAACAAGTATTAGCCATAAAAATGAAAAGAAGCATAACAACGAGAAATTCATCAAAATTCACCTTTGGGAACAAGGGGATGCCATTGAGAAGGCACAACTGAGGGATAATGCAATATAGTACGCAAGGGAAAGGGGCATAAACATGAAGAATCCATAGCACATATTCTGAAGAAGAGACATCCTGGACACCCCGTAGACAAGAGGGCTAAACCTTGAGAGACCTACTTGAAGCAAACCAGATGTCCATTTCATCATCTGCACCATGGCATCCTTCATGTCAATGGTGGTGCATCCCAAGAAACAAGGCCTCTCAGGATATAGATACACATATATCCACCCTTTACAGTGCAATAGATACCATGTGAATGAACTCTCAAGCGTGAATCGTAGGAGTAACCAATCGTCATTGAAGCAACATGAATTATAAGGTCACTCTAAGAAATATTCGAACAATATGATGTACGAAAAGTGTTTATGCCATTCTGTACACAAATGAAAATTGATTTTAAAACGTGTCCTATGAAAAGATTTCACTAATGCTCTTTTTTTTTTGAAGTTTTTGGTGCCTAATGCATGATGTTGTTTGAAATTTCATGTGCAAGACATGCACTGGTGTGTATATAGTTTATCTTTGGGAGCTTGAGTATGATATATATGTTACTTGCCTCTTTACCCCATTTCGTGTTTACTTCATAGTCAGAAGATGCTAAAGTAATGGCCTCTTCTCTAACTGCATCCAAGGAAATTTTCTTTCCATTAACAGCTTCTTCATTGCTACCTTTAAGTGAAGCAATGAACTTGCTAGATAAGCCAAAACTTTTTTCTGGCTGAAAGAACGCATGTGAAAGAACATCTGTTAAAAAAACGGAAACAATATTATAAAAATGTAGAGAAAAAAAACTTGCAGCGCTTTTTAGTTTGGTACTTGCTATTAAGCTTATATAAAACTAAACTAAGTTATACCATCAATGTTGCACTAGAGGCGCAAACGAAAAACAAAACTGGATTGTTTCTTCCATCAGATATAGATCAACATCTATCAATGGTGGTTAGAGTTTTAAGAGAAGTTTCCGACATCCTCATCAATGTAATCCGGTCTCTTCTGTGGACATCGATGTTTGTAATGTTTATCTCTTCACTTTCATCTAAAGCTCACACTCTACGGGTTGCCCAGTTATGTCCATTGCTTCATTATGATGGTAACTATTGTCCATTCCTTTTTTAATTAACATCTTTTAGTTTTGGAATTTTTCAAATATTTGACGAAGAAGCCATTGAAATGGCAAAGCTTCTTACACGGAGAGAAGGTTTAATGGTATGTTCAGAGTTGTAAGTTAGCTGAGATACGTAATCACCAGCATAGCTCTCTCCTGTTATAAAAAAATTCTTGGGGTTTTGTATGAGGAAATCTTTCTAACCGGTTCGTGACGAAAGTATAGAAGTCTATAGTTGTGCGTTGTTGACAGTTATGTAATCAGATGATGCATTTGAATATGAAAAGCCCACTTCAGCAGGGGACTCCAAGAAGCGTACTTGGCCACCATCAATTTATGGGGGCTTTAGCTTCAGTGGGTAGTTTTGTGTTTAACTGGAAGGAGTGGGTGATTGTGCTCACCGTTGTTCCATGCATAGTCATTTCGGTAGTCTCTCCTTCACTGTTGACTTGAAAAGGTCCAAGTTCTTCCATGGCTCCATATCCAAGGGATGAGCATCCTGGCCCCTGCAGAGCGTAGGCACATGCAGGAATTTTTTTACCTTTTCTTTCTTTCTTTATATTTTGCTATGCGAACAAAAGATAAGTAAAGGGCCATGCGAGGAGTTGGGAAATGATGGGAGGGATGGGTTGTAATAACGTCTGTCTTGGTAAGTGAAATCTTCTTGGCCATGAATATAACAAATGAAAATAATGTTGAGCAAGAGGATCAGAGGTTTGCTGGAAGATTTCTGAGGAGACTCGGGCAAAGTAATAAAATAGTGTGCCCTTCATGCCAGTTTTTGGATCAACCGTCACATAGTGGTCAAAATCGATTCATTAAGGCTGTTACTGCCCTCAGTTATATTATCTGCGTTTCGGGTTTATTTATCTGCTACAGATTTTGAGTATATATTATTGTAATGTAACAGGGTTGTATTCTATTTCTCTATGCAGACTTGTGAATAATCCAATTTGTGAGGGAACTGGAACATCAGGAAGATTCTGCACTGTTGAGAGGCCTAATTCTCCTTATGTAACCCCATCAAATAAATGTATTCCGTCCTGCCGTTCAAATCAAGTACTAAGCCTGAACTGTAGCTGTGCACATCCATACATAGGAACCATACACTTCCATTCTTGTTCCTTCTCGAACTTGGGGAACTCCAAATACTTCAGTACTCTCCACAGGACTCTCATGTCGGCTTTTCTGAACGCTAGCCTTCCTGTAAATTGCATTTCCCTTAGTAATTCAACCTTCACAATAAACTCTGACCTTCAATACAGAGTGCAAGAACTCCCTTCTGGTCAATATAGGTTCAATCAAACAGCAGTCGCTACAATTGGTACCTTGATCAACCGCCAAAGATTCATGCTCCAGAATTATTCTTTCTTGATGAAAACTATAGTTACTTTCCAGTTACTAAATAGTGTAATTCAAGTTAAACTAATAGAAAGGGTTATGATTTATGTCTATATACAGAATCGCATGCTAAGTTATGCACATGTACTTTTTCTGAACATCTATTTCCATGTTGAACTTTCAAATGTTCGTACTGACACTCGCGCACACATCTCAATCAATTTTGCCTCTCATATAGAAATTACATACATGAGAAAAGAAGTCATCAAATGTTGGGATAATTGTCGGAGCAACAGTTGGTAGTTGTGTGCTCGTGCTACTAATAGTTGAGTGGACTTTATTCTTTCTCTCATAAGAGAAAAGCATAAAGCACGATTAGACAGAGCAATCCTTTTGGTAAGATGCACTAGAGTCTGAAGCAAAACATATTCATCTCAATTGTATGGAAGTTTTAAATGTGATTTTCATTCCTACATTTTTCTAATGTAGCTTCCTAGGGCCTCGAGAATAACAGTGGTAGCATTCTATAGTTAAAAGGAGCAAGATGGTTCACGTTTAAAGAGATAAATAAATACTCAAATAGTTTTTCAGGCGGCAACATCATCGGATCTGGAAACTATGGGCATGTAAGGCATCTTTTCTTTTTTTTTTCTTTTCTTTAACTGGAATGTATATGCATGTGAATTCCTACCACCTAATTGTCAACTAAGCTTCAAAACATGTGATATAAACATATAACTCAGTTTTGATGTTTGTAGCATGTACTTGTATGAAGTTACTTTTGATTTTTGAACTCGACACTAGATCGAACAGATAAACCTCTTATGCTTTTGGAATAACACTTCCCTCCAGTCGTTTCACACTTACCTAAGTGATACTCCCTCCATTCCAGGTAAAGAGTCTCCATTTGAAAGTAAAACTTTTTAAGAAAATGACAATTTTAGTAGTCTATTAGTAATAAAATGACATTTTAATGTCTTATTTTTTTAAAGTGGACTCTTTAAGTGAAATATCTCAAAATGGAATAGTGGACTCTTTGCCCGGAATGGAGGGAATACATTTGATCTTATTGCTGCCCAGCCATATGTTCTATGTTGATCTCCATTAATAGATTGTTGAAATGGAAAGGATGAGGAGTTGGTGATATTTTGTTAAGACAGATCTTTACCCGACCAAATTGTCGAAATTGTAATTACTTCTATTGATAATTTTGTTATATCAGGAGCATATATATTCACTATCATAATTCTTGGGGAATTAACTGCTACACAAAATTGTCTTTGCCTAAACTAAGTCAATTTTTTTTACTCACAACCCCCCTTAATCGAGAAGTCAGATCAATGAACAAGTCCTCTCTACAAGGAATGGTTAGACCACCCATTGGATGGTCAAACCCAAATTATTTTCCGCTTGACCTAGAAGTTCCTGAAACAAAGGTTTGCTCAAGATTGATCTGCAATATTCTTCGATTGCCTATTTATCTTTAATTTGTCGTTCAATAAGATCTCTTTTTTTTGGATCTTGACAAGTGCAAGTTTGCATGTGCATTATGGAGCTGATTACAGTTTCTATCTGAACTTATGAAACTGTGGTGATCCTTCGCCTTTTCCCCTATATTGTTTGAGAACCCAAACCACTGCAAGTGGTTCCCCATCCAACTTCTATATTCATCATCCACTGGGCACTTTCCACGTTACCAAACACTGATGGAAAGAGTGGCAAAATGAGTAGATTTTCCACAATACCACCCACACCGATTCATTTCAAGACATTGGTTTCGAAGAATTGTCGAGTCCCGATGATCCTTGAATTCTTTGAAAGATGCATTTTTTAAAAGTTATGTTATGATGTTAGTAATTTAGATTGGTTAGCTTTGAAATTGAAACACAACTCATTGAGAGAACCCGATTGGCCTTTTTGTAAGGGTTTCATTCAACTGTAAATTCCTGAATTCTGCTCACAAACCAGCTCTCCCCATCATGTGGTCAACTCATGTTGCTTCAAGAGTCAACTCATGGCAATAAAGACCCTCATCTAAGATATTTACTTACATTATGTAGAATAAAGAGCTTAAAATTGTCGGTTATTAAACTAAACTTTGTTATTCCTTTGGTTGTTACTACTAGCTCATTCTTTTACCAACTCTTTCTGTATTTCATTTTCGAAACATATGAACTGAGTCTAGGCTAGGATTGACTGCGTTGGCGTGTGATTCACATTTATTGGAATCTTTCTCTTCTTTGACAAAAGCCTTATTGCAATGTGAATAATGGAAAAATTAATGGTTCTCTCCTCTCTTCTTTATCTATAACTATATACATAAAAAATGGCCTTCATAACTTAGGGTTTTATTATTGTTTATTATGGCCCATTGTTATGATTACTACCTTCTCTTATCATAATTAATGAACAAAATCAAAAGGGGAGTAGTGGTGGCAGTCGTTTCATACTATTAACCATGGACAGCGGCTGGTGGGAGAAACGGTTGGCAAAAATAACGGCAAATTGTGGAACTATAAAAGAGGCAGGCAAATTGATGGGACTGTTCCTTGATTGTTTCTATATTTTGCTACACAGAGTCGAGGCAACAGGTAGGTAGAGCAGGCAAAGCATTGGAGTTCCAAGGTAAACTTAACCAAATTTTCTTTGAATGAAATACAATGACCTATGTCCCCTTTCCCTTTTACTTGAGTCCTGATGTGAGTTCTGTATAAGCCACGCATTGAGAGGCTATACTTTTTCAATCCAAATAAGAACCAGAATTTTATTGCTAGGAATGAAATAAGTTATTGTTAATAAAACAATAGAACCTTATTGTTTGAATCAGAACCTTATCCAGGTCACTCATATTCTTGTTGATAATCTGTTTGAACTTCAATTTCAGTCCTCCACTCAAATCTTTGAAAAATGTATTATAAAATACTATTTTTAATGTTCAATTCTCCAAGTCATTTTCACACACTTTTCAATTGTTCTATCCCTGCTAAATCTTCCAGACCCAGCAATGTTAAATGTAATTATATAACTTGTCATGTGCTATTGGCTATTACTTTGACTCACTAACATATTTCTGATTGGCAGTGAACTACAACCTCCTTGATAATTTCCTCTTTGTTTCATTTTGCAGAAATACTTGCAGGATTCTTATTTCTTCCCTCCAAGGTATGTATTACTGAATTTTATCTCTTATAAACAACTTTTCTTACTCTCCTCCATTCAACCTATAGACTTCCACTCAATTTGTTTTGTGGTTATCCAACAAAGAGAGTTCCGATAAGAAAACTCAGCATACAGTTTCATCATTTACCCTCATAGAAATTGTTGTTTTTAAACGACTACTTCGAAGCCAACGTTATATTTTATTTTGAGTTTATGAATGTGTATGCAAGTCGTAATGTGCAAACTTGTTGTTTTAGGTAATCCATGTCAGTTGTCACCGGCTTAACACCACACTTATGTTGATTGAAGTTTTCATATAACTTCAACAATAAAAAGAAAAAAAACCGAGCAAAAAAGACATGCATATGCACATGTGCGGGGAATGAGATATACTCAAATTTCAAATTATTGAGTAGCTAATAGTAAGAGAAGTTCTTTTAATCCAAAATTAGCTCTATTTTTAGGAATGTGATGGCTCTCAGCTGCTAGCAAATCCAATTCTTCAATATGACTTCTTGATTTCAGCTAGCTTGAAATCCTTTGTTGATCTATTTGTATTATTTACTTATTTTCCAATGTTGTCGTTTACTAATGTGATTGTAAGTTAGGATATTACAAAAGGAATAAAAGAGAGAAATGCATTGATTGCTAAATAAACAAGGTCAGTGAGGTAGTCTTGTGTAATTCATATTCTCTATTGTTACCTTGCACAAAGTGTTAATTTTATCTATGGCAACTGGAAGAATGCTATGATAGAACATGATATAAAATTATGTGAACTCGATTTATGCAAAAGGTCATTTGTGTAACTTGCTAATATCTTTTTTCTCTCCTTTATGCAAATAATAGGAAGCTCCATATCTTTTTTCTCACCTTTATGCAAATTATAGGATCCATCATAATGAATTGTCATTTTTTAAGAGTCAAATTGATGAGATCTTCAATGAGAAAACTGAGTGTTAAATATGTAATGTCTCTGTATTTACACTCACATACACACAGATAGTTGCATATATTATGCTAAAACATATTGACATACTTGAGAGTTTTGTTTAGCATTATTTTGCCATAACTAATATTTCATTAGACTGTAGCAAGAAAAATACAGGTTGCAAAAACGAGTTCAGCCAGTTTTCTTAGTTATATAACGTTATCATGTGACAATGCTGATAATTTTTTAATATGGTTTGGTCATATTTGTTCCAATTACTATTGTTATGTTCGCTATGTTTCTTTAGATTGATTTATTCTCATTCATAATGCAGAACAAACAACACCATAATATGTCGATTGAATCACCTATTCCAGTAAGACACCTACAAATAAATCAAAAGACATTCACTACACGATTAAGAGCTTTGCGAGTAGGGTTAAAACAATATGTGCACCAAGCCTCTCTTTCAAAATCTGAAAGATGATAATGATTGACGACAAAGTAAGTGTTAAATATCTTGATTGTACTGAATATGAGATAATATATTAAAGGGTGTTCAAATTGGTATCATAATTTTCAACAAAGACATCAATCACTTCACCAAAACTTTTGTAGCCAACAAAACATATCAAATCTCCAACGGTGACGTGAAAAAGATCAATCCAATGTTTTCGAATGTACATCCCGATCGGCGACAACATTAGATATAATTTCAAGGACATCAAAGACATTCAAGATCAACCTCATTGGCATGATGACATGGGTAATTAAATTGAGTTCCCCATAACAACTATTGACTTATAGACATGTTTTCCAACAATATCTCATTGTTGTTTTATAAGTGCAGATTTTTGCGGTATTGTCACCAAAGTGAAAGATTGCCGAACCATTGAGACCTCAAGAGGAGCGTGAAAAGCTTTAAGGGAAATAACAATAATAAACAATGAGTAAGACCAATAAAACACTTATGATCTTCTTATGTTCTTTTCCAGAAAATTGATAAATTGTTGTTTTATAAAAAAAACGTGAAGCAAGTATGAAACTCATTCAACAAAGAGATCATATAATTGGTTTAACTTATAATAATTGAAAAAAACATATTTTATATCATTACTTGGTTATCGCAGAGTAAACTATGCATGTACCAACCAATAACTATCAGTCTTTGGGAAGATTTAGCGGCAAATGAAGGCAATAAATTGTAAGAAATCGTATCAAAAAAAAATTCTCTCTCTATAGACTGGTTGTCTAGGGTTTCTTCGTCTAGTTCCTTCTTGCCGGCGGCTATGGCCGAAGTCTTACCTCCAGCTCCTCCAGACATTCCTCCGATTCCTAAACCTCCATCATTCGCTGAGATTCTCTCAGCCTCATCATCAGTTCCTTCATTCGCCATCCCTCCTTCTTCATATAAAGGGGAACCCGCTCTTAAACTATCACATGAAATCATAGAGTCCCTCGCAAAACCATTCAGCCTTGCTCTTGTCGGTAAGTTTTCTCACGGCCATCCCTCTATGGAAGCGACTCGCAAATATTTTAGTACCATTGGTCTTAAGGCAAATTTCAGTGTTGGCCATTTAGATCCCAAGCATATCCTTATTCAAGTCCAAAACAGTGATGATTATCAACGCCTTTGGATAAAAGATCAATGGTTTTTGGGTAAGTATCCGATGCGAGTTTTTAAATGGACCCCAAGTTTCAGGCCGGATGTCGAAAGTTCCATTGTCCCTATTTGGTTTTCTCTTCCAGGTCTCCCAATACATCTTTTCAATAAATCAGCCTTGTTCTCTCTTGCTTCATTATTTGGTCGCCCTCTTATGCTCGACCAACCGACCATCAATCTTTCTCGACCTAGTGTTGCCCGTATTTGCGTCGAAGTGGATCTTTTAAAACCTTGCCCGAAAAGGGTTTGGGTGGAATGCGGCTCAGTTTACCCTAGTTTCTGGCAGCCTCTTGAGGCTAAGAACATGCCATCCTACTGCCATCATTGTCTTCGGCAGGGTCATAGGGAATTATCTTGTAAAGTTAAAAACCCTAATCCTCCTACTTCTGAAGATCCATCCCCCGTTCCTAATTCGACTAGACAACGTTGGACTCCCAAAAAGGTTCCTCAAGCATCGGTGCATGGACAACTCGACAATGATATTCCTGATTCTAGAGAAGATTGTATGGAGAATTCTGGAAAGGATCACCAACCCTCCCTTAAACCTCCAGCTTCGGGCAACAATTGTCCTCTTTCAACTAAGGATAAAGCTCAAGTTTCTGATCACTCTTTGTCCCCTAAAAATCAAGATTGCGCCGCTTCTTTGTCTGGGGAAAAAATCTCAAATTCGTCTAATGAAGATTTACCTGCTCGTGACGCACCTTCAAGTCTTCAAGATGACCCATCATCTTCATCTCCTTCTCGAGATCGGGATTTTATCCAATCTCCGTCACAAACGGTTGATCCACTGCCTTCTGGAAGGCAAGATTGTACTTCTCCAAACAGGTTTGCAATTTTGGATATTTTGGACAATGAGGAGGAAGTTGATAACATCTCTTTGCAAGCTCTCAATTTAGAACAACACATACCCCCTCCTCCTTCTAAACCTAAACCTCCCATCCCTCCTTGGCAAGACAGACTCGATCACAGGCTAATAAGCCCCAGGTTTCTGTTCCCTCCAATCTTAATTAATGGATTGTAAGGTCCTCTTTTGGAATGTTAGGGGTATCGGTAACGACCCAACAATTTGTCGTCTCAAACAGCTTGTTAAGCTCCACAATATATCTGTTATAGCTATTTTTGAGCCTATGCTCAATTCTTCTAAAGTTTCCCTTATCACTCGGCGCCTCAATTTCAAGTTCTCTTTTTCGAACTCTTACAGCTCTATTTGGGTCTTTATTAAATCTAGTTTCTCTTGTAGTCTTATTCATGAATCATCTCAGCATGTTACTCTCCAACTCAAACATTTTTCTTGGTCAAATGATGCTCTTTTTTCTTGTATCTATGCGAGGTGTGACTCTCGCGATCGGCAAGATTTGTGGGATGATTTGATTAGTATAAGTTCCAGTCATTCTCAGATGCCTTGGTTACTTGGAGGAGACTTCAATATAATTTTAGACCCTTGTGAAAAAAGTGGTGGATCAGGTTGGGATCGCGCTGGGGCTCTTGACTTCCATGCTTGTCTCTCAGCAGCGGGTTTAATGGATTTGGGATTTTCTGGTAGTGCTTACACTTGGTGGAACAAGAGGGATGGTTCTGCTACTATTCATGAGAGAATAGACCGTGTTTTATGTAACACGAATTGGTTGGATGTCTTTCAAGATACTTCAGTTCAACATCTAAACAGAACGTGCTCGGATCATTCTCCGCTGCTCACCTCCATTGTTAAGCGTGCTTCTCATCGTCCGGTGGCCTTTCGATTTCTTAACACTTGGACGGGTCATGAATCTTTTCAGGAGGCTGTTTTACAAGCCTGGAATCAGCCAGTTATGGGACGCCCCATGCAGAAGTTTTCTTACAAATTACGCAATGTTAAGGCTGCTTTAAAAACTTGGAACAAAGCTGTTTTTGGTAACATTTTTGACAATATTCGGGCAGCTGAAGATGATGTTTCGGAAATGGAGCTTTATTATGAGCTCAATAACTCTCCCTCCAATCGGGAAAATCTGATGTTGGCCCAAGCAAAGCTTCGTAAATTTCTGTCAAGGGAGGAAGAGTTTTGGCGTCAGAAAGCAAAAATTAAATGGTTGAAAAAGGGGCAAGGTAACACCAAATTATTCCATGCTTCGGTCAAGCAAGCTCAACGTCGTCTTCACATCCATTCTATTTTGGACACTGAGGGAAATTTTTTAACCACGGAAACTGAGATCAAGCAAGCTGCTGTTTTGTATTTTAGTTCATAGCTTCAAGCTGAGGATTGTTCTCCCTCAAACTTGGATATGATTCCCTCTCTTATTTCGGCTGATTGGAACAATTCTCTTATATCTCCTCCCTCTATATCTGAAGTTAGAGATGCCATTAAGGATTTAAATGGAGATAGTGCTGCGGGCCCTGATGGATTCACAGGAAAATTTTACTCCTCTTGTTGGGATATCATTGGTGCAGATTTTCATGAAGCTATTCTGGAATTCTTTTGGGTTTCTCTCTTCCTCGTTCTTGGTCTAGCACGCTCATTGCCACAATTCCCAAGATAGAACATCCGGTATCTTTTAAAGATATTCGCCCTATTAGTTTGTGTAATTTCTGCTCCAAAGTTATTTCCAAAATTCTTTCTTCCAGGCTTGCTCCAATTCTGCCCCATATTATTTATGAGAACCAGAGTGCTTTTACTAAAGGGCGAATTATTCAGGATAATATTCTGCTTGCTCAGGAAATGATGAATCACTTGGGAAAGAAGGTTAATGGCTCTAATATTGTCCTCAAGCTTGATATGGCTAAGGCATTTGATCGGGTTTCTTGGGTCTTCCTCATCAATGTTCTCCGCAAATTTGGCTTTCATGAGATCTTTATTGATCTAGTTTGGCGCCTCATTTCAGACTACTGGTTTTCAGTTATTATTAATGGTGATCCAGTGGGCTTCTTTCCTTCTTCTCGGGGTCTTTGATAGGGTGATCCCCTCTCCCCTAGCCTTTTTATTATCATGGCTGAAGTTTTTAGCAGGAGTATCAATCGGCTCCACAATCAATCTCCAGCTTCTATCTTCTCGACGGCGAGTGGTTGCCCTATAATTTCCCACCTTGCATTTGCCGATGATATTATTATTTTCTGTAACGGAAGTAAAGCCTCTCTCTCCCAGCATAAGACCCTTATTAAAGATTATGAAGCTACTTCTGGTCAGCTTGTCAATCGATCGAAGAGTTTTTTCTATGTTGCTCCCTCAACGGATATTCATCGAAGTACCCTCATAAATTCTATATTGGATTTTCAGAAGGGTAATCTTCCAATTTCTTATCTTGGATGTCCTCTTTATAGTGGTCGAAAGAAAAAAGGCATATTTTGATTCTTTAATTCTCAAGCTTCAGAGAAAGATTAGCTTTTGGATGGGATCCTTCCTTGATGCAGCAGGTCACATCATTCTTATTATGCACGTTCTTCTTTCTATCACTTGTTATCAAATAGCTTCTCTTAATCCTCCTGTCTCTGTTGTAACTTTGATAGACAGAATTCTTTCCAACTTTTTCTGGGGCCAGTTGGATGGTAAAAATAAGTGTCATTGGGTTTCTTGGTCTACCTGTTGCAGACCTGTTTCTGAAGGAGGTATAGGGGTTTATGCTTTGGCGTACTTGATTCAAGCTTATGGCCTAAAATTATGGTGGCGTTTCCGCACAGTTTCCAATCTTTGGTCTTCTTATCTTTCAACCAGATATTGTTCCCGTCTTCACCCAAGTTCTGTACAGTCTAAAGGATCTCACATTTGGCGTCGCATGATTAAAGCTAGAGAGCTTTCTGAACCTAACATATTCTGGGTGATCGGTAAGGGTAACTGTTCTCCCTAGTTCGATATCTGGATCCGTGATCTTCAATTAGACAAGCCGGCAGATTGCAGTATCTCCATTGTTCGTGACTTTCTGTCCAGCTCTCTTTCTTGCAGCAGTCCGGTCTCTGATAGTATTAAATCCCAGATCATTACTCTCTCCGAGGATGAGGATCGGGCCTGCTGGATTGGTAACTCTCAAGGTGATTTCTCTTTACGTTCAGCTCTTTCTGTAGTTCGTTCGGGTCACCATCGTTCGCTCTCTTCAGATTATATTTGGCATAAATCTTTGCCCAAGAAAATTAGTGTTTTTCTTTGGCGAGTTTTCCTTCGTCGTCTTCCTATAGATGAAGGTCTTTGGGGTAAAGGATTCCATCTAGCTTCTAAATGTTGCTGCTGTGATTCAGGGAATATCGAAACTTTTGATCATGTTTTCATTTCCAGCTCTACTGCCGTTAGTACTTGGAAGCACTTTCATTCTATCTTTGGTGTCCCGCTGTATCATGGTTTCATCTCTCAGCGTTGTTTTGCTTGGTGGCTTCACCGTAAGTCTCTTGTTTTCATTGTGCTCCTAGCTATTATTCTTTGGCAGATATGGAAGTTTCGAAACTGTGCAATTTTTGAAGGTGTTAAGCATTCAGTTCATCACCTGATTTCCAGCATTGATTCAGATCTTCGGGATATCCTTCAGGCTGCTAATTTCTTTATTTCGACTATATCTCGAAGTTCTGATATATCCTATGGGCAGCGTAGAAAAGTGACTATTCAAGCAGTTTCTTGGGCTAGTCCCTCTTCAGGATGCTTTAAACTTAATACGGATGGGGCTAGTAGAGGTAATCCGGGTATTTGTAGAGGTGGTGGCATCTTACGTGATTCTCATGGTCACTATATTTATGCCTTCTCTAAATTTTTTGGCCAAGGTTCTAATATGATGGCTGAGTTGCGTGCGTTACATTATGGTCTTCTTTGGATTTTTGAGCATGGCTTTCATGATGTTCTTATTGAAATGGATTCCAAGGTTATTCATGATTGCATCACTAAGGACTATAAGTATCCTTGGAATTTTGCTTACATTTTCCGTGATATTTTTCGGGTTCAAAGTCTTGGTCACTATTCCTTCAAGCACTGTTTCAGGGAAGCCAATAAAGTTGCAATAGTCCAAAACAGTGAATAAACTGTGAAACGGTCATGATGCCAAGCCTTGACATCAGCATTTTAATTTTTTTGCTTGAATAAACTGTGAAAACAGTGGCTTGGCATCAGCATTTTTTTGTCTTTTTTTAGGCCGGATGAGATTTATCTTCATTAATGGCATTTTTGTCATTTGACACCCAATTTGTAGTTATATGAAATGTCCAAAAAATTGATGGACCTAGATGAAAATATGTTTCTAAAATTGTACCCACTTGAAATTTGCCCTAGAATATATGTGGAGTATCCAATTTGAATGATAATATATATAAAGCTTCTTTCTTTATTGCTTATATTTTCCTTCGTGGTTTGTTTGTTGCATTTTTTGATGTAATTCATTGATTTTTTTGAGGATTAAAAGTTTTAATCGAAAATAATTTTAACGAATTTCAATCGTCTTTTATACACAGAGCAATAAGAACAATATAATATCGGTATCTCTACCGATCCATATGAGCAGCTCAATCTCGCCAAAATGGAAATGCAAAGGGTCTTTAGATAGAGGAGAAAGGGAGAAAAAGAAACAATAATTTGCTTCTCATTATGTTATTAATGTGACAATAAAATGACAATCAATTTCATTTATTATGGTATTGAATATGTAACATTTAAGAAACAATCATAAAAAAATTACTTACAAACTTATGTAACTGAATTATTCATTTACTTTTTATTTGAATAATGATAATAATAAAGTGAGCATAATCATTAGTTTCTTAATTGACCAACCTTTAAACTTCATTTTACCAATTTGCAAGTTTTTTTAGTGATTTAATTTATTATTAAATGACATTGAAATGTCGTTTTATGTTTCAATTAATACATTTATATTATATAATACATCTTATAAAATAAGTGTACCATATTTAATAAATTTATTGCGAAAAAAATGTAAAAACTATATGTGCAGAGCACGGGTTCTACACTAGTGACAAGTATTGAAAGAGCAATTATATCCAAAGATGCAATTATTTAATGCAATAACTCATGATGTAGTGGATAAGAAAAAATATAGTGGAAATAGCTACTCCCAAAATAAAATGTTGAGACATCTGAGATTCTGAATGCAGAAGCCTAATGAAAAAACCGAAGGCAAATCCCAGAATTTTAGTCACAAATCATTATCAGTAATGTACAACACCGTAAACACTATCAATTAAGTGTACTAGAGACTCTAATTGGTTGCCTTCCACAAAAAAAATAAAAATAAAAATCTACAGATAAATTTATTTAAGGAAATTTAAGCAGATCAAGAATTGAAGAAAAGGATTGTAAAAGCTCAAATCAAAGGATTAGAAGTTTATGGTTTTCGCATCAATAAGCTTTCAAGCTTTTCAAAGTTTGTCAATTTGATGGTATAATTTTAGTCATCAATGACTTGAAAATATTAAACTTCAGTGAAAGAAAATCCATCAAAGAAAAAAAAAAGAGGTATGATATTACAAGCTAGAGCTTGTGATATTATTACAAGCTTTAGTGTTAGTACCTTTTGATTAAATCTATTTAGATATCTACACTGTTAGATCAAACATATTTTTTTAAGTAATGACACGGACTTTCTAAATCATCACCAACTTAATCATCTAACAACTCTAATGCTAAAGCTTGTAATAATATTACAAGCTCTAGCTCGTAATATCATTTGCCAAAAAAAAAAAAGGTATAATGTATAAACCAAATTTTGACTTTCCCAATGATGATTTCACTTTTAGTTAAAAATGTTTTAATCAAACCGTCCATATTTGAAATTATAATAATTAAAGAATATATAACAAATAAATGTATAAATAATGTTTCATCTGTCTCAAAATAATTGTCTTTTTTTTTTAATTTTGCAGAAGATTGATTGAACATCTATAAAGAACATCTACATACTTTATACAGATGTGATGGAAAATAAAAGGTCAAGAATGATATTATAAATTGTGTTGAGAATACCAGCAGTTTTGGTGTATTCAATATTCCTAGAAATATATAAATATATTCATGTCAACTTTAATATTAAATGTTTAGTATAAAAACAAAGAAAAAGTAAAAAAAAAAAAAAAAAGAGTTTCACCTTTCAATGTTTCCATTTATGTACATCAACTTTAAGCGGGAAAATCGTGTTTGTTATTATATTTGTATATATATATATATATATATATATATATATATATATATATTACATCTCAGCCTTCCAACATACGATGGGTCGGATAAAAAGATTTTGTCTTACGAAAATACTGTTTTTTCTAAGTTTTTGTCTTCTTTCACGACTTGCGTTTATTTGTTTTTGGGAGCGGCCTTCATCGGAATAGATTGGCTAAACTACTTCAAAAAAGAAGTTCCATGTCGGAGGACAACTGGAGAATTCTCTTGGGAAGCTGAATGAAAGGAAGAATCCTTCACAAGTGAGAAGTGTGGGCCGATCAGACCAATGATCAATTCCATGTACTAAGCACTGAGAAATTCAAAGTAAAACCCTTATCTGTCTATGTTCTTTTGGTCTTCTTCTTGAAGAAGTGGTAGCATTTCACACGAGATTCCTCTCTTTCTTTTGAAAACGGGTCTTGGTGCTGATAAATTGAATGGATGAATTGCGATGCATTGATTTTGAATCGCGATGCATCGATTGGTTCGCAATACAACTATTTAGAATTACGATGCATCACTGGAATTAGAATACAAAAGTAAATCCTGATGTATATGTCATTTATCACGATGCACAAATTAGATTTGCGATGCAAAAATGTGATGAAATATGATTCATTGTTTAAATTCACGATGAAACTATTTGAAATTGCGATGCATCAATTTGACATTAAAATACAAAAATAAATCCCGATGCATGTCGTTTATCACGATGCACAAATCGATGTATCATGATGCACAAATTGGATTTGTCATGCAGAAATGGGACGAATTGTGTTTCATTGATTTGGAATCGTGATGCATCAATTTGACATTAGAATACGAAAGTAAATCCCAATGCATGGGTCATTGATCGCGATGCACAAATTGGATTCAAAAATTTGATTTTATATATATATATAATGACTTGGTTTTCAATTTTGTTTTCATGTAATAATGATTAAAAAAATTAAGAGAGGGAAAAGAAAAACAGTTGTGTTAAATGGCTCAAATTGATCTGAATCAAAACATTTAAAGCTTACTATATCATTTGACAAAGACATATTTTTGCTCAAATTGATTATTAGTAATTATTAGTAACTTTTCATCTTCTCATGATTTTTGTATTAATAGAAAAGGGTAATTTATGTCAAATACTTATTTGTTATTTTAAATTTTACAATACTATTCAATTGAGCCGTATCAAATTGTTCAGCTAAGATTTAGTGTTTAGAATAATATTGGCCTTGTTGATGACTCGCTAACATCAATGAGAATACAAATGAAAAATACTAAAAAAAAAGGAAGACCACATGAATAGCTTCAACTCTTTATAATGGAATCTCACCTTGTGTAATGGATACAGATTGATGATCATTCCAGATGCATTTAGTTTGAACATAGTTATGACCCATATCTAAACATTTTTGAACTTGTCCAACGATTGCCATCATTTGGCAATATAGTTAAATTTTGGAAATTTTCTTGTTCAGTTTTCTCTCAGAGTTGTGCAAACCACACACATCGACGTGTATAAATATGAAATATTATAGAAATTATATATAATATATATAATTTTACAAAATGATGTATTAACGTGAAACATTTCAAATAGTATAATAGATTCTTTGTCTGGAATTGAGGAATTATGAAAAAATATTTGAATCTATTATAAATATTGATATAATATTTAATTTTCTTTAAAACCAAGTGCATGTGATTTTATCATGAAATTCACAAATAAAAGTAAAGATAAAATGGTAAAAATAGTCAGGGTTCATTTTGAAATATTAACAATGGTACGAAGTTTGTATTGCATTCAAATTTGTGAAAATCTGGTCAAAATTTTGGTTTTTTTGAAATTTCAAAATAGGACAATATTTATAACAAAATTGTTTATGAACTCTCCCGCCCAGTCCACGTAGGCTACCACTGGGATGTCTAATCACCTTCTTGTTACAAAAACAAACCAATTTTTGACGGAAGGTTTTAATTAGAAAAAAAGAAGTTGGGCTGAGGTTTTACATGCAAAAAAAAAAACACATGGTGCAAAATGAAAATATTAAAATATGTCAGGGTTTTTTATGCATTTAGCCCAAAAATTTACTTAATCATATATAATTATATATAGAGAGATAGTTAAGGAACTGTATATGTTGTAACATATATAATCTTTCCGTTCTAGGTAAAGAGTCCACCAAACTATTTTGGGAACTCAATGACACACATATTTATAGTACATAAATAAATCTTTTATCTAATCGGATTTGAGCTAGGTTAAAAATTAATACATAAATAAATCATTTATCTTATTGGATTTGGTTTAGGATCCAACATTGCCTCCCTTAAACCAAATCTTCAAACTTGATCATGCCCAACATAGTCTTCAACTTCTAAAATAGCTCGGTCTTCAATGACTTCTTAAAAATATCTGCAACTTGATCTTCAGTCGGACAATACTCAACCACGATCTCTTTATCACGAACCAAATCACGAATGAAGTGAAACTTGATGTCGATATGCTTGCTTCGACCATGAAAAACTGGATTCTTCGATAATGCAATCGCCGACTTGTTATCACATAAAATCTTCGTTGGACCATCTTGCTTAAATTGTAAAACATTGAGAAATCTACGCAACCACACTGCTTGAGTAGCACTACCCGTTGCTGCCATGTATTCTTCTTCAACTGTAGAGAAGGCGACAATTTGTTGTTTCTTTGAAGACCACGAAAACACGCCCGAACCAAGATAAAATGCATAACCCGAAGTACTTTTCATATTCACATTATCACCAGCCCAATCGATATCTGTATAACCAACTAGCTTCTCATCACTAGAACTCGAATAAAAAATGCCATCACTACACGTACCTCGGATATAGCGCAAAATTCGCTTAATGAGATTGACGTGAAGATTCCATAAACCTACTAATCAATCCAACACACCATAAATAATATCTAGTCTTGTTTAAGTTAAATGTTTCAAACTCCCAACCAATCTTATAAAATAAGTAGGATCAACGAAATCATCATTACCATCACTCACTAACTTCAACTTCGCCTCAAGTGGAGTCAAAATTGGTTTAGCATTATCCATCTTAAACTTTTTCAAAATATCACTAGCATACTTTTTCTGTGAAATAAAAATTTCATCATCTACTTGAGCAACTTCAATTCCAAGAAAATAAGACATAAGCCCCAAATCTGTCATCTCAAATTGATTTATCATAGCCTCCATAAATTGTGCCACCAACCTCTAATTATTGCCAGTAAAAATCAAATCATCAACGTACAAGCAAATAATAAGAATATCACCATGCAACGATTTGACATATAAAGTATGCTCATACTTTAAAGCTTTTCAAATCTATCCTCAAAGTTTTTTTAAAAGGCTAGTCACCCCCCACTAGCCTTGTCAATTGCCAACTGGATTTACATTTGTTTTAGAGAGAAATTTGGGTCCGTCCACTATGTAAAATTTTCAATCGCTACAGTTTGTTAGGTTTATTTTTTTTAACTAAAAAGGACACTTTTAGAGTGAAAAGACTACGACTCTTAATGAACCGAAGGCGCGCTACGGACCACTTAATCAATTCATCAATTTAAACCACATAATCAAATTTATGCATCGCGCCTTAAATCATAATGTACCAAACATTCATCTCTATTCTTTCATGTCACAATCAACATATAATTCAAAATTAATGCATCTTACCTACATCCCTCATCTAAGTCGATGCATCACAATTTCCAACTGATACATTGTGATTCAAAATTGATTCATTGAATTTCAAAAAGGGTATTTAGAAACAAACAAATTTCTATTTAGACCTTTCATCAAACAGTATATGCACAGTAGCACAAACACAAAAGTAAATTTATTTTGAATCATACACACAAACACAAAATGAAGAAGAAGAAGAAGAACGAGGTATGAAGAAGGAAGAGAATATGAGGACATAAAATGTATTTTTATATGTTTATATTTTCAATAACCAACGTTTTTTTATAGCTACTACATTAGTTCAAAATATCAAAAACTATTATCTCTATCAAATTTTGTCATTTAGAGGCACATGTCTATTATCAATTGTTGACTTAACGAATGACGAAGATGGTTGAATTCTATCAAATCCTCCCTTTCTGAATAAGGAAATACATCTAAATAAATTTATAATTACTTTTTCAAATTTATGTGATCTGTCTTTAATTTTACTTTTTATTAATTTTTTTATTTTTTCACATTAAAATTTTAATTGTATATTCTTCAAATTTAATTGAGTATATAATGTTATACCAGTGTACAAACCGTGCAACGCACGTGAGTGTCACTAGTTGAAATATAAATGACACGTTAAAGTTAGGAAATATATATTTTCGACTATGTTGACCCGAATTGCATCGTTTTGACCCTAGGTTCGGCCCTGGATGACTAGGGGACCCTGGGGATTAACTTATAATTGTTTTAGATTGGTTGTGTGTACGTCAGCACGCACTCGTGTTTGATTTTTAGCTTAACTTGTGCATTCCCGCAGGCCATGACATGTCTCTAGTAAATTGGCCATAACTTTGTGTAGTAAACTCGAAATTTGGATCTGTGGTGCCTTAGAATCTAGACTTCGAGGGCTTTCTAACCATACCTTTTGTGTAATTTTTAGAGTCTAGACATATTTTTAAAGTTGGCTAAAAATTGGAATTGTTTTCAGGATTTAACCTTTTGGTTTGTTTGACTTTTCCTTGGTGGGACCCATATCACCCATTCACTCTTTTAAAACAGAAATTGAGCAGTAATGAGCTCAATGTTCTCCCATCCTTTATCCGTCCGCCATACTTGAGAGAGTTTTGAGGCTTCGAGCTTCAAGCTCGATTTGCGGAAGATTTAATTACCTGTTTTTAATTCCAACTCCACAGAGGTGTTCTATATGTTGAGGGCTACATTTACACATGAATATTTTGTGTTTTCATCGATATTTTTGGTAGAGGTAAGTTACTATCCCCTTCCCTTTGTATGTAGAATTGACATACATGTACTATGGGCTACTCCCACGTGATTTGTTTTGAATTTAGAGTAAAAATACCCTCGTTATGAATTATTGAATATTTGAACTGATATGTGTATTTAAATGCTTGTGATTATTACTTTGGTGGAATTAATTATTGGTGAGATTGTGTTGGGACGAATCCTGCAAATCGCAGTGATGCTCGGAATTTATAAATAATAAATAAATGACTCAACGGAGTCGATTTAGGAACAATAAAATGTAATGAGTGTTGTATTGAGTTCCTACGATATTGGGGAATATTTTTGGGTTCGACATTTTATATGAAATATCATATATGTGTTAATTGTGTTTAAGCAAATAAATGCTTCGGTGTGTATTTTAAGCAAATAGATGCTTATGTGTTTTAATTCAAGAAAATAAGCATGCTTGTATGTGCGTCAAGCCCCCGTACTTGGGATTCTATGGTTGTGTTTAATTACGAGTAATCAACTACCTGTGCATCGCATTGAGTCCAGTTGGCATTTGTGGTTGTGTCGACAATGAGACGACATTAGTCTTTACGAGAGTTAAATCTTGTGATCGCTACGGGTCGTTGCATGGGTCTCTCCCTTGTTAGAACAATTTGCATGACAAACAGAAGGCTAGACTCTTGGGTAAAACTCGGGGTAATGAGACTCATGGTTAAGTTCTAAGGTCATTGGTTCTGGATACTATTGGGTTCAGACTTGATTTTCAACATGTGTACTACAACAGCAACGCAACTACGACTCTTGGGTAAAACTCGGGGTAATGAGACTCCTGGTTAAGTCCCAAGGTTTGTGTTTTCTGGATATTATTGGATTCAGACATGGCTTTGGTTTTCAGTTCTGGATATTATCAGATTCAAACATTATATTATGTGTATCGCGACAACAACACATCTACAGTGTTTTTTTGCGTAGTTTTATATGTGTATTACTTCAGCAACACAGCTACAATGTTTATAGGAAGACAAGTCAAAAGCTCTCTTGCAAATTCAGCTCAGATACAGATAAGATTGAGATACTGATTTATATACTGACTATGTGTTTATATTACGTTGAGTCAATGTGCATTATAACATGATCAATGTGAATTGTGTGCAAGTATATGAATTGTTGTACTTGGTGTATCGTGTATTGTGTATTATGTATTGATTATATGTGCATAACAGCATGCCATATAGATCACGTAGTAACTTACTGAGTTTATCACTCACATTGTTCCTTTTGTTTTCCTTAGATCTCATCCGGGCAGAAAGTACACGATGAGGTCGGCGAGGTTTATTAGATGTTGACAGTCTTTGGTATGCAGCACTTCAGGAGGTTGTATTTGTATTTTGTGAGGACAGGGATTTATAGGAGAGTTATATAAACTCTTCCTTGGGTTTGTGTTTAGTATGACATTATTCATTTGTTGTCGACGTTTAACGTCGTGCTTGTGTATATAATGTAATTTGTTGGTTGGCTTTAGAGCCTTGTGTTAGTCCGAGCAATGGCTCGTTGACTTTGTTATTTTGTTTTCTCGACCTTTTTAGAGCCGTGGTGTTTCTATTATCATATTCATACCAGCGATTATTGTGTTTTAATCAGGTTTTTGTTTAGCCCACTTTTGCAGGGGCTTTGCATGTGTTTTATTTTGAACTAGTGTGTTTTGTTTTGTTGTTACACACTTGACCCAGATTTCGTATAGAGATTTGGGGTTGGGTCGTGTCAATATTTACCGACGAACATTTCGTCAGTAATAATCATTTTCTGTCGGTAATTACAAAATAAAAAGTGATATCAGTTTTTCCCTAATTCAGACCTTCACGATCTCTCTCTCTCTCTCTTCACAATATTTCTGACCCGCGACGTCCCTCCACAACGCCTCCGCCTCCGATTCCGACGCTCCCTGCCAAGCGATCAGGTACGCTCCCTTTTCTATTTCCTCTTCCTTTCCCTTTAAACTCTCAACTCTCTTTTCTCTCAAACCCTAGTCTTCCCCCTCCCTTTTTTTTGATTTTGAATTGGATTGTTGAGTTTAACATGCTTCACTCTTTTGGTTACTCTTTGAACACAAAACCATTTCCCTCGTTAGGGTCCGATCTCGACTGTGTCGTGATGAACCCCGCCAGTCCACCCATCGTCTTAGTAATCACTGATATAAAACCAATGGCTCCTTGGATTTTAGCGATTAGATAATATTATAGTTGCTGAAGCGATTGAAAATCCAAAAAAAAAAAATTGAGTTCGTAATTTTCTCTAATTAATATGCGTAGAAATTACTTTTTAGTTAAATCAGTGACTTTGCAGACCATTGTTCTATCTGTTCGAAAACATTTTGGAAAGAAAAGGACTATAATGCTCATATGATGCTTAATTATAACGAAATGGTACTCTCTCCATCCTTAAATTATCATCAAGTTAAATTTTTTTTGTTAAACTAAATGTTTTTTAATGTAATTTTGTCATATATATATTTTTATCAAATCATAAAACCCTCTACGAATTATGCATTTTATAATTGTGATTTTTTTTTTCGTCAAAATTGCATTCGGATAACATTTTGTTTGAGTTAATATCAGTGCTAGGATTTTTTGTTTTGTTGATAAAATATTTTCAATTTGTAAGTATCTCTCTTCACATATAACAAATTGAATTTGATTATATAATTTTGTAATTTAATTACATGTAATGAAATTATTCTATATATCTTATAGTTCAATTTTATTTTTTCTCCCCAATGTGAATGTGTAATACAGTAGAATGTTTTGCTTCAAAACCTATGGAGCTAATTGAATGTGGGCCCTACGAAAGACAAAGAAACAAGAGGAAAAGTTTACTTTCATAAGTATCGGGGGTGGTCATGTGAGGGGGAGGTGGGGTTCTATATCAGTATCACTGTGTTTCCTTTAGAAATATTATAGAATAGAATCTTCCTTCTCTCTCTCTCTCTCTCACTCAAATTGTATATATGTAAATATGTGTGTATCTATTTCAACCTATGTACATGTCTATATTATGACGTAATTGACTAGTGATGGTGCATTGGCCCGGTTCATGATACTAATTAATACTATGTTGTTTTAACAATCATAATTTCAAATTGGGTTATTTTTATTAGTGTTATAAAACGTACAGTAGTACTCTACATTCACTAGGTGTTAATTAATCTTTTATTTGTAATGTACCATAAATAAAGATTGTCTCTCTAATAGTGGTATCAATATATATTTACAAGCAGACATCATGAAGAGTAGAACAATAATCCCAAAATTAATGTTGTCAAACTGTGGGTGGCATGGGTAAAAGTTAAAACCAACATAAAAATGTAAAATGTAAAATGTAAAAGAAATATGCGGAGACACAAAGAATTAGAAAATGTTGACTGACTACTAACTAGCTTAGACTTAGACAATTAGGCCCCTCCCTCGTGTAAGGTTGGAGATTTAGCATAAATATGGTTGATGTTATATTATAGCTTGAGAAAGCAAATGTACATCTAGATTTATGCAAACTGAAATAAAAGCTTAATTATTAACATGTGAAATATTCCCAAATATATGCTTTAATGTAACATGAATAAATACGGTAAGTACATTTAAATGCGTAAAAAAAGGGTAAACTATTACCAACTCACCATTTAATGTGGACTCTGGCTAGCAAAGAAAAATATTACAGGGTCGGGGGTGAAGCATACTAGAGGGTCGATTAATGTTGCTGAGCACCAATCCTGCATGGTATGTACTCTAATTTATATTGTATTCATTGTCTTCCTTTTTAATCATAAATAGTTGGGTAGCCATGTGGATACTATGAAATCTATGGCTTTAATAAGCATATAGGTTTTGTTTTTACTGTTTGTTTTGTAAATTTGGTTTTGTTTTGTTGGAACTTGGTTGCATGGGCTGATATATTACTGGGATCAAATTTGTTTGTTTGTGGGTGCATACACTAGAAGACGTCAAGTCGATAATTTATTGGAACCAGTGGCAAAAAAAGAATTCGGGTTTGTGCTGGTGGTACAAGGAAATTGATAATTTATTGCTTTTAGCTACTTGTCTATGTCCGTCTCTTAGTTCAGATTATTAAAACAATATGGACTCGGCAATTGCTTTTAGCTACTTGTGTGTTTGTGTTTGCTTGCCAGATATACTATTTTTTGTTGTTTAGGAACAAAAAGAATGCCCAGAACTAGTCTGCTTGAGAACAAACAAGAGTATTAACAGATATAATTTGGTCCAAGTATGAAGAATCTGTACTGTGTGACGAGGGACTTGAATACATTTGAATCAAAAAAAGAGTAGGAATAATAGGAAAGTATGAGGTGAAATTCATGTCTTGTTTCATTTGTTCACATTGCTTTTTCAATGTTTATGCAACTGTAAGTTTGCTCTATTTTAGCATTGTTTATGCAACTTGGTTCGGTTCTTCTCGTGGTTTGGCTTGTGGCCCCATTTCACGTTTTGGATTAATTTTTGAAAAACCTCTAAGCTCTTAACTTTTAAGTAACCAACAATATTTTAAATATAAAAAAACTAACTAAAAAAATCCAATAGAAACAAATATAATACAAAATCGTAACATTTTTATATTTTTATATTGTCTCCTAAATTTATATTTGCAATTTTTTTTTTGAATAAATGGCTCCACACATAAAGTACGAGATGGTTATATGAGTTTATGGGGGAAAACATTAGTTTTGTATGAATGCTAATTAATTGATATTATTATTGTGATGATTGTAGATTCAGACATACGGTCCTCATGTTGATTATTCAGATGTATTTGTAAGTACTCACACCACCTCCAGTACTATCGGTGAGAGTCGTGTATGAGTTGATCAAATAGCTGAGACTACATATGTAAGTATCATGGTTAATGTTAATTAAATTGAATTATGCATTGATTATGTAAAGTGTTTTAATTTACTATTGTGTTTTTATGACAGAATGCCTATAGGGAGCGTAGGGAGTGTGCTGGGCAATTTGATGTGAACGCATGGAAATCCGTCGTTTCTTCTCAGGGACGTATGAAGAGGGGCGAACGACTATACGGGCTAGGCGAGCATGGGGATGCCTTATTTCCATCTTCTTCTCAGGATTCACCATTTTCTACAGAATCTCATCCTCAATCCACTCCAGCTCTCATGGAAAAGTTACAAGCTATAATAGCTCGCCAAGACCAAACCATGGCTGAACAAGCACGAACCATGGCTGATCAACAATGTGCCTTGATTGAGAGCCAACAAGCTTTAGCTGCCTAAGAAAAAATGATGGTCGAGATGAAGGAAAATATGGAAGCATTCATGAACAACCGATTGGCCTCCTCGTCACCTAGTACTCCCTCCCCTTCTTTCTTTATGCGAGATATGTTTCCACCCCCATAGTTTGGACAAATACTACTTTGTTAAGGATATGTTAATAGTTTTTGTTAAGGGAATGATGTTATGATGACATTTGATGTTAACGGTATGTAATAGTTAGGGATTGATGTTTTTGTATCTTTTGAATGTTTTATATTTTTGGAATTTGATCTCATTCCTTTATACAATGTGTTAAATCAGGTACCCAAAACGACAAAATTTTCATAATTTTATATATATATATTTTTGCAAATATTTTTCAATTTTACCGACGGAAGTTGGGTTTGTTGAATAGGTTTCAAAATTTTAATACTAACGGACTATACCGTCGGTAATCACTAACGAAAAAAAATTGCCGACGGAAACGTTAATTACTGACGGAATATTACCGACGGAAATATTCCGTCAGCAATTACCGACAACGGTTTACTGACGAAATTCTCCGTCGGTGTTCTGTCGGTAATGGACTTTTACCGATGGAAATATATTTTACCGATGGAAATGGTTCGTCGGTAATCACTGTTTATGCAGTAGTGGATCTTGGGCCACAACCTCCACCTTTACTCCACCTACACGGGCACGGATGAAATGGTCATTGGTGATGGTACATGCCTACATATCTCCAAAACTGGTTCTTCTATCTTTCTCACACCCGTACACACCTTTACTTTAAAAAATGTCCTGTTTGTTCCTAGCATGAAACGTAATCTCATATTTATACATATCCAATAATATGTCAATTGAGTTCTTACCATCTTCTTTTCATGTGAAGGATCTATTGACGGGGAGAATATTACTGATCGGACAGTCTAAGGATGGTGCGTATGAATGGCCGACCACAGCTCCCTCTCCTCGCCCCTCTGCTTGTGTTAGCTCCAAAGTCTCTCACCAAGATCGGCATCATCGCCTTAGTCATCCGTCTAGCCCGACCAGAGTCAGATACTATCTAGCCTAGGTTTAACTTTAGACACTGCTCGGACTCATCATATTCATTGTAATGATTGCCTTTCTAATAAAAGTCATAAACTTCATTTTCATCAAAATACTATTATGTCTACTCTCCATCTACAAACCATTTATACCGATGTTTGGACCTCCCCCTTCCTTCTATTGATGGTTTCAAATACTATGTGATTTTTGTTGATTACTATACCCATTATATTTGGCTTCACCCGCTTAGACGCAAGTCTGAGGTCGCCACCATCTTTCCCAGGTTTAAAGCCTTGGTTGAAAACTATTTTAAAACAACCATTATCACTATTTACTCAGACAATGAAGGTGAGTACATGGGGCTTGCTCGGGAATCTAACTTGGCCGCCCACTTGTCCACCCATGGCATCTTTCACCTCACCTTGCCCCCTCACACCCTGGAACACAATGGGTTCTCGGAACGTCGCCATCGCCATATTATTGAAACCGGTCTCTCTCTCTTCTCTCGTGCATCTCTTCCGCTACCCTTCTAGTCGTTTGCCTTCCACACAGCGACCTATCACATAAATCGACTACCAACACCCACCCTTGCTCATTAGTCTCCCTACCATAAACTTTTTGGCTCTCCGCCTAACTACTCCAAACTTCGTGCCTTTGGTTGCCTTTACTACCCTTGGCTCCGCCCTTACTCTGCTCACAAACTAGCTACTCGCTCCACTTCTTGTGTCTTCCTTCGTTACTCGCTCATTCATAGTGCCTATCTCTGTTATATGATCCGAGCACCACCAAGCTGTTCATTTCTCGTCATGTTCGATTTGTCGAGTCTACCTTTCCTATGTCCACACTGGACACACGCCCTGCTCGCACAGATACCTATACCAATTTCTCTTGGCTACCTCCTCATGAACTACTCTCGCACTCATACACACTGTCGGCTGCCCGCTCAAGTGCCTCCCCGCTAGTTTCTCCTAACACTAATCAGAATGTAGTTAACTTCAGCTCGCCCATACACCAGTTTCAACCACCCTCTCCACTGCTAGCTACCAATCATGTGTCAGCTGCTCAACCCTCCTCGGCAACTAGCTCAATGCCTGAGGATAGCAGTTTGCCCACCTACTCCGTACCCGTTGACCTTGTTCCTATGCCTGTGCCCGTGCTCGCTGAATGTGTTCTTGTGTCTATGCCCGCTGACCCTGTTCCAGTGCCTGCTGCTTCTGGTACTTCATCCATAGTTATTGACTCTAAAAACAACATTTACAAACCAATCACCAAACTGAGTCTCTCGGCTCAACTAACAACGTATAGTCAACCAATATGTGTCACTTAGGCTCTTAAAGATGTCAAGTGGTGTCAGGCCATGTCTAAAGAGTACAATGATCTAACCCGCAATGGTACTTGGGATCTGGTTCCCTCAGTAGATGCTCGCAATATTGTTGGCTGCAAATGGATCTTCTGCATAAAACGACACGCTGATGGCACCATTGATCGCTACAAAGCTCGTCTTATGGCCTAGGGGTTTCACCAGCGACCAGGAGTGGATTCTCACGAGACCTTCAGTCCGATAGTTAAACCGAACATTGTTCGTCTTGTTCTCTCGCAAGCCATATGTCGAGGATGTGTTCTTCGGCAATTGGATGTGAACAATTCCTTTCTTCAAGGCAATCTATCCAAAGAGATGTTCATGGCTAAACCACATGACTTCCTTGACAAGGACAAACCTTAACATGTATGTCGGCTTCACAAGGCTATCTATTGTCTCAAGCAGGGTCCCCGAGCATGGTACAATGAACTGCGCTAGTTTCTCCTTGCCTTCGGGTCAAAAATTTTATGGCAGACACTTCATTGTTCATAATTAATACAGGGGGCACCACCATCTATCTTCTTGTCTATATGGATGACATCATCATCACTGGGAAGCAGCCTACTATAGTCCAAACCTTCATCTCCTTCCTCGCTGCTCGCTTCTTACTCAAAGACCTTGGAGATCTTCACTATTTCCTTAGTGTAGAGGTTATCAAGAGACCAAGTGGTCTCCTGCTCTCACAACATGGGTATATTACCGATCTCCTTACTCGCACGTGCATGACAGATGCTCGCCCGGCTGCTACTCCACTCCCCACCTCGCCAAACTTAACACTTCAGTCGGGCAATGGTTGGGAGTCTTCATTATCTATCTCTTACTCGCCCAGATGTTGCTTATGCTGTCAATAAACTCTCTCAGTTCATGCATAGGCCGACTACCGAGCATTGACATGTGACCAAGCGAGTTCTTTGGTACCTCTACGGGTCTATTAATAATGGCATTCTACTTCATCGCCAGTCCCCCTAAATCTCCCTGCATTCACTGATACTGATTGGGCGGGCAACAAAGATGATTACCCCTCCACTAGTGCCTACATTGTCTACCTTGGCCGGGTCTCTTGGAGCTCCAATAAATAACGTATTGTTGCTCGCTCTTCGCCTGAAGCTGAATACCGGGCTGTCGCTGCCACAATTGCTGAAGTTTGCTAGATTGTGTCTCTGCTCGGAGAGCTCGGTATCACCACCTTCATTCAGCTCGTAATTTATTGTGTCAATGTGGGTGCCACTAATCTCTGCTCCAACCCTGTCTTTCATACTCGCATGAAGCATGTGGCCCAGGACTTTCACTTCATCCGGTAACAAGTTCAAGCTGGGCTTATGCGGGTTTGCCATGTTTCCTCGGCTGGCAAATGCACTGACCAAGCCTCTTGCTCACCAACGGTTTCATCAATTACTTCCTAAGATTGGTCTCTCCTCTCGGCCGTCCATCTTGCGGGGGGCATATTAAAGAATATTATATTTAGTATTTATTCTTGTTTATTTGTAATTATTATTTAGAAGTAATTACCTTATATAATTCTTTCCTTATTATGATTCCTTCCTTATAAATGTTTCTTATGCCCTACTACTCCAAGTGTAACCCTAATTATAACTATCCCTATAACTAGGTGATTCAATCAATGAAAATGTAATGCCGTTAATTTCTAAACTTAATTAGTTTCTACAAGATGATAGTCTTAACAGAATAAGAACATAGCTAGTTGTCCACTCGATCAATTCCGCAAAATAAACTCCCACTCTAATCAATTAGAATAACTCTATTAACGCATTAAAGTTATAAAAAAAAAAGACTTGGATGTATTTCACTTGTAAGATGTTTTTAATCATAATATTCTCTTCGTTCCAAGCATATTATCCATTATACTATTTTAAAATGTTTTACTTAAAGAGTGTACTTGAAAAAATTATGTCTATAATTTTCATAACATTTTAACTTTATCCTTCACATTTGATATTAACATATTGATTATTCTAAAATATAATATTTTTGTAATGATAATCAATTTTGATGTTAGTTATATATTCTTCAATTATTAGATTTTTCAAACTTTTTCGATAGAACGGGAGGGAGTATATAAATTTTTCTAAGGCCTTACGATTTTTGGTGTAGCTCTACCTTCCTCCCTAATCGAGCCCACCTTACTCAATGCAATCGAACCTGCAGGCACATTAAGTCGTATTTACTAGACAAATTGAAGCTTTGTTCTCCAAATTTACCTCGTAAATAAATACTCCCACCATTTTGGGTAAAGTGTCTCCTTTTAAAATTCAAACCTTTTAAGAAAAATGACATTTTTAATAGTCCATTAGTAATAAAATAACAATTTTATACATTAATTTTTGAAAGTGGACTCTTTAAGTGAAACATCTCAAAATGAAATAGTTGACTATTTACCTAAAACGAAGAGAGTTTAAAATTCATCTATGAACGGTTTAGTTTTTAACGAATATGAATATTATTTATTTATGTTATGAATAATTTTTTAAGACGTAATTGAGATTTTAAAAGTAAAAGAGTTCAACTTGCCGTCTAACCAATTCCAAGTATGGAGCTCCAACATGCATGGCTATGGGTAAATGGTAATGCTAGAAAAATCTTAATATAATTATAAATGAAGAAGGAGACACGGATGAAGAAGACACAGCTGCTACATCAAGTACAGAGCAGCAGGATGACACAAATCCAGATTCAAAGACCTCAGGGGTCTCGAGTGCACAACTACATATGTCTAAGGGTGTCAAGTGAAAGATGCAGCAGGCAGTTATAATCAGTTACATTCATTCAGAGGTATCGAGTGTTCCTCTATAGAGATACAAGGGTGTCGAGTGAAACTATATGAAGGCAGTTGTATTCTGTTAGATTCAAGTTGTTATACAGCTGGAATCAGTTTGTTAGATTTGTAGAGATATTTTTCTTTCATTCATTCATATAAATGTACAGTTCCTTCACATTGTAAAGATGAGATATGAATTACCAGAAATAGAAGTTCTCTTTTTCTTTCTTAGTCTTCTTCAGTTCATACTTATATTTCCAGTTTTTCTTCCTTGATAGATTGAGCTATTCTCAGTCCTTCATGCTATCAGAGCTTTTTCATGCTTCCGCATTCTAAATCATATTTCAATTACAAGTTTGAAATCATACAAAAACTGTGCAACTCATTGAAGAT
Organism: Codonopsis lanceolata; assembly: GCA_013146195.2. Lineage (NCBI taxonomy): Eukaryota > Viridiplantae > Streptophyta > Magnoliopsida > Asterales > Campanulaceae > Codonopsis > Codonopsis lanceolata. The sequence continues at coordinate 96,375,413 of CM028379.1, forward strand.
GTCCGGAGATAATCAAAACCTTGAAGAACCACAGCAAAAATCTGATTCTTCACAGGAACAGAAAATTGAAGAAATTGACGAATATGAATCAGTTGAGGTACATCTTTCTATTCCTGCCTCACATCCATTATATCTGCACCCAAACGATCATCCAGGGATGAGTTTGGTCACTCATGTCCTCACTGATACAAACTATAATCAATGGAAAAGAGCTATGATAATAGCACTTTCCTCCAAATTGAAACTTGGTATTGTCACTGACATACACAAGAAACCTAATCTGAATGCGAAATATATATCTCATTGGCAAAGGTGCAATGATATGCTAATTTCATGGCTTTTAAAAGCCATTTCTTCTGAGATCAGTGCAAGTCTTGTCTACTTTAAAACATCCAAGGAAATTTGGGATGACTTAGAATGTCGTTTTACTCAAGGAAATGGTACTCAAATATTTCAGATTAAGAAAGAAATGATGAATTTACAACAAGGAACTATGTCTATTATTGCCTACTTCACTAAATTTAGATCTATTTGGGATGGATTTGAAGAAGCAAGCAACATGCCTAAGTGTCTATGTTCCTGTTCCCGTGGCCTGCTTAAAAAGATGGAGGAGTATAATCAGGTTCAAAAGGTCACTCAATTTCTGATTGGTTTAAATGAAGCCTATTCTGGAATTAGAAGTACAATTCTTGCCATGACTCCTCTCCCCAACATAAGTACATGTCTGTCCCTATTAATGCAAGATGAGAGAATCAAGAATGTTCTTTATTACAAACACCAAATTCTGTGGTTATAGATTCCAATGTATCAATTGCTTTGTTTGCTAAAAACTTACCTGGAAATAGTAAAGGATACAACACCAGTGGTAGTGGTAATAAAGGATATCACTCTACCGGAAATGGCAAAAGAGGAAATCTCAAAGGCAATTTGACCTGTGATCACTGTGGAGGTACAGGACACACAAAAACAAGCTGTTTCTTTTTACTAGGATTTCCTGACTGGTATAAATTGCATGGCATCAAGCCAGATCTAGCTAAGATGCCAAAGAACTTGAAGACCAAACCTACTGTTAGCCCTTTTGCTCAAGGTGCTCATGTGAATGCTGCCACTATATCCCAATCTGATGTAACTGACACTGGAATTGGAAATATTTCCATGTCTCAAGACCACTATAATCAACTTCTTCATTTGATCAATCAAAGTTGTTCTACCTCATGTACCCCTTCTGTTGACCAAGTGGCTGGTAAGTTTTCTACAACTCCAAGTTTTATAAGTTCTACTCAATTCAGTGATGCATGTAATGAGCTAGAATGGATTATTGATTTCTGGAGCTATTGACCATATTGTTTCTTCCTTTCATTTACTTGTTGATCCTAAGACCTTTTTTTCTATCATTTTTCTTCCTAATGGTCTTACAGCTTCAGTCACAAATATTGGTCAGGTTCATCTTCCTCTTGGTATTACACTGTTTAATGTTCTGTGTGTACCATCATTCTCCTTTAACCTGTTATCAGTGAGTAAACTAACTTCTCACAGTAACTGTTCTTTGACCTTTTTGCCTTCTTACTGCCTATTTCAGGACTTAGTCCACAGGAGCTTGAAGGGGATTGGTAAATTGGACAAAGGCCTATACAAATTGAATCTACATGGAATATCATCTGATGTGCAGCCTAATGTCTCTGCTTCTGCACTTCATCATAATTCTGCTAAACTTTGGCATATTAGACTAGGTCGCACTCCCTTTCAATCTTTGAAACATTTTCCTATTGATTGTAATGATAAGAACTTGGACATTATCTGTGATGTATGTCATTTGGCTAAGCAATATCGTATTCCTTTTGCAATAAGTCTCAGTCATGCCACTACTCCATTCTCCCTTATTCATTGTGATGTGTGGGGTCCATACCATCATAAAACTTATAATGGATTTAACTAATTTCTTACTATAGTTGATGATTTTGCAAGAACTACTTGGACTTATTTACTTTCTTCCGAAACTCAAATTCTCACATATATTCAAGCATTTCTCAAAATGGTCCAAACTCAATTTACTACTTATGTTAAAGCCATCAGGTCTGACAATGGTACAGAGTTCTTTAATACCACCCTTTCCTCCTTTCTCACATCTCTTGGCATTGAACATCAAAGTTCATGTGTAGAAACCCCACAGCAAAATGGTAGGGTTGAGAGAAAACATAGACATTTGCTTAATGTTGCAAGGGCATTAAGGTTTCAAGCTCACTTACCAATAAAATTTTGGGGGGATTGTGTCCTTGCTGCAACTAACCTCATTAATAGAACACCTACTCCTATTCTATCTCACAAAACTCCCTATGAAATGCTTCTCAATCAAATTCCCACCTACTCTCATATAAAAGCCTTTGGCTGCCTTTGTTTTGCTTCCACCTTAAAATCCCATAGAGACAAATTCTCACCAAGAGCAACCAAATGTATCTTCTTGGGATATCCTTATGGCAAAAAGGCATATAAGCTGCATGATTTACATGCTCATAAAGTTATATTTTCTAGGGATGTTCACTTTTATGAAGATAACTTCCCTTATAAATATCCCCCCTATCTCACCTCAGATTCTACCATTCCTATGTTTACCTCAATGACTTCTTCTCCCTTGGAGTCATCAATTCCATCTGTTGAAGTTCCTACTTCAAGTACACCTCCCTCTAATGATCCTTCTCCATCTCCTATCTTTCATTCTCCCCCTGCCCCTCCTCTCTTTACACCTATATCTCCCACCCCAAATCAGCATGCTTCCATACCTGAATCTGTACCCACACCTGACCCTGCATCCATACCTGACCCTGCATCCATACCTGAGCCTACATCCATACCTGAACCTGCTTCCCTACCTGAGCCTACACTCACATCTGACCCTACATCCATACCTGAGCCTGTTTTCACACCTGAGCCTGCACTCACACCTGACACTGCAACCATACCTGAGTCATCTTCCATTCCTGAGTCTTCATCTCGGTCCTCTAACAAATCCCAGTCAACTCATGTCTCTGAGAACAATTCATCTAGGCCTGTTAGAGTAAAGCATGTTCCATGTAAGTTCAAAGATTATACAGGTCTTCCATCCACTTTTATTAACTCGATCTACTTGCTCCTCAGGTGTGTCCTCTCCCATCTCCTATTCCTCTGTTTCTCTTTCTTATTTTTTTTATATCTGAAATATATCATCTATCACTGAACCTACTACTTACTCTCAAGCCTTGAAAGATCCTAACGGGTGTCAAGCCATGATTGCAGAACTGAATGCATTAGAACTCAATAACACTTGGCAACTGCAGGAACTTCCTCCACACAAGAAGGCAGTGGGCTGCAAGTGGGTTTTTAGGTTGAAATATAAGGCTTATGGCAGTCTTGACAAATATAAAGCCAGGATGGTAGCCAAGGGCTTTACACAGACTGAGGGAGAAGATTACTTTGAGACATTTGCACCTGTGGCCAAGATGACTACTGTTAGGGTGTTTTTGGCTCTCACTGCTATTTAGGGCTGGCACTTGTCACAAATGGATGTATCTAATGCATTTCTTCATGGAGATCTGGATGAAGAAGTGTATATGAAGCCTCCTCCAGGCCTTCCTCTTCCCAACTCTCAAACTCCTCTTGTCTGTAGACTGCTCAAGTCTCTCTATGGCCTTAAATAGGCCCCAAGACAATGGTATACTATACCAAATTTACTACTGCCTTGCTTGCCTATGGTTTTCAAGCCTCCAAAAATAATCATACCCTCTTCACTCTATCCAAGCCCACCTCTTTCACTGCCATATTAGTCTATGTAGATGACATACTGATTACTGGATCTGATCCCTCCACTATCTCTTCAGTAAAAGCCCATTTACATGCTCACTTTAGCATTAAAGATCTAGGGCTTTTGAAATATTTCTTAGGCATAGAAATTGCCATATCTACAGCTGGGATCTGTCTTCATCAGAGGAAGTATACTCTAGAAATTGTTTCAGATGTGAAATTTATGTCCGCTAAAGCCTCCAAGATCCCTATGAAACAAAGTCATGGTTTGGTTGTTGACAAAGGTTCTAAGATGTTTGATTTCTCCAGGTACAGAAGACTCATTGGCAGGCTTATCTACTTATCAATCACAAGACCTGACATTACTTATGCTGTTCAAATCCTGAGTCAGTTTCTCTCCTGCCCTAGGGTCCCTCATTGGGAGGCTGCATTAAAATTGGTCAGATATCTTAAAAGGTCTCTAGGCCAAGGGCTTCTCTATTTCTCTTCTAGTCCTATTTCTCTCCAGGTCTATTGTGATGCTGATTGGGCTTCCTATCCAATGACTAGAAGATCATTATCTGGATATTGTGTTATGCTTGATTCTTCTTTAGTCTCATGGAAGGCCAAGAAGCAAGGCATTGTCTCTAGATCTTCTTGTGAAGTTGAGTACAGGAGCCTAGCTAATGCAGCCTGTCAAATCACTTGGTTACTATCGTTGCTTAGAGACTTTGGTATCAACAATCTTACTCCTGTTCATGTGCACTGTGACAATCAAGGAGCTCTTAGTTTAGCTTCAAATCCAGTTTTTCATGAACGGACAAAACACATTGAAATTGATTGCCATTTGGTCAGGGACAAGATTCTTGCTGGTATTATTTCTCCTAGGTATATTTCTACTAGGTGCCAACTAGCTGATGTGTTCACCAAGGCCTTGGCCTCTCCTGCTTTACATTTCTTTCTTATCAAGCTCAATGTCTTTAACTTGTTTCATCCTTTGGGCTTGAGGGGGGCTATAAATGATGAAGGAGACACAGATGAAGAAGACACAGCTGCTACATCAAGTACAGAGCAGCAGGATGACACAAATCCAGATTCAAAAACCTCAGGGGTGTCGAGTGCACAACTAGAGAAGTCTAAGGGTGTCGATTGAAAGATGCAGCATGCAGTTATAATCAGTTACATTCATTCAGGGGTATCGAGTGTTCCTCTACAGAGAAACAAGGGCGTCGAGTGAAACTATATAAAGGCAGTTGTATTTTGTTTGATTCAAGCTGTTATACAGTTGGAATCAGTTTGTTAGATTTGTAGAGATATTTTTCTTTCATTCATTCATATAAATGTATAGTTCCTTCACATTGTAAAGACGAGATATGAATTACCAGAAATAGAAGTCCTCTTTTTCTTTCTTAGTCTTCATCGGTTCATACTTATATTTCCAGTTTTTCTTCCTTGATAGATTGAGCTATTCTCAATCCTTCAATAATTAATTAATTATATTACAATTTCTCATTCTTCCACAAAATCCCATAATATTACAACATTTCTGATGATACCAATTAGCTAGCTTGTGGTTGAGTGATAATAATTAACGGGAGTTGTCCCTCTGAGCACGGTAGGGAACCAGAGTTTGATCCTTGTGGTTGTACTCACCAACCAAACCAAAAATAAATAATAATAATAATCTGATGATAAAAATCATAGGCAAAAAGTTAAATAAGACGGTTTTACGGATATTTTTGTAAGACAAATAATTTTACCCGACCTACCATATGTTGGTGGGTTAAACTGTAAGAAATTAAGCTCTGTCATAAGAAATAAAAACCGTAAGACGGTGTTAATGGAGATTTACTCAAAATCTTATAGCCAAAAGTCGGAATAACGTATTACAAAGTTTCTTTATTGCTTAGGGGAATCATTAGTTCCCTTCTCCACCTGGCAATTTGTAAGAAATCACCTACAATGTACTTTCTATATATATCCTATGTGGAGAATTTTAATATTAGAAGGTTTTTGTAAGACGGCCTTACGGATCTTAATTTATAAGATGGAGTCATACATTTTCACTGCTCAACATACAAACACATGATGAATCGGATAAAAAAGATCCGTCTTACAAAAAATATTTGTAAGACCGTGTTACCCAAGTTTTTACCTTTTAATATTGCAACACAAAACTGAAATCACTGGGCACGTTTCACTAAAACCGATTTATATGTAATTTAAATAAATTCGTAGCAACTAACATTAACTAATTAAAGATACAAACGAATACAACAGCGCACACACATGACACAACTGAAAGGAATTAATAAATATCCTCACACACTCATTTGGATACATCAAAACCGCTCCACATACTAAGCTTTCTAATTGAGGTGATTTCGCACAGCTGAACGTAAACTTTTCATAACATCTTTGATGTTGTCGAATTCTTGTTCCATCTGAATACAAATAAAATTAAGAAAACGAGCACTCGCAAAACTGAATATGAAGGATGAATTGAAGAATATTTAGGATGAAGATACCTCGGCGATAATGGAGATAGCAAGATCCCGCTTTCCAAACGGTGTGACACTTGAGTTGACTACGACAAGATTGTGCTTCTCTACCTCAGAAAGTATTTTGGCTAAGAGACCTTTACGTTTCTTGCATTGAACACGAAGAAGAACATTCTTACCACTAACCCTAGTTTCAATATCAGGGAATGGCACCTCGTTGCTCGAACCTGCACAGCCAACAGAGGAAGAAGTCTCTTCTGAAGAACCCTGTCCCTCATCATCCATGCTCAATTCTTATCCTAAACTAATACTCTCTATCTTGGAGTTGTTTTAGATTATCTCCAAAGATAGATTTTTTTACCATCTTTGACATCACGGCCTTTGTATATATATATATATATATATCTATTATTCCATCTCTTTAAATATATACATATCATGAAACACGCGATTGGTGTTGCACATATGTTTACTACATATTAAATGATGTGGATACGTGTGACCATCATGAAACTTTTGAGGGATTTATATATAGATATATATACACAGTTGTTGCTTAACATGAAAATGAATAATGGTCCGTACGTACACAAAGTATATACTCCCTCCGTTACGAAGAAATAGTTCATTAGTCAATTTTGGATGTTTCATTTACAAAGTTCACTTTCAAAAATTAAGGCAAAAAAATATAACTTTATTACTAATAAATTACTAAAAATATTATTTTAAAAAAATTTGATTTTCAAATGAGAATTTTTTGCCCGGATCGAAGGGAGTAGTACGTAAGATTTATGCAATTTGAAACCATCATTTGTCCACGCACTAGTCTAGAGATCTTGCATGCCCATAAGGCAGAGACTCTGTATTTTAATACTCCTAATGTGGATATGCTCTTTTCTGTTCACCAACAGAATGGATGTATATACTCTTATATATATATATATATATATATATATATAGAACTTCGAAGTAGCAATTTGTATTTCATTTTCGACTACGATATTCGACACACACTGTCTTTCTAAATTCTATCCTGGTTTTGACTCTTTCTTATTGGGTGAAATTGAGTGTTTTTCAAATAAAAAAGTTGCAGAATATTTTTTTTTTCAAGATTATAAAACACGTCATTAATAGTCCTTATTACATTTTTTTTGGTTTTGAAACAAATAAAAAAAGTATAAGTCAAATTTTTAATACATTTATTGACTCAAAAAGTACTACGAATTACGTGTTTTGTAATTTTAAAAAAATAATAAAAAATATATATTTCTATTTTTGATTTAAAACACACGCATTTTGATTTAAAATCAAAACGAGACAATAATCTATATTATAAAAGAGATCAGTCAGTTATAAAAAGCTAACTACTGGTCAGGATTGATTTTTACCAAACACAATTACTATCCAAGATTAACTCTTACAAATCTAAACCGTTTGTAAGCATGTTTTATTTCACTGATTCCCGCTTTTCTCTATACAATTTGTTTTCTCTTTCTCTCTTCTTCTCACGCAGTTGAAACCATCCTCCGTCTCTCTCTCAACCTCCTCTTCCTCTCTGTTCTTCTCTGTTCTTCTCTCTTCCCATATCAGTCTATTCATATTCCTCAACATATTGTCCCCCGAGGCATAGCCGAGTGGTCATAAGATCTCATTGGTTCGATACTTCACTTTGCTTTCAGGTTGGACCTTGTATGTATTATCGGTATCATTTCGGCACATCTTTTTCTTAGTAGCAATGAGGGACTTCCCCGATTCAACTAAAAATATATATATTCCTCAACATATTTCTATTCCTCTCCCTTTCTTCCATCTCAGTCGGTTTCTTCATCTTCGCTATTGGTTGATCTCTCTCTTTATAAGTTCTTCCTTCGTATGGGTTTGTAATTTTTTCTTTTTGGTTTTTGAAAAATTGGTTTTTGAAGATCTCAATTTGGTGTGAGTTTTAGCCAAATCTATCACCACCATGGGTGCAACCCGTTCTTCATTCGTTTGAGTTTATGATTTTTCTTTTTGTTTTTTGTTTTTGGTTTTTGAGGATATGTCACAGCCATGGCTGCAACCCGTTCTTCCTTTATTTGAGTTGTCACCACCATGGCTGTAAGAGAAACAGAAAGAGAGAGTGAAATTCAATCTCCTCCCTCCCCTCTTTCACATACCCGTCCGGTGGTTGCCCAATTTGCCTTCTTTGAAGCAGAGTCCTTTTTTTCCAGAAAGAACATTTGGGGATCAAAGGAATCAGACAAAAAATATTCCACAAGGGGGGAGTTAACCCAAGTCTGATTAGCAGCTTTGATAGGATAGATATAAGACGGCAAAACACACAAACGGGCCACCCACTTTGGACCTTATTGCAATTCGGCCACCGAAACTTTGGTTCATCTATTTTGGCCACCCTACTTTCGTTCTGTTGCAAACGACCCCATTTTCTAACGGACGTTAGACCAAAACGTTAACTTTAGGGGTAAAATAGGAAAAATAATGTTAAAACACAGTTCATCAATGTTGCTCAGTTCAACGAAGATTCAACAATGGTGCATCCTATGAGAGATTCAACGAAGACTCAACCAAATCTTCGTCTAATCTGCAACCTTCGCCAGATCTGAAACAAAGATGCAACATTGGAGGGAGATTTGTTGACCAAAGGCGGAGATCTGCTCATCCGCTTCATCTTTGAGGCAGGTACTTGATCGACAGACCTGCAGCTTTATTAAGATGGCGTATCTAACAGTCCAACACAAATGTAAGGTTTAATAAAGAAAAATAAAGGAAATGGGAAGAAAGCCCAACACGTAAAACATCGATCTCTTTCTTCTCTCTCCTCGATGCTCTCTCCATCTTTAACCACAATCATGCCGGCCACTTCTCTCGATTCTCCACTCAAATCAGCGTTCATCCATGGTGGCGTCCTTCTTCCTCTCTCTCACACCCGATTCGCCAGCTTGAGATCGGTCGGTCTCCGACCCCCTGTCTGTTCCTCCGCCTCCAGTAATTTTTCCCTTTTCTCTCTCTTGCTATGTCACGCATTTAAACGCTTTTCTCTATCATGTTTACCGCTCATATTCCTCTCTCCCCGATCGCAGATCTCTCGTCGCCTTTATCTGACCTCGGTGTATGCGATGGAGACGACGACATATTACCTCCCCACCCCTTCTGGCCGTGAATGAGATGAATCCATACCCCGCTGATATTGTTTTCTTCGAGTCACAAAATCGTGGGTTTGACTCACCGAGTCAACTCAAAAATTCAAATCTGGGAAATCAAGAATTCATTAGTTGGGAAACTACAATGTGAGCTGCTCGGATTGAATATTTGAATCGTAGAGAAATTATTAACCCGGGGTTTGATTGGAGAAAAGGTTGTGATCCGTCCACGCTTTGTGTAATAACAGGGGCAAAATAGGGAAATCAGAAAAAGTTAACGTCATTTTCTAACGGACGTTAGAAAATGGGCTCGCTTGCAACAGAATGAAAGTAGGGTGGCCAAAATAGATGAACCAAAGTTTCGGTGGCCGAATTGCAATAAGGTCCAAAGTTGGGTGGCCCGTTTGTGTGTTTTGCCATATAAGACTGGTTGGGGTGGAAGGAGTGAACCCAAGTTTGACCCACAGTTGTTTTCTCTGCCAAAATTCTTTACTTCTTCTCCCTTTCCTTCATTTCTTCTGTAATTTGAGCCAAAATAAATCAGAAACCTGTTGATAAAATAAATAAATTATGTAATTTGGGTTGTTGTTGTTATGCTGCTGCTACATTCAGGGACCTAAAATAAAACCCACAAAATTGAACATGGTGGTTATGTTGTTCGGTTAAAAGTATGAACCTAGGAAGATAGTTGTGTTAAGAAATGTTGTTGGTTTAGAAAAGTGAGAATTGTGATTGAATGTGATTGAATGTGATGTAATTTTTGTTGTTTGGTTATAAAATTCCACAGTTTACTGATATATTAAGGTTGTACGGATATTATTTTAGAGTTTTACAGCTATTGTTTATGGTTTTATAGTTTTCTTGTTATTGTTTTACTAATATATTATGGTCGTAATTATCCAGCTTCTTCTCCGTTAACGTAAATAACTAAATCGATTTAATTTTAGTCCAGCGGTAAGTTTTGAATATTTTTATTTTAATGTTTTTCTTTTTAATTGTTATTGTAATTAACTTAATCAATTTAATTTTTTCCGGTCTGCAATTTTGTATACAAATAAAAAAATTTAAAAAATAGTAAATTTTGTAATTTGAAAAAAATTTTTTTCTTTTTAACTGTTATGGTAATTAACTTATTCAATTTATTTTTTGTCCGGCTTGTTTTTTTTTGTTCGGCCCTATTTTTTTTTAATTAATCCCTCGGTTCCGGACAAAGAGGCCTCGTTTGAAAGTTAAATTTTTTTAAGAAAATAATACTTTTAGTATTTCATTAATAATAAAATGACCTTGACAGTTTTACAAATATTTAGTTGTAGTTTCTTAATTGATTGCTATCGTAATGAACTGAATCCCAATTTAATTTATGTCTGGCTTAGATTTATTTTATTTTTTTATAAAAAAAGTTGTTCGTAAGTTTTGTAATTAATTTTTGTAATTTTAAATATTTGTATTTTAATTGTTTTTCTTTTTGATTGTTGTCGTAATTAACTGAATCAGTTTAATTTTTGTCCAAAAAAATTTGTTTGTAAGTTTTGTAACCAACTATTGTAATTTTGAATATTTGTATTTTAATTTCTTTATTTTTTTTAAAAAAGTTGTGTTTAGTTTCCCTTAATTATTGGTCTGAAATCTTTGTAATTTCGATTTCGAAATAGTATTTTGTTAGTTCACTCTGTCTTATTCAATTTATTGTGTGGTTTTTGTTTGCGAAGATTTTCATTTTTAAGTTTATTTCAATTAATAAGTGTTGTGTTGGTATATATGTGAGAGAGTAGGGGTGTAAATCGGAACCACCGAATCGAACCAAACCAAACCAAACCAGTCGGTTTGGTTTGGTTTGGTTTGGTTTTGGTCGAAGACGGTTCGGTTTCGGTTTCAAAAATTGGAAAACCACTCGGTTCAGTTCGGTTCACGGTTTTTGGTATCGAACCGAACCAAACCACCCTATATATTTTTATTTATTTATTATATAATATATATTATATTACATTTATTAACTATTTTGAACCTTTGATTTATTCATTATATATATATATATATATATATATATATATATATATATATACACACGAATACCAAACCAAACAAAATCTTGATTGTTGGAGAACTATTATTTCTTCCATTGTTTGTGTTTATTTTAGAATTTGTATTGTTTTATTATGATAATTTGTTGTTAGTAGGTTATTTCCTAATTTTGATGTTAATGCCAAATTAAAATCTTATTTTTATTGTTATTTTTAATGTTGGTTAATTTTATTAAAAATAATTTATATAAACCACAAAAGCGAACCAAACCAAACCAAATCGAGTGGTTCGGTTCGGTTCGGTTCGGTTCGAATTGAGATTTTTGGAACCACTAGGAGGCGGTTCGGTTTGTGGTTTTGGCATAAACCAAACCAAACCGAACCACTTACTCCCCTATGAGAGAGAGAGAGAGAGAGAATAATTTTGGATGCTTAATTATACTCTTTTAAGATAAGTTATAAACTTTCACATCAACTAAAATGTGTTATTTCTTTAGTTTTCGGGATGTTGTTGTGTAATTGACATTAATATGACCCCTACAAAATCTAAAGGATATATTAATTTATTTTTCATAATGCTCGGTTTATACATTGATCAGACTCTTACTCACACTGTGACATCGACATTGACACGAGTTTATTTTTATAGAATGTTGCACATCTTCTCATTGTTGTGGTTTCGTTTGTTGGGGCATGTGTATTGGTTTCCATTGATTTAATTGCCATTTTTTTAGCTTTTAGGGTTGATTAATTTTGATCACATGCATCTAGTGTTCTAAAACTCCCCGCCTAACTTCGCCTAGGCCCCGCTCTACCGCCGCGACTTTCTTAGTTGTCGCCTAATCGATCAAGTCGGCGTCTACGCCAAACCTCGCCGACCTTAATTTATTTTTGTAGCTTTAATTTTGTGGCATATAGTGATCAGAGAAGGAAATGGGAGCGGTAATGGTGATGCAAAGAGGGAGGTAATGGGGGCGAATTGGAGTAATATCTTTTTTTGTTTTAAGCTCTAAACTTTGCTGGTTTATTGCTTTGGTGTTGTTGAGAATTGAGAATAATGGTAGATTTGTATATTTTTGTTCATTTTACAAATGTAGACAAATGTTTGATAAAATGACAAACATAAAAAAAAAATTAAATTTGTATTCAATGTGTTTGATCTTTGATGTAAATTATCAAAAAAATGGTAATTATGCATTAATTCTAGGCCCCGCCTAGGCCCCGATTACGCCCCGACTAGTCCCCCAGGCGCTAGGCGCTAGTGTGCCGCCTAGCGACCGCCTAACGATTTTTAGAACCTTGCATGCATCTTTGTTCGCCTGTTAGATTTTGTATGGTAATATGTGAGAGAATTCGAGTTTTGTAGATAAAGCATAAAATTTGGTTAAATGAATGCGTTTGAATTTTCTTTGTCTCATGTGTAGATGGAAATAATAGACAAAGTTATTGTATCTCATGTTTCCAAACCAACCATTGTTGTTAAGCAAGAACCCCCAAAAGATGAAGACTGAGTTTTCGTTATTGAGAAAACAATAAAATTTTCTTTTTGTATTTTAACAATAGTTACAATTAAAATATTTATTTCTTGGTTTTGTTATGAAATAAATATCGAAGTAAAATGTTTTATTTTGTTAGGTATTTGAGTTTTCTCCCCTTTTCATTATGTAGTGTACATATATCCAACTCTTACAAATTATAAGTAAATATTAATTCATTTCCACATTATCCACTTCATTTATTGATAAATTCTCAAACTGACGTCGTGTCATCAGTACAAGCAAGAGTACTAGTTTAATTAGTAACGAAGGGAATAGAATCAAAAGAATTTGACAAAAAATTAAGAAATACCATGTTACCGTTATTTTTGTAAGACGGATTGATTCACCGAGTATTGGTGGACTGAACCGGAGAGAGTGAGTCTCCATCACGAGAGACGTACTCTACAAATTAAGAGTAGTATATTACATCATGTTAATAAATAGGGTGTAGTTAGTATGAGTAAATTAAAATTTTGTAAGAATATCATTATTGTAATAAAAAACACCCACAAGAAACATCACATTTGATTACAATGGATAATTGGAACAACGCTCCCTTGCTTAAACAGCTAATGCACCGTCTCCAAGACAGCAAAAGCATGTGGCCATGCATTCGGGCAAAAGCACATCCGAGAGAGAGAGAGAGATTTGCCATCATAACTCAGGCATGATCAATACAGAAAGTTTTTTTGAATATTAAAATGATTATTTCCAGAGATTAAATAAAATTATAAACTGATTCACTAACGTATGACTTCGTGTTTGTGGGACAATTAATCACCTGGATTGTCTTAGGTTTGTTACAAAGAAATAGAGAAGATGAATTGGGGGAAGATGCAGATTGCAGCATATATTTCTTTTATCTTCTTTCTACTTTTCTACTTTTCTACCTTTCTACTTTCTACCAACCCCCTCCCCTTTTCTATTTTTCACCCTATGCAATACAAGGTGGCCTGGCACCACGCCCATCCAATATGTCTATGCTTCTTACATGACGCAACTATACGTGGTGTATCACGTGCCCATGATTTGAGCATGGTATAACAACTTTAATTACTAGGTTCGTAACATAGCTGTAGCTGTGGATGCATGCTATGATAAGACTTTGGGTAGAGGGTCATCGATATCGATGCCAAAGACCACGGGAATAACGTTGGTCATCTAGACTAGCGGGCTTAGTACTACTACTAATATACTCCAATATGGTACGGGTGCACCTAACATATTTTCACCTAGCCTCAGCCTCGGACATTCCATCACCAATTTGGATTCCGATATTTCTTCTAGCTTCCACTTGCAGCAGCACTCTATATAAGTTCGATTCGCTACGTATAGTTCACATACATGGTTGGGTTATCAGACGCACCACAAGTCAATTCAAAAATTTATGGATAATATTGATACCCACAAATAATGTGACCACCCTTTAAACCACATATAAGTCTCACATCTATCTGATGTGGGATGGGGGCATCACAATATACATTGTATCTGTAAGATTGGAAGCCATGGCAGAAGTCGATCAGAATTATCAAATAATTCTGTAACAGTTAAACCGTCAAAGAATTAAATGCAGACGCGCATACAGCATACTTGATCGACGGGGAGTGGAAGGAAACTGAAACAAGGGAGGAGACTGTAAGACTACAAAACCATTGGTTCTTTAGAAGAAAATTTAAAAGAAGCGAATCTCCTGAAAATGATGTGATGTCTCATTTTGGAATGGAATCATATTGAAAGGAATCCGCTTTAAAGTAGTGTTGTAATCATTTTTACCCAACGGATTTAATGGACAAAAAGATTGAGTTTATCTTTACTCTTTAGACAAAAGTAAGGTGGTTCGCTATTTCTCGTTTCCTTTTTATTATTCTTTTTCGTCCATTGTACCTCCTTCGTTTTAAAAATATACTTTTACGGAGTGGAGTAATTAATTTTGTATACTCCCTTCCCTTCGTGTTTCGGGTAAAAAATCCATTATTCCATTTTTGATTATATTATTTAAAGAGTTCGCTTGCAAAATTTTAAATATAAAAATGTCATTTTATTATTAATGAACAATTATAAATGTCTTTTTTTTTAGTTTGACTTTTAAACGGGAACTCTACGTGAGTAGTTAACATTTAACATACTTTAATATAGTAGGAGAAAATACAATTTTAACATTGGGTTAATCGCACAATTGGTCCATTGACTTTGAGCCATTTTCACAATTAGTCCCTTAATAAATTTTCGTAACAATTGGGACCTACAAGTTTTAATTTTTTACAACCTCAGTCTTTTTGACGGATGTAGTTAGAAAAATACCGTTAAGTTATTAATGTGTTTTCCACGTGCATTTAGTAAGGGCTAAATTAAAATTCTCAAATCTAACTTATATCACAATTTACATTTGAGTCCCTAAGATTTGAAAAAAAAGACCACAAAGTTTTTCCCCCAAATCTCTCCATCTCCTGCTCTGTTGACTAAGGCCTAGTTTGGTACAGCGTTTTAAAACAAAAATTTTTCAAAACGCAGCGTTTTTAAAACATATATTTTTCAAAACGCAGTTTTATTTTTGTAAACAAGTTTGAAAAACTATTTCAAAACGCTATTTTTCATAAACAGAGTAGTTGTAAACGCAACATATTTTTAAAACACTACAAATTGAAGTATTTTAAAACATTGCGCTTTAAAACGTTGCATTGAAACACTTTTAAAGAAAAAACGATGCGTTTTTTACCAGTGTTTTGACCAAAACACTCCATCAAACAAACACTAAATAAAGGACATGCTTTTCAACAATGTCTCTCTTGCAGGTAAAAGGATTCAATGATATCTTTTGAAGCATCGTTTCCTTTGACATAGGATGATTAATATGCAATTTTCATATCAAATATTAAATTAGAAATGGTAGAACGTTCCAGGGAATTGAAAGGGATAACCTTGGAACCAAGAGGATAATCCCCTTTTCGAGGCCAAATTCCACTTTTAACAAACCAATTGGCATCACTAATTCTTCTAAGAACATCAATCAATAGCCCCACTGCCAGATCCGCAACATCCTCCCAGAAGATTTAATGGGCATTGGCGATAGTAATGATAAAGATAAATCACATGATATTATTTAGCTTATTATTAGTTGTCAATTACTTTGTAATTTTTGTAATTAAGCCTCAATCATAGTAGTGTAATTATGATAGGATTATACTCTAGTTTAAATAGATTGTAAATCACTTAACAATTTGAATTGAAAATCACTTCTCAATATGGTATCAGAGCATTAAAAATATCCAACAAGTTCTTCTTCTTTTTCCATCAACCGTATCCTTCCTCACATTCCCCTTCTTCAAGTCATCTCTCTTCTCATCAGATGGCCACCGATCAAGCTCTTATTCCCAATACTGCTGAACCCACCAAACGCTTCATCCTCATCTCCCAAACTCATATACTCAAACTCATCCCCACGAACTACATATCGTGAAAGCCCCAACTTGAAGCCACCCTCCTAGGCTATGATCTTTACAAGATTATTGACGGTACTACCATAGCTCCTCCCACAACCCTTACCACCACCACTCAGACCCAAGAAACCACAACAACCCCAAACCCTACCTATATCACTTGGTTTCACAAAGACAAGCTCATTCTTGGAGCACTTGCCGGCACTCTCTCTCCTTCCATCGTACCATTCATCTCTCAATGTCCCCACAACCTTTTCGGCTTGGCAAACTCTTACTAAGACATATGTCAACCCTTTAAAAGGCCATCTCAAACAACTAAAGGACCACCTTCATAACATCACCAAGGGCACTCACATAGTTTCTGAATTCATGCAAGACATTAAGCAGCACTAACCAACTAGCTTCTCTTGGTCGTCCCCTTGAACCCAAGGACATTGCTGATAAAATCCTCGAAGAACTAAATGACCCAGCCTATGATTCTGTCATCTCTGTAGTCCAAAGCCGTGAAACTCCCATCACGTTTGATGAGCTCCATGAAAAGCTCATCAATCGTGAACTCTCCCTCAAACACAAATCAAACTATGTCCCTTCCTTCCCTGCTACAGTTAACTACATCGCTAAACCCAACAATCACAATCACCACACCCATCAATCTACGTCCTTTGCTGGCCTTCTTCCCACCCCAACCCAATCCACCCTCACACTTACCCATTGTCCTTAAATCCCTTCAAAGGCAAATGTCAGTGGTGTCGAACTCACGGTCACTTTGTCTCCTAGTGTCCAATCTTTAGGAGTCAATTCCTACAAGCCATACCACATATTCCAACTTCCCAACCTCGTAGTCTAGGTACCCAAACAAAGCTCATTCCCTCGTGCTTATGCAGCCACTACTAGGGACTCTACTTCATCAGGTTGGCCCCTAGATATTGGTGCAACCCACCATATTACTCATCACCTATACAATCTGGCCCTCCACTCACCATATGATGACACCGAAGAACTCTTAATTGGCGATGGCTCGGGTCTAGCCATCTCCAATATTGGTTCAACCTCCTTAATTACTCCTACTTCAACTTTTACTCTAAATAATATACTTCATGTCCCCTATTTCTCGCAATATAATCTCAATTTCTAAATTTTGTCATGACAATAATATCTCTATTACTTTCTTGCCATCTTCCTATCATGAGAAGGATCTTCGCACGGGAACAATCCTACTTCAAGGTCCAACAAAGTTCGCAATATATGAATGGCAACCCAATTGTCCCATGTCTCACTCCATCCGTTTATCCTCTATTACAAATTGGCATCATAGATTAGGACCATCCCTCCTATCCTAGTCTACGACACCTAAGTAATACTTTTAATTTAACCATTCCTACTTCCGAATTATTTCGCTATAATTCTTGTGATTGTAATAAAAGCCTCAAATTACCTTTTTCTCATAACACTATTCAATCTAAAGGCCCTATTACCTTGTTCTCTATAGTGATGTATGGACATCTCCTATCACCTCTTTTGATGGTTACAAGTATTTTTTTTTTGTTGATCTTTATTCGAAATATATATGGTTTTAGCCTCTTAAGCACAAAAATGATGCCACTCTCGTATTCAATCGATTCAAACTATTGACCGATTTTTTTTTCAAAAGATCTATCGTTACCTTTTTCAGTAACAATGGGGGTGAATACATAGATCTTGCTCCCACTCTTGCATCTCTTAGCATTACTCACCTCACATCTCCTTCTAACACACCCGAACACAATAGGTACTCTGAACGTTGTCATCGACACATAGTCGAAACTGGGCTATCTCTTCCTACTCACTCTCATATGCCTACAAAATTCTGGACTCTTGCCTTTTCAACCGCTTGTTATCTCATAAACCAAATGCCAACTCTTACACTGAACCTATATTCTCCATACGCCAAACTTCATGGTCACACACCCAACTCATCCCATACTCTATCAGTGTCCTTTCTCATCACTTTGAAAAGTGGCTCACACATGGAGGTCATCTGTCTGATGAAACAGCTGATGCATTGTAATTGTCTAAGGAAACCTTTGACTTCGCTTGGAGTTGTTGGTTGTGGCATGTCTGTGATGGCAAATTTGACTTTGGCAAGTTCTATTTCAATCCCCTGCTCGATTACCATGAATCCCATCACCTTTCCTTTGGTGACCCCAAAAATGCATTTTATTGCATTGAGTTTCATTTGGTGCTTTCGTAATCTGTCAAAGAACTTGCGAAGATTTTTTATGTGAACACTGTCTGTTTCATTTGAGTGGATGATCATATCCTCCATGTATACCTCAACTTCTTTGTGGATCATTTCATGGAATAGGGCAGTAGCAGCCCTCTAGTACGTAGCCCCAACATTTTTCAATACGAACGACATTACTGTATCGCAGCATGTTCCCCAGAGGGTGATGAAAGAGGTTTTTTCCTGGTCCTCTGTTGCCATTTTAATCTAATTGTATCCAAGCATGCCATCTACAAATGGCTATTTAATTAAGGTCTTGGGGAGTGAGGTCCTCAATTTGGGTGTCAGGGAACGAGCTGGTAGGTGACCAGTCCGAGGAAAATGTGGGGGGTAAGGTGTATTCGAAAGGGTCAATCAGGTCTGTAGCATTCAAGAGGGGTCCAACGGTGGTGTACTAGTTCTGTAATGGACTATCTATGATAGCCTCAAATTCATTCAGAGCTAAGCAGTGTCAGTGCTTCCGTCAATCATACCCAGAAAACTGTCTGTCACGAAGTTACTACCAAACAAAGCTAAATCACAATCGTCTTGGTCCATGGTCCAGATATTTTCCACTATTATTGTTCTGTATGTAGAGTCATGGGGTTCAAGCATAACTTTCTCTAGCTTGCTTGTAGCGAGACTCACATCTTTGAATATTTCCCAACTAGGGTGTCTTTTCCCGTTATGGTCAATCCATGGTTTAGAGAACATGAGATCTTGGATAGTATCTCTTTGGGGTTCTGTGAGCCCTTAATCAATTTATCTCTTCCATACATGATTCTTTATGCTTTCAGCCATATCTTCCTCAACGATATCTTGGATGGCATTCTGGAGCCTAAAACATATGTCGGTGGCATATCCACTGCTTTGATGATACTCATAATATTGTGTGTAATCCCAATGGGCATGCAAAGGATTTAGGGGTCTATAGTTCTTAAGTGGCTTGACCCTTCCCTGGGCTACCAATACTTGAAAAAGTATAGATCTTGGAGCAAACAGGGCGTCAAAATGCCTTTTCTTCTTTTGTTGTTCTTTCTTAGCACTATTATCATCATCCTTGGATCCTAATAATTATGTACTAGTATCTGGGGCACCTAATCCTTTAGACTGACATTGTGCGAGTGACGTGTTGGTTTCTAAAGGTTTTTGTCATGTTTGAGTATTGCACATGAAGACTAATTTGGCTACCTCTTCTTGTGTTTCACATGTCGCATGTTGGGTGGGGGTTTTTGGGTTTTTCGTGACCTTTTGGCTCTTTTACGTGAGATGCCTTTTGGCAAAGTGCTTGGGGATGCGGGATAGGTGTTTGGACATGAGGTGCTTCGTAGTATGGAATCATTGATTTTTGGGAAATGGTTGGTGTTTGGGATTTGAGGAGGGGGTTGGTGTTTGGTATATTGGTATCTAGGAAAGATCATTATGGTTTGCAAAAGGAGGAGGATTATCAACTGAGTTTTGTGACTCTTGAAATCGCCAATGAAGTTGGTCGGAGGTTTCTGTTAAACCTCTAAGAAAAGTCAGGGTTATTTGGTTTATCATGTTTCCCATATGTCCATCCAACCTTTGTTCTAGCCATTTTTGGAATGCTGGATTTGGCGTCATGCCAAAAATTGTCTAGGCAACGCCCATTTATGTTTTGGTCTCAAGCCTCCTTCAATGCATGGTACAACCCTCGCATCCTAGCCTTCTCTTCCTTCATGCCTAAGACTTCCTCCTTTCCACCTACAAATAGAGCCTCCATCTCCCTCATTTTGACGACAACCTTCATTGCCTCCTTCCCCTGCAAAAATTACACACCTCCCTCTCCCTCTGTTACGCTGCCCATATACTTTCTCTCTCTCCCCCCTAAAAGTTCCCCAGCAAGCCAACCTCCTTTCCTCCGAGCCTCCGTCCTCGCCCCGACGATCCAATCAATCAACGTGCCATGCCATCACACCGCCAAAATTCAGACACGACATACAACATTTTCAGTAAATACAAGTAGTTACGCCACCCAAATCTACAGGTGGAAAGCAACAAATATAGTAGTCACGTCGCCTAAATTCCGACGTGAAAAGCAACAAAAACAAGAATTCACGCTGCCCAAATTTCAACAAACAACAAACAAAAAGACTTTTCTCTCTCGAAGAGGACAGAGCGAACACACTCGAAAGCCTGCCTAAGAATAGGTGTCCCGGGTATCAACCCCCACGCTTCAAGAGGTAGGTACCAAAGTTATTATTTTCGTTCCTATTTTGCTCTATTATATATATATATAATATTTTATACTCCCTCTGTCCCCAAATATTTGTCCTACTTTCCTTTTTCGTTCATCCCAAAATAATTGTCGTGTTTGAAACTTTCCTTTTTATGACAACACTTTTACCACTTTACATTTACTTTTTCATCTTACTTTAATTATGAGCAACATGCACATGGGTTTTAAAGTAAACTACACATCAAACTAATATTAATAATCTAGTCAAATGTGTTTTCTTAAACCATGCGCCAAGTCCACCAAAACAATAATTTAGGGACAGAGGGAGTATTTTTATTACAACTTTGAAATGTAAATGTTGCAAGCTTTACTTTATTTTTCATGTCACATATATATATCTACATATATAAATGTTTTATCTAGATTAAATATATAAAAAGAAGATTTTTAGCCAAAAACTTATTTTGAGACCGAAATGGCGAGTTGGATGTCTAACCCCTTCCTAACTCGTAAATTAGCTTCTGAATCCATATTTTCTGGTATTTTTGGTTTTTCTCTATTTAACCATAAAATAGAGATGGCAAATCTGTTAAGACATTTTTGAGTCCACAATGAGGTCGCGTGCATTTCACGCACCCAAAGTTTTGAAATCACTCGATTTTCAGTAGCGAGGCGAGTTCGAAACAAGGTTCTCACACCAAGTTTTTTGAAAAATGATTTTTCCAAAACTTTGCATGTGTTTTTGACATGTTTATATTATGCGAAATCGTGGTTTTATGGCCTATAATTGAAGTACTCCATGATGGCTTTCCAACGACATATTGTATGCTTAATTTAGACTTAAAGTGAAGATTATACGGCCTCGAGAAGTTGGCTTGTGGATCACGCTCGCACGACAAATTTTCTGGTTTTGAAAATCGGCATCCCACAACCCCCACTCTCGACCTCGAAGTATGTGCCTTTGTGTGGCACTCCTAGGGTACAACCAGTACACAACTAGAATATACTCGGCGAGACGAGTTCAACGCCACCCTACGTGACCTCAACGGAGATAGGGAAGGCGGCGCGTGTTGCACACTCTCCAGCTGGGCGTGTGGATGTGTCTAATCAGTCAACCAGTCAACCGTTGATTGGTCAATGGTCAACGCTGATATGGCTACCACATCATCTCCCATGTTAGCAAATGGGAGCAACAATTGGTGACTCTGTATGATGACATCAGCCCTACCACGTCAGCATGTACTGACTCAGTGTCCAGTTAGCTTGTTTGGTAATGCCACACGCTTGTGGAGCTTCGTTTTTGTAACGGTCGGTATGCCTGGACGAGTTTTGGCCTTCTGAGTCCAATGGTGGCCTTTGTTTTGATCAATTCAGTCTGGAACTATTTATTTATGTTTTTCAATGTATAAAAACGTGGTTTTTTATTTAATAAAAATTCAAAAATAATTTTCAGGGGTTGTTTTGTCATTCTGTGACTGTTTATTCAGTAATTTTTTAAAATTCTTTGTGAATTTTAATCTATTTTTAAGTCATTTTTAGCATAATTAATTGTCGTTTTGGGCTCTAAAATTGCGAATTGCGACTATACGAGACCCAATATTTTTATTTTCAGTAGTGAAAATAATTTTGTACATGTTATATGCTTGGATGAATTTGTTCTATCATATTTCTTTTGTTCAAATTATCAATTTATGAATATTTTTACGTTGTGCATACTTTGGTTGTGATTACGAGCCTCACAGATTTTCCCTCCTTATGTGTATGATGTGATTATATGCTTATGTCTTTTTCTTGCATCAAATTGTAGTGAAATGACTTCTAAAAATATAATCGCTAACTTTAACAAGGGTGAGAAATTGGATGGCACCAACTATAGTGTTTGAGAGAGAAAAATCATGTATTTGCTAAATGAGCAAGAGGTTCTTGACAACCTAGATACTGTGATGCAAGAACCAAGTATGGGTAATTTGACCATCACCCAGCATCGCCAAAAAATGTAGGAATTCCTTAAGTGGAAAAAGAAAGATCGATGTGCATGTTGTACTATGCTGAGTAGGATGCATGATAATCTGATTGGCGAGTTTGAGGGTTGCCTAACTGCAAAACATACATGTGACAAAATTAAGCTTATTTATTGGAATACTTCTGCTACAAAGTTGAGAACTTTGACGTACAATTTTGAAAGCTATAAGATTGACCAGAAACGTGTCATTCCTGAACAGCTACGCGAGATGTCCGGAATGATTCGTGAGCTTAAGGCTGCTGGTTCTATCTTATCTGATGAACAACAAGTTCAAGCAGTGATTTGTTCACTACCTGGCTCTTGGATTACTTTGAGGTGTATTTTTACTCATACGAACTTGTTGGTCCACAATTATGCTCAAATAGGCTAGGGGGGTGAATAGCCTATGATGCCATTTTAAAAACTTTTCTTTTGGGTATATTTAAAACGTAGATTTAGTGGCATTTGCAGTTTAGCGTATTGAGCATGTCTGCCGGTAGAGGCTATCGGTAGACTTGCTCTAAGCAGAAGTATCAACTCTACCGGTAAACTGCCAGTAAAATCAAAAGCCAGATATAAAGAATCTAAGCAGCGGAAAGTAAAGAGGCTTTAGATTTGGAGAAGTCTTAAGTGGTTGTACACGAATATATGATCAGAACAACAGCACACTTAATACTTCTTTCAAATGTAAACTCAGGAAATCATTGGAGAATAACTTTTCTAAAGATAAAATAATTAGTAAAAAGCTCATAGATATATGAGGGATAAAGTATTTGTAAGAACATATGAATTTATTCAAAGATAAATTGCATATTACATCAGCCTAAATATTATATGTACAGTTTATGTATTTGTCCTCCCAAACCTTAATCTTTACTTAATTATTCATTCCTGAATATTTAAGCAGTCGAGGGCAATAGGAGACCAAAACGAGAAACCGTTATGAGAAGAGAATTTTCAAGGTCGTTCAGATAAAAGATATATGAACGATTGAGTGCAGAGCACTCGGCCTTCCATGATGAATGATTATTGCATAATCAACAACATTTGTATTGGAATACAAATATGAAGATATGAATGCAATATCTACAGACAGCTCTTCATTTTCTTCAGACATTATCTAACATCAATCTTCATATCTTGATCTATGTCTTATGAAGTTTCTGATCAATCTCTTTTCTTCTCCAAGCTTTTCTTCCTAGCAATCCAGTGAAAGTGTCTTACTAAGATCTGGATGGATTCACTACAATCTTCTGTAGAGATCTGTGATGCATTGGTGAGGACTATCTTGTTGTAGATCTCTTTGGTTCGTTGAAGCTCTTGTGAGTCTCTGTGAAAAAGTCTCAGCACTATTTTCTTTGGGGAGGAGAAAGAGTTTATATAGAGTGGAGTCAATGTGATCGTTGAAAGATGATGAATTGATGTTTCTATCCGTTTAGAGATATAGTTGTTGAAGTCTATCGGATAGAGATCTTTTTCCATGAGATCTTTGACTGTTTGGGGCAAAGATTTAGTCTTGTAGATCTTGGAACTTGTTGTCTGTCAGACTGTGTTGATAAGTCTCTAAAAAGTAGGTCTGATGTTTGATGCACTGTCAGGTGGTCTGTTCAATAAAGTAGTTCCTTGTGGGTGACTGAAGGTGATCGTAACACCGCTTTTTTCCATGCTAGTATAAGAGATAGAGGGAATCAGAATGTGCTCCGTCTTCGTCAGTCTGATGGAACTTTTAGTAAAGATCCGATGAAAATCGGTGCTATGGCTGAAGCTTACTTTTCGGACATTTTTGCATCTACAGATCCTATTATTGATGAGGCCTTGTTTGAATACTTTCTAGCTAATGTCACATTGGCTGACAATAATTTATTGACTGCGCTACCGAATGAAGAGGAGGTCTGGGCAGCGACTAAATCTCTCAATCCTAATAGTGCATCGGGGCCGGATGGTTTCACGGGTTGGTTTTTTCAAGGATGCTGGTCGATTATTAAGATGGATGTTATGGAAGCAGTCTGGGACTTTTTTAAAGGGAATGTGCTTCATCGTGGATTGTCCTCGGCTATGGTAGTACTTCTTCCGAAGGTGGAGAAACCAGATAATTTGAGTGATTTAAGACCGATAAGTCTTTGTAACTTCGCAGCGAAGTTAATCTCCAAGATTCTATCTATTCGTCTGGCCCCAATTCTTCCGAGATTGATATCTATTCAACAGTCCGGCTTTGTAAAGGGTCGTAGCATACAAGAAAATATTCTTTTAGCTCATGAGTTAGTCCAGCGCATAGACTATAAGACCCGGGGAGGTAATCTGGTTTTCAAAATCGATATGTCAAAGGCATACGATAGAATGGAATGGAGTTTTTTGGATCGTGCTCTGAAGGCTTTCGGCTTCAGTTCGGGTTTTAGCAATCTGATTAATAATATGCTCACAAATAGCTGGTACTCCTTTAAGATAAACGGAGCTATTTCGGGTTTTTTCAAGGCTGGTCGGGGAGTGAAGCAAGGTGATCCGATATCTTCCATGCTATTTATCCTAGCTCAGCAGGTTCTATCGCATAATCTCAATAGGGCAATTTTGTGAGGTCAGTTTCAGCCCTACATTCATGGTCGGAGGGGTCCTTTAATCACTCATTTGTTATACGCCGACGATATGCTCCTATTTTGTAATGGTTCTAAGAGGTCGGTTTTGGGTTTGAAGAACATTCTGCGAGCCTATGAATCTTCGTCTGGGCAGCGAATGAATGCCAGCAAAAGCGGGTTTTACTTATTCCAGAGATGCACACATCGGCAGGTTATGAACATAGAAGGATGGTCGGGTTTTACGCACAGGACCTGGCCATTGAAATACTTGGGTCTTCCTCTATATAAAGGTCGGCTACGAGAGAATTTACTTTGAGTAATTAGAGAGGAAAGTAACGGGAAGGATATACGATTGGCGGAATAATTTGTTATCTCTTGGAGCTAGAGTTACGCTCCTAAAAACTATTTTGTGCAGTCTTCCGGTATATGCTATGGCAGCGTTAAAGGTCTCTAAGTCGGTTCTTCGTAGTATAGAGCAGAAAATGGCGAATTTTCTTTGGAGTGATCGGGGAAATCATCGATATCATTGGATAGCTTGGCATCGAGTTTGTCGGCCTTTGAATGATGGGGGTCTTGGCATTCGGCCTTTGAATCAGATTATGGCTTCGTTACATGCTAAGCTTGCTTGGAAGGTTATTAATCATCAGGGGAAGTGGGCTCAGTTTTGCATTGAAAAATATGGATTAAACCAACAGGTTGGTTTTCGGTGCGTCACTCGGTCTTGGCAGGCGGTTTTGGATCAGATTCCTTTGGTACAGGAGTCTAGTCGTTGGGTTGTCAGTCGACGAAACATCTCCTTTTGGGATGATAATTGGTGCGGCACTCGTCTAATCGGGCCTCTTCCAGTGGACAGAAATCTCACGGTAGCTTCTGCGATGCAACAGTATAATAGTATTATTCAGATTGTTCCTCTGGCTGTTAGGCACCTGGTGCATCATATTCGCTGTGATGATTCAATTTCGGACAGAATGATCTGTGATCTCACTGCTTCGGGTGAATTCAAGGCTAGCGCTTTCTTGCATCGTTACAGGGTCCCTGGGCAGATTCAGAGGTGGGCTCAACTCATTTGGCAGAAATGGTTGCCTATGCGGATGAGTTGTTTTCTTTGGAAATTGTTTCATAATGCTTTGCCTCTTGATGCAAACGTTCAAGCTCGCCATGTTCAGTTAGCCTCCAGATGTCGTTGCTGTTTCGATACGCCTTCAGTGGAAATCATTACTCATTTGTTCGTTGGTTCTCAGATTGTTCGACAATTATGGACAAGTTTTGCGACTCGTTTCCATTTAATTACACATTATGATAGCTTTCATCACCTCTTCTCTGTTTGGTCTTCTGTTTCGCTGGGGTCACAGATTGGGGTGACTATGTTTAGTATCTTTGCTCTTACATGTTGGGAGATATGGAAGGAGCATTGTGCGACGATTTTTGAAGACAGCAGGAGGATTAAGGACCGTATAGCTCTCAGATTTATGAAGGTGTTCGAGAGGCAAATCTTTGCTTTGTTCCAAAAACTAGAAGTGGTAGGGCAGCGTGTGCAGCTATTCAGTCTTATCAGTTGCGGGTTAATCCAGTGCTTGTTAAAAGAGGTATGTGGGTTTGCTGGATTCCTCCGATTACTGGTTACAAACTTAACACAGGCGGTTCGTCAAAAGATGGGAGATGTACAGGTGGAGGGGTGATTTGTGATGCTTCGGGGAATTTTGTTTGCGCCTTTTTTAGTGATTATGGGCATGGTACGAATATGAGAGCAGAAATTTTGGCTCTTCGAGAGGGTCTTCAGCTTTGTCATTTGCTTCTTCTGGATAATGTGGTAGTGGAATCTGATTCCCTTACGGTTGTTAATGTGTTAGTCGGAGGGCTTCATGAACCTTGGCAATACACATACTTGCTTCGGGACTGTAGGGGTCTTTTGGGTGGATTCATGTTGAGGCATGTTTTTAGAGAGCAAAATATGGTAGCTGACAGATTAGCGGATTTTGCGCATGAGCATGGGAGTCAAGTTGTGATATCAGACTATGTTAATCTTCATGTCACTGTTAAAAAAGTCATAGCTTTTGATAGGGATGGTCTGTATAGTTTCAGGAAATAGTTTCCTTTGTATTCCTTCTAGGTAAGGTTCCTTGTCTCCCGTTTTTAGGTTGGCAGGTTGTCCCCCTCTGGTTTGTATTTTTCTGTTTTTAATAATATCTCCACAGGTGCCACCCTGCTTCCTTAAACAAAAATAATAAAATAAAATAAAAGTGAGAGAAAGTCTTGTAGCTTTAACTATGTTAGGCTTTCTGAGGCTTGAACATATTTGACTTTATTTGAACAGCTTTCAGTCTTTTCTCTGTAGCACGTGTAGAAGTAAGTCTGCCGGTGGGATATTTGGGCCAGTGGAACAGGTCTTCCGTTTCAGGAGAACTGATGTCTGCTGGTGTGAACATTCAGCCTTGTAGGATGTCTGCCGGTGGTGAGTCTTCACGATGTTCTGATCTTATCACTGAAGGCTTATGACATTGCTGCAAGTCTGCCGGTGTTTAGTGCATCTGAAGTGCTGGTTTGTTTGGTCATCATGTAGGAAGGTAAGACTTGATCAGGTCGCACCTAATCTAGTACCTATGTGATGTCACACGAGTTGCCATGCTAACCGGTACGCAGACGTTTTAGCCACTCGTGATGACTCACTGTAATGGGAACAAGCAAATCAACATATATGGAATATGCAAGGTGATAAGTAAATTACCAAGAAGCATATTCCAACAGAACTCCATTCAGACTTTTGCAGGTGTATCTCACCACATTGAGCTTGGGGCTGAGTGTCGTGAAGCGAATCGCGTAATAAGTGCTATGACTTATGACCTTGCTTTTGTTTCCCTTGAGGGTCCGCGTAAGCCAAATGGACAATGCAAGAAACAAGCTAAAGACAGGAAGACTCAGAATTTGGGCACCAGAGGTGACAAAATTGTTAAAAGTCGTAGAGGCAAAAAAAGTATTTCTAAGCAGAAGAGCTATAACTATGGTACCTTGGGTCATTTTGCACAAACTTATCCTGAGCCCAAGAAGGTATCTCTTAATCCTATCTCCTTGCAAAGTTGTGTTTGCTCTCATGTTTTATTAGCTGACTCTCTCCCTGTGTAGATTGTAGACTTAGGCTCAACAGAACATATGATGAGGGATCAAGAAGGATTTGTAGATGATCGAAAAGTTCCTACGAGTACAAGAAGAATTTCCATGGGAAACAGTTCGTCTGTAGAAGTCAAAAAAGTTGGCTCATACCAACTTCATTTGAAGAATGGACGCACATGGACTCTTCATGAAGCTCTTTATGCACCTAGAATTCGACATAATCTATTATTAGTGGTACAATTACTAGGACATGGATATTCTTTTAATTTTAGTGATGATCACTTGGATATTTGTTTTGGTGATGAGATTTTGGAACATGGTTTTTGTTAGATAATTTTTTATATTAGATTTGTTGGATTCTTATAATTCTTATGTTAATTCTTCTTCTTGTATGGTTTATGATGATTCTAACTCCGAGTAATGGCATGCTAGAATTGGACATATAGGAAAAGATAGGAAGACTAGATTGGTTATAGAAGGACTATTGAGGTCTCTCACCAAAGTCAAACTATCCTTGTGTGAATCTTATTTGGAAGGAAAAGCTTGCCGAAAGCCTTTTGGTAAGGCAAAAAGGGCTACACATCCATTAAAGTTAGTCCATTCAGACATTTGCTGACTAATAAATGTAAAGGCACGTCACAGAGCTTCCTATTTTCTTACTTTCATCGATGACTATACACGATATGGTTATGTTTACCTTATTTCTCACCGCGATGAACCTCTTAAATGTTTTGAGCATTTTCTTGTAGATGATGAGAATCATAAGGATAAAATCTTAAAAACTTTTAGAACTGACTAGGGTCGTGAATATTTATCTGATCAATTTAAAGAATTGTGTGAGAAAAAGGGAATACGCTAATAGTTGACAATTCCTAGACCTCTACAACAAAATGGTGTTACAGAACGAAGGAATCGAACATTGTTGGAAATGGTTAGGTCAATGATGGCACATGTCAACCTTCCAATTACGTTTTGGGGGGATACGCTAATGACTGCCGCCTACATATAACCGAGTACCTTCTAAGTCAGTTCCCACAACCCCTTATGAACTTCAAAAAGGTGAGAAGCCTAAATTGGGGCATCTTTATCCTTTGGGTTGTGCAAGTTATGTCCATAGTACCTCCAATAAATTTGAAAAACTAAGCTGTTGTTTCTCATTATCTTAGATTTTCATTTGATCACACATTACTTTAGGTTCTATACTTAGTGGCTAAATGGGATGCGTACCTATTAGCGAGGCAACTGTGTATAGAAATTTACCTTTAGAATAGTTTTTAGACTTCACAGGTTTCGGTTGTCCTCACCAGAAGACTTCGACAAAGGCTTCACCAAAAGCCTTCACTAGTAGCCTTCACCAGTAGAACTAGTTTGCCTTCGAATAGTAGTATGACGTGTTCTTAGGATGTCCAGCTTGACACTTATTTAAGGATTATTAATTCAAATATTTATACAATATCAGTTTGAATTAATCCGTCAATCGATTGGCTCCTGAATTCAAGGAACACGCCTCCCCAGCTTTTCAAAGTGAAGACTTTCGGCTCCTGAACAAGACAGAACAGGTATGTTGGTCCACAATAATGCTCAAATAGGCTAGACGGGGGGGGTGAATAGCCTATGATGCCAATTTAAAAACTTTTCTTTTGGATATAAATAAAGCACAGTTAAAGTGGCAATTGCAGTTTATCGAGTTGAGCATGTCTGCTGGTAGAGGCTATCAGTAGACTTGCTCTAAGCAGAAGTATCAACTCTGCCGGTAAACTACTAGTCAAATCAAAATCTTGATAAAAGGGTTTGGACAACGAAAGGTAAAAAGGCTTATGATTTGGAGAAGTCATAAGTGGTTGTACACAAATATATGTTCAGAACAACAGTACACTTAATACTTCTATCAAATGCAGGTTTATGAAATCAATTAGAGAATGGCTTTTCTAAAGATAAATCATTTATATAAAGTTCATAGATATATAAGGACCGAGAGATAAAGAATTCGTAAGAACATATGAATTTATTCAAAGATAAATTGCATATTACATCAGTCTAAATGATCTATGTACAGTTTCTGGCTTTGTCTTCCCAAGTCTCAATCCTTAATTATCCATTCAAGGATCTTTAAGTAGCAAAGGACAATAGGAGACGAGAACGAGAAACTGTTATGAGAAGGAAGGAGTTTTCAAGGTCGTTCAGATATAAAGATATATCCGAACGATTGAGTGCAAAGCACTCGACCTTCCATGATGAATGAGTATTGCACAATCAACAGCATTTGTGTTGGAATACAAATCTGAAGATATGAATGCAATATCTACAAACAACTCTTCATTTTCTTCAGACATAATCTAACATCAATCTTCAGATCTTGATCTCTGTCTATTGAAGTTTCTGACCAATCTCTTCTCTTCTCCAAGCTTTTCTTCCTAGCAATCCACTGAAGGTGTTTTGCTAAGATCTGGATGAGTTCACTGCAATCTGTGTAGAGATCAGAGATACGTTGGTGAAGACGATCTCTTTGAAGATCTCTTTTCTTTGAAGCACTTGAGTAATTTGAGATTACTCGTTGCTCATCATCTGTATCATTTGATGATCTTAGATGTCGCTCACAGTGTATATGTTTCTTTGGGAAAGAGAGAGGATTTATATAGATGAGAACCAATGTGATCGTTAAGAGATGAAGATTTGAAGTTTCTATCCGTTTAGAGATATAGTGGTTGAAGTTTATCGGATAGAGATCTTTGTCCATAAGATCTTTGACTATTTGGGGCAGAGATTTAGTCCTGTAGATCTTGGAACTTGTTGTCTGTCAGACTGTGTTGATAAGTCTCTGAAGAGTAGGTCTGATGTCTGTTGCACTGTCAGGTGGTCTGTTCAATAAAGTAATTATTTTTGACTTTATCAGACTACTTGAGTGAGAGAAAGTCTTGTAGCCTTAAGTATGTCAGACTTTCTGAAGCTTGAACATATGTGACTTGATTTGAGATGCTTCTTGACTTCTCTCTGTAGCACGTGCAGAATTAAGTCTGCCGGTGGAATGCTTCGGGCCAGTGGAAACAAGTCTTCCGTTTCAGGAGAACTAATGTCTGCTGGTGCGAACAGTTTAACTTGTAGCATGTCTGCCAGTGGTGAGTCTTAGGGATGTTCTGATCTTTATCACTGAAGGCTTTTGACATAGCTGTAAGTCTTCCGGTGCTGAGTGCATCTGAAGTGCTGGTCTGTTTTAATCATCATGTATGAAGGTAGGACTTGATCAGGTTGCACCTAATCTAAGACCTTTGTGATATCACACGAATTGCCACGCTAACCGGTACGCAGACCTTTTAGCCACTCGTGATGACTCACTTGTAATGGGGGCAAGCAAATCAACATATATAGAATATGCAAGGTGATAATTAAATTATCAAGAAGCATATTCAACAATCTCCTCCTATTTGCTTGGAACCATTACAAAATGACATATACAAAGCACTAAAGCATTTATCAAAACATAGTAATAACATGTCCACAATGAATGATCATTTTATCTCAAGACATGTCCTATGTTGATATTTACATAAGCGATGGCTTTGGTATAGTCTACTATTGCTATTACAGACTCGATAAATCAAAGTACTGAACAGGTAATGCAATAGTAAAAAAACAATTTAGATCTCTTAGAATTTTTGAAAGGGGTTTGAACAGGATCTAAAAGGTTTTGGGTGTCTTACTTGCACATAGATTTTTGTGAACTAAAAGCTTGTTTTGGCAAGTAAGAGTAGCAACTCCTTAAGTAAATGTATGTTTTTTTAAAGTAGTTCAATAAGGATTGCTTGTAATACCAATATTTCTTTAAAAAAAAATTTTTGAAAAAAAAATTTTTTATGGTTCCGTTGAATGTAAAGGATCTCTGTTGAAAGTAAGACTCAACAGAGGGTTTTTCAACAAGTTTTTCAACAGAGGTGCCACAAAGGCTGAGCATGATTCACTAAGAATCTGTTTAGGGTGAAATGTCACATTTGTGTGTATTTTTCTTATGCTCTTTGGATAAGCGAAATTTAGTTATGTCTCCTCATTGTGATTATGTCATCACTCCTCCTGACTCTGACTCTCTTCCTTAAGTTATATGTATATGTCATATAACTCTCCTCCTTAATGGTTGCAAGCAATAAGAATTAATCTTGACGGACAGTTGCAAGCATAAATAAGGAAAGATACTAGAAGAGATGTAGTATAATAGAAAAGATAACAAAAGAGAAAGACACTAAATAACGCAAGAAGGTACTAACAAGTTCTAAAAAGTACATACTAATTTGAATCTCCAAAACTATCAGTGCTAGAATCTAGAGAATAGTTTCTATCCTGATCAGAAAAACTTCTATTGCCGAACAATTCTCGAGTGATCAGCAATTCTCCAGTGATAGGAAGGCGTTCGTCCTCGTGAATCGTGGAACGAATGGTGTGGTAGGAGCATAGGAAGTAGCTGATAATCCTAGCGTATTTGTAAATACGCACCCATTCACTCGTCTTCAGAACAAACCGATGATGAGGAGAAGACTACTGCACTGCTTGATGATATGAGAATCGAGAACATCAATGGTGAAGTTTCGAAGTCTTCTGGTGTCGCTTCCTGAGCCTGGTTCATGAAACAGAAGGCATTGGCTCAGAATTTCACCAACACAGTACATATCCAAGGGATAATTGAAAATTTCCCATGTACTGTAGTCATCTCGAGATTGGTAGCCAATACGGTGCAGCCATGATTCGTTGAGAACATAATCATTGATGGAGTCAGGGCTAGCAGAGGGAAGGTTGAAAACTCTTGATAGGTTGCCGGCATTGAGGACGAGATCAGTACCTCGAATGCGACCGTGGAGGCTTTTACCATCTCTTGTAAGTAGCATCCTTGAGTAGAATTCGTCGACCTGCCGAAGGCTGTAGAATTCTTCGTGAAAAGAAAGGATGGAGACGAGTCCAGAACTATGGAAAAGATCTATAATCTTTGCTCCAACAGTATTGTCAAGGAGAAATTGTTCTCCTTGAATCGTTCGACCAAGAATGTAGGATTGACGACCTACTTTGGTGACGAAGGAAGATTCAGGGGGAGCGATTGGGCTAGAGACGCTGTTGGAAAAAAAAAAAAGCGGCCATGAAGAATTTCTCGGGAAAAAAGAATAAGCACTGATAATAATCGTACATATTAGTTTGGAAGGGAAGTAGGGATTACGATGGAGAATTATCAAATGTTGTACTGTATATATATTCAGTACTTTCTGAGAACGAGCAGGAAGAACACACTTTTCAAGAACCGTCGTTTGAGTGTCCATAATAGAGTTGTAACTGACTGAAATGAGAACCGGTGAAGTAATCATTTTGAAGCTCAATTGTGAGTGGACGTTTTTATTGGAGAGGCGGTGATTCATGATTACGATAATTAAGTCTTCTAAGGAGTATGTATTTGGACAGTTGAGAGACTTAAATCAAAGGATTTCAATACCGAGAAAGATTTAATTGAGGGCTTAGGGTATTG
The DNA here is from genome assembly GCA_013146195.2 of Codonopsis lanceolata. NCBI lineage: Eukaryota > Viridiplantae > Streptophyta > Magnoliopsida > Asterales > Campanulaceae > Codonopsis > Codonopsis lanceolata. The sequence goes on from CM028379.1 coordinate 96,409,425, forward strand.
AAATGAAGTTGTGTTGATATCGATGAGCAATAATAATGAAATGAATTTCGTAAAAATATATTTAGGAAATATGATAGGCTTTTAAATTTTCCAGATATACTAGTAGATAATTTATGGGCATTCTGAATCATCTACACAATCCTCAGTAATCTCCCAAATCTATAGAAATATGGAACAAAAATTATTTCAAAAAAAATATTTTAAAAGAATCATTTCAAGAAAATGTTTTGCAAAATAGGTAAGATTTTTGTGTTCTTTGTTTACTAGAAGAAACTTTTGGAGCTTTCTGAGTCATCCACACAGTCTTCAGCAATCTTCCAATTCTTCTAGTCATTCCAGAACAAAGTTGTTTTTGAAATCATTTTTAGAAAGACTTTTGAAATATTATTTGAAAATCAATCAATCATTCCTAAACTTTTTATGTCAAAGATATCTTTACGCAAGGTTGATCAGCAGTAAGAGTTTTGAAACCAATTTTGATGATTAGTTCCAGTAAAGTGTGAAGTGTGCTGATACAGGGGTGAATGGCAGAGATGGAAGTCTGCAGATCAGGTTATGACCAGCAGACATTGAGGTCTACTGGTGCAACTGATAACTTTAAGGAAGTATGCAGCAGTAATGAAAGTCCGCTGATACCAAATAAAGGTTATGCGAGGTTATCAGTCTTTTGAACACACGAAAGATTATAGCTGTTGAATAGCTTTTATATAATTGAATTTTGTGTTCAAGTAGGGTGGAAGTTTACTGATATGTGAGAGCTGAAGGATACCAATCAATTTATATGGAGGATATCAATTGATTGTATGAAGGATATCAATTGTTTGGATGATATCAATCATTGAAAGATAGGTGATCAGTAAACTAGAGATTGAGGTATGTCGTTGTCTAGTGAATGAATGACAAAAGAGTCGGCATAGATGAGGGTCTGCTGATGAAAGAGGTCAGCAGGAGCAAAATCTGCTAAGATAGGATGAATTGATAAGTTTTGCAGACAAGAAGGTTTGTTGTGTAAAGATGGAACATCAGACATTGAGGTCTGTCGATACCAATTGAATGAAGGGTATTACAGCAAGCTTTTCCTTTGGAATGCCTTGGCTTCTAGAAGGATGGACCATAAGCTTCATCGGCAAAGAGAACGAAACAAAAGTTGAGGGAGAGCAAAATGTTTCTTTTTATAATGAAGCAACAACAACAGTAACAGTAGTATCGGTACTTGAATGATACAATATTCTGTAGCTGGCTCCTCCTCACTGGTATAATATATGCGCTTCGATCCTTTTTGGGGAGAAAACATGGTCTGCAGGTGACAGGGGTAGAATGTAGAATACAGGCAGACTTTCTTTATGCCGTAGCAGCTGTTAGGAGGTTTAGCTGCTTCATCGGCAAAGATTAACTGATGACCATGCTACTTCATAATAGAATCCCAATTGAATGATAAGAGCATTTAGAAGCAAAAACGGAAGACAACAACCTTTCAAGTTAGAGAACTTGGATCACAGAGAAGCAAGTAGCTCATACTTAGTTTGGCTGAGGGTTCTGAAGAAGAATAACTTAATTGCTTCGAGGTCAACAGCTAAGATGATGACTAACCTTTTAAGGGAAAGGAAGTCATCTTTGTTCAAGACAAGGGAATCAAGAAAGAGTTAAGAGTAATGTTGTCGTTGAACAAGGAAGCAAAAGATAAGAAAAAGAATATAAAGAGACTGTTTGTTCCTCGAGAGGTCGTTGTTTCAACAGCAGAGGTAAGGTCTACCGTTGAAACTATAGAGACCTGAAATTATGGATGGGAATTAAGAATCACCAGAACAACATGGGTTGAGATGAGATCTATAATTTCTGATGAAGTAGCTGCAAGGTATGCAGTTCCTTTTAGGAAAACCAAAACTAAAACTATCCATATTCTAACACTTTTCTTTAGAAACCAATTGTTGAATAGGAAATTTTATGATTAAGGATTGGTTTGTTGTTGGGTAAACAACAGAGTTATATTTGTTGTATTGAATTCGGAACAACATATTATGGAAAGTATAGATACCGAAATTATAAGCAAATATAAGATTTCAAGCGATCATGGAATGTTCATACAAAAGCAGATAGTCATGAAGTAAAGATGCTTTGAACAAGTTCTCAATTAGATCAAAATAAATAAGAGTACAAAGAGGATCTAAAGATTACAAAGTTCATTACAACTTCCGGTGACTTAACTACTCCTTTTAAACAACTAATCTAAACACCTGATACAATTCTAAAGATAAGGATATTACAAGGAGATGTCTATGAAGACCATGGACCCAAATTCAGCTAATCGGTTGGCAAACGGAATATAGGTCCTAGATCAAGGTCGAAAGAGGTAGCCAAACAGAATCTCTTCATTTTGAAAAATGCAGATATATGATCTTGTTGCCTCCTCATACTACTCCCATTAGCTAGCTCTCAAGCCAGGGTGACCTTCATAAACTCGTAGGACTTCATTTCTAAAGTCCACAGTTGTGAAAAGAGTTATTCTCGTGGGAGAACCATGTCAGCTAAGGATCAAGTAGAAGGTCTACGAGGCCTTGAAGAAGTGTCTGACATGAGCATAGTCACTGAAACCTGGGAGAGGCATGCTAAATGGTTGTTAAGGAAAGTCTTCATGCGAGAGAAATCCTTTAAACAAACCAAACAACTTTCGAAGAATCGGAAGGGTGATTCCAAGTTGTTGAGAAGAAGCCCTGATCTAGTCTTAAGAATTCTCCTAAGTAACATTTTAGAAGAATGGGATTTTGTATCAGTGTCTATCATAGTGTTTGAGGTAGTTTACGAGTGAAAGAGAAGAAGGAAGGAATGTCTCTATAAATACTCGTTGAGGCAAGACAGTGGATCGACTCATTTAAGAGTGAAAAGTCCTTTACAACCACTCTTATTAAAGTTATACTGGGAAGAGTGAGAGTTGGTATTAATTTCTAGATATCCGGTAAAAGTTATCTCTTTGGAAAGCTAAAAACGTTTTGAAAAGAAGGTTCAGCTTTTTATAAAAGATAAAACGTCTTTAAGAAGACAAAATATTTTTTAGTGGGATTTGACAACACATTTCCTTTTCAGAAGAGTGTTTTGGAAGTATAATTTCCACATTTCAAAGTTAATTTTATCTTTACTGGGATTCTATGAAATTTGTCTTTAGCTTTTAAGAAATAGTCAATTTCTTAAAGCTTTACCTCAACAATTTATGTAAGTAACTGACTGACACTTAAGTAGATCAAGACTTCTTAAGTGTTAGATCAGTTTGTAAGAGCTGATGAAATAACTGACAAATGAATTGAATTGGTTCATAGTAAAAAATGTTACATCCACTACCAAGTTGGTCAAACTTAGATTTTTAAAGTGCACTAATTTTATTAAAAATCTAAATGATCTTTAATGGATCAGTGTACAACAAAAAACCAGTGTTTATGGAGTATGATTGAAAGACAATCAAACTCGTGAGATAAACTAACTGATTTTTTAAAGAATATGAAAGAAGTAACTCAATGTTTATCTAAACAGTAACTAGAGTGAAAATATCAATGAAGAATATCTAGCTAAAGTTATGAAAGTTGAGGCACAGAGAAGAATTGCTTTAGAGTATGAATGCTTCAGATTTCTATCCTAAGGGTATTTATAGAAGATCTTGAAGTACAGCCCGTTAGGAACACATTTGAATTTGAAATGTGTTTGAGCAATACAGATGTATCTTCTCACAAGATTACAGAGATCCTATTAAAAAGATAACGTACAAAAGATCTAACAAAACACAAAATAGGAAAGTGCAAGTATCAAGAAGTGTTCAAGCAAAGAAGTAAAGAAACTAACATCTTTTTTTAAAACTATGGTCAACTGATCTAAGTGACTGACAAAAATTATGCTAAAAGCTGACCAATATACTTTAGAACTTAAGTTCTTAACTGACAGAAAGTAGAATGATTTTAAGCAAATTTATTTAATTCAAGATTCAACAATCTCCTCCTATTTGCTTAAAACCATTCACTTAAAGCAAAGAGCAATTAGAGAATTTATATTCCTACAAAATATATGTTAGTAAACCAAGTAGATAAGAAATAATATTAAGCTGTAGGAAAGTAAAGACCAGAAAGGAATTAATTGTCTACTACAAGTAAAACTGATGTCTTAAGAGATTCAAAGTTAAGAGAGAGTTTAGTTTTAGATCATTCATTTGCTGATGTGGGTCCTTCAGTAGGCTTGTCAGCTTGAGCAACAGCAACTAATGATACCAACTTCAGCTTCTGGTTCCTTCGCAACATTATCAGCTTCCTTTTTAGTTTCATCAGTTTCTTTTTCAGTTTCATTAGCTTCCTTTTCAGTTTGCACTAACTGGGATGGTTTGAGACCCAGCCTTTGTCTGAGAATTTTGTTCTCAGCCAAGTGGTTTTAGATCATTCATTTGCTGATGTGGGTCCTTCAGTAGGCTTGTCAGCTTGAGCAACAAGAGTTGATGGACCAACTTAAGCTTCTGGTTCCTTCGCAGCATTATCAGCTTCCTTTTCAGTTTCATCAACTTCTTTTTCAGTTTCATCAACTTCCTTTTCAGTTTGTCAGTAGAAGAAGGTACCACAATAGGAGCTACAGAGATTGGTTCAAAGATGAAAGGAGCATGATCACTTGAAAATGCATCAGGAAAGGTTGTAGAAGCAGAAGCTCCTCCTTGCATGGAGGCCATCTTTCGATGGAGTTCAATATAAGCCAAATTGGCAGAGTTGATAGCATCCTACACATACTTATTTGTAGCTCTTTGAATTCTTGCCAGGTTTGCTGGGTCAACCGAAGGTTATTCCCAATCTTGATGTATCTGATCATCTTTTGGCACTGCAGCCCTCCCAACTAAATAAGGGTCATCATGAGGTAGGGCAGGAAGTTGATGCAACTTGTTATATATAGTCCAAGCCAGAAAGATAAGTTCATCTTGAACGAAAAGATAGTTTGACAAGTAGAATCGATTCCAGAGTAGAGGGAGAGGGTCAAAGTATTTGCCATAATTAGCCACCAGATCTTCTTGGGTCAGGTTGGGGTTTGTAGGATACAAGACATAAGGTCTTCTTTTCAGATTGTGATCAATGTATTTGATGGGATTAACAAGGAGTTTTTCATCCTTCTTTTCTTCGTGAAAAGAAATAAGGAATTGGACAAAGTATGGGAGATGGTCAATTGGAAATACCTAGTTTGCAGGAATAGGGACTGGATTGGCTTGATAATAAGAGTGTCTAGGATGGAAGGTAGGATTTCTGATAGGTGGAAAGAATTTGATAGGGGCAGTGTTTGGTGACAAAGGATTGGAGGGAAGAGAGTTTGGTTCAAGATTAGTGGCAGGAAAATCTGGGGTATGAGAGAATGGAACAAAATTACATGGATTCAGATCAGGATTTCTTCTTTGTTTTTGGAAAGAGAAGGCACTGAGGGAGAAGGTGCAGGCTGAATAGGCTCATTTTTTTAGTTGTTATCAATCTCCTTCTTCTGGATCTTCTGGGCATAGGAATAGGAGGATGTCAGTTGGTTGCACTTTAGCTAACTGACCAATGTCAGCTTGCTGAGCAACTTCATCTTGCTGACCAACATCGGCTGGTTGACCAACTCCAGCTAACTGACCAATAGTTGACTGACTGGTAGAAGTTGCAGTAAGAGCCTGGGTCCTGGTCGTTCGAGGTCAACGACCTGTTTAAGTTGTGGAGATTTCCTGACCAAAGCGGCTAGATACATTAGCTCGCTTGATGTCTGCACTCATATATTTCTTGATTCTTTCTGGTTCCAAGTCTCCTATGGTAAATAGACGATGTTGCAGAGGAAGAAGGGATCTAAGAAAGTGGTTGATAATGAGATGGTGAGTGAGCCGAGGATTGCCTGATTCCATATTGTCCTTGTACTTGGCTATGTTTGCTTTCACACATTCCACCAGAACAACACCCCAATTAATTTCATAATTTTAAACAATTCATTCCATCAGAAATAATTGAGGCTCTGTGATTTTATCATGCCCACCAGACTTGATTAAGAGACACTTATCCAAGACTGTAGCCAGTACATAGTGAAGAGTGGCAAACCTATTTTTGTGCCTATCACAGGCAAGCTCAACTGGAATCTCTCCTCTCATAGTTATCCAACCTGCTTGTTGTGTTTCTTCTGGATTAGTGTAGGTGGTTGAACCATTGTCTGACAGATTAGGAAAAGCAGTCGTAATAGTCTCTAAGTCAAAGACAATGGGTACACCTCTGATAGACCCAACAAGAGAGAAAGGGTTAGAGGGATTTTCAGCCATAGACATGAAGAATTCCTGATCAGTTAACTAGTAGCTATAAGTTCTGATGTTGAAGGTCAAAAGAGGAACCAACCCAGACGCAGTTAAGAGATGGAGGAGTTCAAGCCCTAGCGGTTCTGAGTTAAGAGATACGACATACAAGAGGCATCCTAATGCAGTGTTGTTAGCCATTTCCTAAAATAAACACAGAAAAACAAGGTTAAAACAAAATAGAAATGGAACAAAGAGAAAGAGAAAGTAAGAAGAATGAGTACCAAAAGATTGAGAGTTAGGGTTTGAAGGAGAGAGAGAGTTTGAAGAAGAAGAATAAGAAGAATTAAAGGTGAAGAGTGAAGTGTAGGAATTGTTGTGAAGAGAGAGTATGTATATGTATATGTATATATATATATATATATATATATATATATATATATATATATGAGGGGTTTTATAAGTACGGGTGCTTATAAAAGTGAGTGGGTTTTAAAAGCAAAGATATGGCTCGTAGTGAGAAAGTACACCGAATTTTGGTCTTTGAGATAAAAAGGTGATTTATGATAGGTGACAATTATCATCATTAAGAGTTGTTTTTGTCTAACCATGTCACTTCAACCGCCAGTGTTGGTGGGATAGTGGGAAGTCGTTTTGGCTTCCCAAGGAAGCTTCACGAGTTCCAAGAAGGAATAAAAAGGCGGGAAATAAATGAAAGAATTTATAAATATCTGAATTTAATATGAATCTTAGCAGAGATATGATCAGCTTTGATTAGTGATTAGAGGCTACCTGAACAGTGACTATAAGGTCAGTCATTGTGTTGTCAGCTGGTTGTCAGCTAAAAGATGGATAAAAAATGTCAGGTGATGAATTTTAACAGCTGAGGATGTCAGTTGTTGACTGAATAATGTCAGCTTAGGGATGTTTGTTGATGACTGAAGGATGTCAGCTGAGGATTTATTCAGAAGTTGAATATATGTGACATATGGTTGTCAGTTGATAAAATTTTGTCAGTTAGATGAATGTTGACTGACAAACTGAAATTGATCAATGTTGATTTCCTTTATCAGCTGATCTATTGCACCTGCAAAGATTAGATATAGAATATCTCTCATGACATTACAAGCATTCCCAATTCACCTATAAGAAATTCAAATCTATCAGATTTTAGGGCTTTTGTAAATATGTCAGCTAATTGAAATTCTGTAGGAACATATTCTAGCTGAACATTACCTTTTTCAACATGATCTTTTAAGAAGTGATATCTTATATCTATATGCTTGGTTTTAGAATGCATAACATGATTTTTTGAAACATAAATAGCATAAGTATTATCACAAAAAATAGGACATGTTCCCATTTCCATTTCATAGTCCAATAGATGTTGCTTCATCCAAAGAATTTGTGAACAGCAACGGCCAGCAGCAATGTATTCATCTTCCGTAGTTGAGGTGGAGACTGATGCCTGTTTTTTGCATGCCCAAGATATCAGCCTGTTACCAAGAAATTGACATGTTCCACTAGTGCTTTTTCTGTTTACTCTACAAGCTGCAAGGTCAGCATCTGAATATCCAATTAAGTTAAAAGAAGAATCTCTTGGATATCAAATGCCAAATTTCTCAGTATCAATCAAGTATCTGATAATTCTTTTTGCAGCAATCATGTGAGATTCCTTTGGATTAGCTTGAAAACGAGCACATAAACACACAGCAAACATAATGTCTGGTCTACTAGCAGTTAAATATAATAAAGATCCAACTATACCTCTATACTCAATTCAGTGACCAAGTGACATTCAACTCCCATTGGAGTGCTTGCTAAATTTGCTTCTTGAAGATTATATTTCTTGATCAGTTCTTTTGTGTATTTTGACTGATGGATAAAAATTCCTTATTCAGTTTGCTTAATTGGAAAACCTAGAAAGTAAGTGAGTTCTCCCGTCATGCTCATCTCAAATTTTCTTTTCATAAGATTCTCAAATCTTTTACACAAGACATCATTAATAGAACTAAAAATAATATCATCAACATAAATGATATTACCTTTGTGCTTAAGAGAGAAGAGAGTAGTATCAATTTTACCTCTTTGAAACCCTTTTTCCATGAAGAATTTTGATAGAGTTTCATACTATGCTCTTGGGGCTTGTTTGAGACCTTAAAGAGTCCTTTCTTAGCTTGTACACATGGTCCTTCTTTTTTATATCAAGAAATCCAAGAGGTTGTTCAACAAAAACTTGTTCTTGTAGATCACCATTTAGAAATACACTTTTTACATCCATTTGATATACCTTGAAATTCTTGAAAGTTGCATAGGCAAGGAATAATCTGATAGCTTTCAGTCTGGCAACATGAGCAAATGTTCGATCATAGTCAATTCCCTCCTCCTGTGTATAGCCTTGGGCTACCAATCTTGCTTTATTCCTAGTGACATTTCCATCTTCATCCAACTTGTTCCTAAACACCCATTTAGTTCCAATTACTTGTTGATCGGATGGTCTTGGAATAAGTTACCAAACTTGACATCTTTTAAATTGATTTAGTTCTTCTTGCATGGCCTCAATCCATTGGAGATCCTCCATAGCTTCATCAATCTTTTTGGGTTCAATGGAGGAGACAAAAGCATGTGAATCAAGAGTTTCATTTCTAGAACTGCTTCTTGTTCTTAGACCAGCAAAGGGATTACCAATAATGTTTGAAACTAGATGGTGTTTAGCTTCTCTGATTTCTCTGGGAAGGTCTGGAAAAGGTTCAGTTGGCAAAAGTGAAGAAGAGAAAGTGTCAGCTGACTGAAGAGTTTCAATAGGAAATGTGTCGGCTGACTGGTCAGCTATGATAGGATCTGACAAATGATTTGGATTATTAGCTGGCTGAGTATTGTTAGTTTGCTGAAGTTCATTTTGAATAACTGAGATATCATCTGGAGAATTTGAGGATGAAGGATTATTTTGAGTTGAACTTATATTGTTTCATGTCTCAAAAATCTCAAAATTGTTAGTAACATCAGGAGTCTCAATAGACTCAAGTAAATTGAATTCATCAAATGTAAGATGCATAGATTCAACAATTATTTGAGTTTTTATATTATAAACTCTATAAGCTCTACTATGTTTCACATAACAAACAAAAATACATTCATCAGCTTTTTCATCAAATTTACCTCTGTGGTCACCACCATTATAGTGAATGAAGCATTTGCACCAAAAAAATTTAAAGTAAGCAATGTTGGGTGTTCTCCGTCTCCATAATTCATAGGGAGTCTTTTCATGAAACTTATTTATGAGAGATCTGTTTTGAGTGAAACAAGATGTGTTGACAGCTTCTGCCCAAAAATACTTTGGTAGCTTTGCTTCTGCTAACATTGTTTTACATGCTTCAATCAATGTTTTGTTCTTCCTTTCAGCTAAACCATTTTGCTGAGGTATTCTAACTGCTAAGAAATTATGATCAATACCATGATCATCACAGTATATATCCATGCCAATGTTTTTTAATTTTGTACCATTATTAGATCTTACACTTATGATCTCACATTCTTTTTGAGTTTGAAGATTTCTGAACAAGGAAGTGAGAATGTCATAAGTTTCATCATTGGATTGCATCATTTCAACCCAAGTATACCTTGAGTAATCATCTACAACAACCAGAGTACATCTGTTTCCTCCCAAACTTGCAGTTGTAATAGGACCAAATAAATCCATATGAAGTAGTTCAAGAATTCTTTTGGTTGAAAGGCATGGTTTGGGTTTGAAAGAAGCTTTTGTTATTTTTCCTAAAATACATGCATCACCTATTCTGTCAAAAGGAAAGTTTATTGATGGCAGACCATTCACTAAGTCTCATTTTGAAAGTTTAGAAAGATATTTAAAATTTAAATGTGAGAGTCTTTTGTGCCAAAGCCATGAAGTTTTTGAAGTATTTTTTGCTACTAAACATATTTGAGTACTGTTTTATTTAAAGCAAGCAAGTCAATAACAAAAACATTTCTTTTTCTAGAACTTGTAAGTAAAACTTCATTTGTGATGCTATTTTTTGATAAAACAATGAGTAGTAAAGAAGGTGCAATTCATACCTTTTTCACATAATTGTGAAATGTTTAGGAGATTATGTTTTACACCTTGTACTAATAAGACATTTTCAACTTTTTATAGATCCTCTGATAATGGATCCATAGCCTATTGTCTTTCCTTTTGAGTTGTCTCCAAAAATGACTAAAGGTAATATGGCTGAGATAATGTCAGTAAGGAGTTCAGCTGACCCAGTCATCCGTCTAGAGCATGTATTGTCTAATATCCATATATCAGTTGGTTGATCATCTGCCATTAAGCATACCTGAAATATGAACATTTAAATCATGGTACCCTTTATATCTTTGGGTCCAAAGGGTTAGTTTTCTTTGATTGCCAAACTTGCCTTAAGTTAGGCATTTTGACTTTGTCAATAGGTTTAAATCTAAACAAGCATTCATGAGATTGATGACCAAAAGTATAATAGATTTTGCACTTGTGAAAACCAGCCTTATCAATCATTGGAGGTGAATTCTTTGATTCATGTTGTCTCAGCTTAGAGGTCTTAGCAGCAACAAAGTTGATTGGCGTGAACTTGTCAGTTGTCTTCCTTCTGATTCCTCCTCTTTTGTCGACGACATCTGATCGGCTGACATTTATCAGCTGTTGCAGTAGCTGACAATTTTTTAGATTTATGAACAGAAGACTGACGATTGTCATTGTTCAACTTATCCTTTTTGTTAATGGACTTCTTAAACCAGTCAAGTTTAGAACTAAAAACAAAAAAAACAAAAATAATACTCCACCTACCTAATGCACATACAACCCACAGTCTAACATATCCTCACTAGTCCCTCCTCATTCTAAATTTTGAGTCTCAAGACAACTCCTTTTTTTATATTTTTTTTTTTCTTTTTCTTTCTTCTCTCTATCTGGCAGACCAACAACCTTTTTTTCTTCTTTTTTTTTATTCTCTCTCTCTCGACAGATCAACTCTCCTTATTTTTTCATCCTCCAATCTCTTTCCTCCTAAATAGTAAATATAACCATTTAATCTATCATCTCTCTCAACCTATCAAATATCTACAAATCAAACTCATTTTCTTTCTACCTCCCTCTTTTCCTCACCATTACCACTCTTTCTTCCTTCTCCAGTTCGCCCCCCTTCCTTCTCCGATCACCGCATGCCACAAAATCAAGGCTACAAAAATAAATTAAGGTCGGCGGGGTTTGACGTAGGCGCCGACTTGGCCGATTAGACGGCAACTAAGAAACTCGCGGTGGTGGAAAGACGCCTAGCATCTAGGCGGAGCTAGGCAGGGAGTTTTAGAACACTACTTTTAACATCAACAATAATTAAGGATCTTCTAAAATTTAAAAAAAAAACCCTTAGGAAAAACAATTGAAATTAATTTTGTTTGAAATTAAATTATCGTTAGGAATGGTACTAAAATTACAACTCCCTTTAAAAGTACAATGTCAATTTGGCTAGAAATATAGTTGGGTTGCAAAATTGACATTGTTGGTCATGTGGACTTAATAATAATTATTAAAACGAAATAATATTTGCATACGTTTGTAGGGTTTAAAGATTATGATTTTTCTGAAAAATAATTATGTTTTTTGCTTGAATGAGGGTAAGTATTTGATAAAGTTACCCACGGTCATTTTGTTAGCTTTGCCTGTCCAAACCTTTGCTATGTATCAGAGTAATCGTGCATGAACTCAAGTTGTCTCAATTCTCTTTCTCTCTCAGTTAATTTTCCATTATAACAATTAAAATTAAAACAATGACCCTGTTTGGGCTGTATTTTATTTTTTAGTCCGTAATATTATAACGATTAATCAACAAGTAAGAAGAAAATAGTATAATCAAGGAAAAAGAATGTTATAACCACCGAGTTCGTGATTTTGTAACGATTAATCAAAAAAGAAAGATAAATAGCAAAATAATTCAGACCAAGGAAAGAGATCGTAAAAATTAAAACCAGGAGTCATAAAACTTCTTGTGTCACAGACCAATATGACACTTGGATGACCTTTTCACCTTTTTTTAATTTGTTTAGTGGAATATAAAGAGATACATTATATGGTACATGAGATTTTAACTCGAGTCAACGTGGCTACTTTATATTAACCTTTTTCAAACAAAAAAAGATTAGTTATTATTAAAACAAATTTTTTCATCCTACTATCCACATGGCAATTTGATGTTTATTTACTAAAAAAGATTAACTATTATAATTGATTTTGATTTGTACTCATGTCAATATCAATATTTTTTTTATTTGTTCAAAATATTCCAATTAAAATATTTTCGGTCACTTATGACGAGTTTAGAAAATCCTCTTATTATAACCAACTTTCGCAAAAATTGTGCGTTGCATGAGTACGTACCTAGTACTAATCTAAAATATTAGACAGGTACTTTCTCTGTTCCTAAACAATAGTCTTGTTTGACTTAATACACTGGTTAATAAAAAATAATTAACTACATCTTACATATTGGTATAATATATAATTTTCTATAAAACCCTATAAAAACTAATTGATTGCATCATAAATATTAGTATAATATGTAATTTTCTTTAAAGTTCATGTGCATGTGATCATACTTAACGTAGGAATAAAAAATAAAAGTAAAGTGATAAATGTGTTTCCTAAAAGGGCGAGTTGAGAAACAGAATCAATTTTTATTTTTATTTTTAAAAGAAAAAAAAATGAAATGAGAACAATTGTTTAGGAGAGGTGGGAGTACAATTTTGATAGGAGATATCCTTGGAAGTAACTCTTTCCGTTCCGAACAAAAACTCTTCGTTTAAATGTCAAACTTTTCAAGCAAAATAACACTTTTAATAAACCATTAGTAATAAAATGATACTTTTATACTATAGTTTTGAAAATGAGGCTCCGTTTGTTTTACGGAAAATGATTTTCGGAAAACGTTTTCCTCATTTTCCGATGTTTGTTAACCTTAGGAAAATATAGTCAACGTAAAATCTTTTCCGAGTCAACGGAAAATGAAGCTTTTTTTTCCGGAAAATGACTTACGGATTCATTTTCCGTAAGTCATTTTCCAAAAGTTCGAGCACCTCTCCGCCCCTTCCACAAGTACACATTCACTCAACAAATAAATATATTTAGAAATATAAATGGAGTTTGTGCACACTATTTATAAATTATAATTTTAATAAATACTCATTACGTCCTAAAATTAGTGTCAAGTATATTATTTAGGGACGTCCCAAATATTGTTCATTTTCTTTTTTAAAACGTTTTTTTTTTCATATCAATTGTCAATTTTTTTATTTTTTTTTTGTATTTTTCAGATTGAGATAGACCTTATTGATTTGACACGACTAATGATAAATTGAGGTTACCGATGAAAAATTACTTAAATCTCAACACTATCTTATATTCAATATGAGCATTAATATTATAATATATTTTTGTATTTATTCATATATTGATTTCCGTAGCATTTTCCGTACGTTTGTCAAACACCCAAAAATGTTTTCCAGCATATTTTCAAAAGATTTACCAAACACCTGAAAACGAAATCTTTTCATTTTCCAGAAATCATTTTCCGTGAAACAAACGGAGCCTGAACTATTTAAATAAAACATCTCAAAATAAAATAGTGAACTTTTTGTCCGAAACGAAGGGAGTATTAAATTTCGATATGGTATCAACTTGTCAGGCTGACGGCTCAATCTCGATTCTCGTCTGAAACCCAAAAGAAGCAAGGAAACCATAAAGGAAAAGAAAGCAAGGCTAACTGCAACAGATTCAATTGAGAGATGAGAGATGACGCAAAATTAACACCAAGAAGTAGCTAGACAAAAGAATGCTCCAAAATTTATACTCATATTAAAATCCAAGTTTAGGAATACATTAACTTAAACTCGAAAGTGCAGCTCAACTAAATAATTTTTGGCTGCAATTTGCTTGGATCTATTTAAACGCAAAAGTCTTGCAGCAAAAAGATGCCCAGTCACACGAGAAAGAGCATTACCAATCAATCCTGAGTCCAGATTTTAACTGTCTTGTCATTTCCGAGTGCACCAGAAGCAATCATGTTTTGAGTTGGGTGACAAGAAACTGATATTACAGCATCCGTGTGACCTTCCAGTTTTTGAACTACTTTTCTAGTCTGGAGTTCCCACAAATATACACAATTATCCTCGGAGCCACCAACAATATACTTCCCATTCGTAACAGAAAATGTTGAAGATATACAGTACTTTGAATTAGTATGGCCGGTGTAAGTCTTTAGAAATTTGCCAGTTGAAAAGTTCCACAGCCTCTGCAGAGATAACAAATCAAAGGTTACATGGCAGATTAACATGGCTAAGATTCAGTTAGAAAGGAAAGTGGACAAGGACAAAGCATAAAATCAGTATGTTTGTGTTTCACTTATGCAAAAAGCCGCGTTTATAGGTCAAAATTGTAAACAGAAGCCATAAAAATGCCAAGTATGCAAGTGCATAATCAGCCGACAATTACGTGTGTCATCTGGATAGCAGACAACCATTTTTTATGTTTGGCTGATTGGGAGTGTGAAACAAATCCAAGGTATGATTTCGCACAACTGCACATACAAAGCCGTGCTATGGATATGAACAGGAGGAACACTTTAATATTAGATCGCCCACAGGAGAATTAAGGTGTTAATGAGACATATAAATTAGAAAAACTCAAATGGAATCAACTAAAATCATACTCCCTTCGTTAGTAAATAATCGTTCTAGCTGACCCGACGCACAGATTACGAAAAAACAATTGACTTGATTACTTATATTAGTTTAATGTGTAGTTTTCTTTAAAACTCATGTGTATGTGGCCCATAATTATAGTATGGTGAAAAAATAAGGGTAAAGTAGTAAAAGTGATGTTCTAAAAAGGTAAGTTTCAAACTGGACAATTTTTTTGGAACGGACGAAAAAGGAAAGGAGGACGATAATTTAGGGACGGAGGGAGTAATTATTTTTTATTCGGACATATCCCAAGAATGCAAGCCGAGCAACCATATGGTTGCTCCACCATGGCTCACTGGTTCAAACTATGTAAACAACTTCTCTCCAACAGAGATCAAGATGCATATACATTACCTAACACTGACAGGGCCTCGTGTCTTGAACCATCTTTTGTCAAGCTTTATACACAGTAGGTGGGAAATGTACATGTAAGCGACGAATGTTTTTGAATTTATAACTTTACGGCTATGCAAGATTTTTTTTTATAAGTAAAAATTATATTGACCACATCGCCTAAACAGGAGACGCATCCATGTACACAGGGAGTATACAAGACCAATAATAAAAGCTACAAACTTTCTAAATATGAACAAAAAAAACCCCTGCATTCGAGCTTATATCATCATTCCAGAACTGATACACATCCCTCTTTAGCCGGACCAGGTCCGACTCTTCATTCTCAAAAATTCTTCTACTCCTCTCCTTCCATCGTTCCACCAAATCACCAATGGAACCGAACCCCATCTGCTATCCTTCCTCCTTCGATTGAAGATATTCCACCCACAAAGGAGCTGAACAACCGACCTAGGCATAGACCAAGAGATACCAGCTTGAAGGAAGAAAGAATTCAGTTGAAAGAAATCGAACACAAGGAATCGACAGCCCAGTCAATTACTAAACCTCAGGAAATCTACAGGACAGGACAACTGACCAACTCACTTCAGGGTCAAGCATTATGTCTTGCCAAATGGGCACAAACACATCTAAGTTATATTTCAGTTCATTGAAATACAACATATTAATCAAATTCTGATCCCATCTCCTTTCAACCATTTCATGAACTTCTCAAATGAAGTCAAATTTGTGCTGTACCACGATAATATTACTTAACAATTACGAGGCTCAGATAGAGACGACAAACTCGCATTTCTGTGTTACCCTAGGCCCTATCCACATTAAGGCTATATAGCAAGGAGCTTCAGTCTTCAATTTCACTGTATCAACTTTTTTCTCACCAGCAAAAGTTTTCAGCATTTGGTAATGTAATGCAACTAATGAACTAATGAGAGCCAGCTGTTTCCTAAAACAATGGCAAATGTGAGTACGTGCCCTTTGGGCACACTTCAAGCACACTTGTTTTGTAAGCCTTTTCAATTATTCACCATATGAGTTCCAATACTACTAGGAAATTCCATGGGAAAAGTTTTCTAAAAGCAGATACTTGAAATAAAACCTTAGGGCATGGGCACATGTTGCCAGGCTGATCAATAACCATGATTCTTCCCCAAATCAGACAAAAAAAAGAATTTTAAGAAATTTATTCATTAGCACTTTAAAGGCAAGGACCAAGCCCTGCAAGAAGATGCAATAGCCATGTAACATATCAATACAAAAAAGAAAAAACTATCATGCAATATTATGTGTATCAAGTTTTTTGAGCTTGAATCTAATTCACTCGATAATCTAGCTAGAATCTTGAAATGCAAGACGATTTGGATTCAGCTCGACATAACAACCTAACTATTTTAGCTCGACTTAAGATTGGATCACCAAGGACATTCTTAGATCAGATACATAAACAAGCTAACCTCAAACATTGTTTCAAGCTTATTTGAAAGATAAACTGGGCTTGAGCAACCCAATTACTCAATACCTAACTTGTACACCTCTACCATTGTCTGAATTCTGATAGTTGCCAGGTACTATGATCCACTATATCCGTTTAATGCAGGGTGCTGTCCATATATTGGAATCAGAAACTATATGTATAGAGCTCATGTCTCACACATTCTTAGGAGTCCTACAGAAAAAAAAATCATAAGCTTAATCTATAACATGAAAAATGTCAGATCAACTATATGTTTCTTTACTAGCATTCTCACGGCACTGTCCAACCGAAGTGTTTTAAATTCCAAGCACACGCTCTCGCTAATTAGGCACTTTGGTCAAAACTCAAAACCAGATGATATACCAAATCTGCCTTTGAGAAACTGCTAACATTCGTGTAAACTTTGCACTTGCCCCTTTAAGTTTACCCAACTATTCCCAAGGATTCCCACTCCCATTCTAAAAGCCACAGAGGAAATGTGAAAAGGTTGAAAACACATTCTCTTGAAAGTACACCAATGAAGTTAGCATGCAATGACTCTAGTTTAACCAAAAATGCATGACTCTAGAGCTACATCCTGCACCAGTCCAGTGGAATCGCAATACCAAACGTTATCTATGTCTTGCAATGCCATTTCCCAGAACACTGCAAAGAATCTTAAGCATATCGTGTAAGAATGGTTGCATCTGAGAGACAATACTATAATTTCTCACTTGAAACAAAAGAAAAGGTAGAAGGGGTTCATTTCATCTCCACAGAAGATCAAAGCTAAAAAGGCTGTTAGCACAATTCACATTCTCATACAGTCATACCTTTATAGAGAGAAAATGATATAAATCCATGATACAACCTACGATGAGTAGATTACCGGAAACCATCCAGAATATTCAGTTATCTAAACTATCTTATCCATTATAATAGCTAAAGTTCTAAGCCTTCCTTCCCATTGGCAATGGCTTTGCTGCATTCATATAAAACATTACCGCACAAATTTACTCGGGAATTTAAACAAACAGGTTCAAGTCGCAACAGCACAAATAAACTACAAAACTTTCATGGAAAGGAGAAGCAAAAACTAACCAATGTACTATCCAGGGTGCCAACAAGAATGAATTTTCCGTTGGGCGAGAACTTGACGAAACTAACAGGCGGATTTTCATCGTCAATGAGCGTTTTCATACAATGCCCCGTCGACGCATCCCAAATCCGACACAACCCATCGTAACTACTGGACACAATCAACGAGCCGTCCCGATTGAAATTCACAGCCGTGACAGGGTCCGAATGCGCCGGAAGCACCTTCAAGCACTTACCGGTCTTGACGTCCCAAACCCTAACCGTCTCGTCAAAGGAACCGGAAACAATCATATTAGACTGAGGGTTGTAATTGACGCAGAAGACGTAATTAGTGTGCCCGGTTAGGGTTTTGACGAGGGAGCCGGTGGAGACGTCCCAGAGACGGACGGTCTTGTCGTCGGAGGCGGTGGCGAGGAAGCGACTGTCAGAGGAGAAGGCGAGGTCGGAGATGCCGAGGTCGTGGCCCTGGAATTCCTGGAGTGGGGAGCCGTCGGAGGTGGACCATGTTCGGGCGGTTTTGTCGGCGGAGGCGGAGGCGAGGAGGTTGCCGTCTTCGGAGAATTTGACACTGGAGATGGCGCGTTTGTGGCCGGTTAGAGTTTGTCGGAGTTTGTATGGTTTAGTTGGGGGCTCTGAGGCGAGGAGGTTGCCGTCTTCGGAGAATTCGACACCGGAGATGGCGCGTTTGTTGCCGGTTAGAGTTTGTCGGAGTTTGTATGGTTTAGTTGGGGGCTCTGGGTCTTCTGAAGAAGCCATTATTAAGAAGATTTAGCTACTGGTGAGTGGTGATTTAGAGGGAGTGAGGACTGACGACAGAGGATTTGGATTGGAACTGATTTTGGACTTCGGGTAGGATTTGGTTTGTGAGGGATGACTTTTTGGAGGGGTTTTAGGAGTACTATTCTACGCTCTGTTGCAGTGTTGCTCTGTCTTTTGTCAACCACAACGTATAGTCTAGTCTAGTTAAAGGGGGAGTTTTTGAATGTTGAGTTTTTTTAAGCAATTAATTGAACGAAAATGGGATCGAAGTAGGTTAAGTTAAAGTTTCTAATTTATTAATAAAAACTTTGGAAAAAACTTTCTACCGATATTTTCAATAATTCCAATCTTTTTGACCCGACTCATTATATATTTTCTAGGTAGTCAGGATTAAGGTCAGATAGGATTAATAAGTCGAGTTGTCTGATATTTGGTACGCAATAGGTGGTCGGGACTAATAACACAAGTTATTCGGATAAAGTCATTATTCCCTCATTATTAATACCAAGGGAGAGTGGTGGTATTATTAGCGCTCTCACTAAAAAAAATTGTGATTAACTTTTGTAATCTCAAAACTACCATATACAAGTGATGATTAATAGCGAAGGCACTAATAATACTGGGATTAATAATACTAATTATCCTTATCCGATTACCAAACAAGTCATAAATCTCACATTGAACCACCCTTTTTAGTCCACTTGAATAAACGGAAAATGGCGGGTAAGTCTTTATTTTAAAGTTTTCAACCATTCTACACTCTTATATTTTTTCATTACTAGAAAAAGATATTTCATCCATTGTGGTGCATCATTTGTACATCACAATGTATGAAGTGTCTTATTTTATACATCGCGATGTATAAAAATTTTGCAGAGGGAACAGTCGAATTTCTCCATTAAAAATTTGACCCACAAAAATTAAAGTTGCAATGATAAGATTTTTTTAAGGTATTTTTGAGTGAGTGAAAAAAAAAACTATTAGAATGAAACAAATATAGTTAAGAATATATACACATACTACTATCTTTAAACATTCTCTCCATTTTGAAATGCTCCCTCCGACTCGTTTATATTTGTGCTGAGGAAGATAAAGCTCTTTGTGTTTTAAAACGTATATTTCTAATAAATGTCTCAACATCTATATATAGTCTATTTTTTTAAGAGTAAAATTTTCATCCATCGATGTTTTAGAACTTTTTTTTAAACAGGCAGCTCTATGAACATAACGCATGTTAATCATAATTTTTATCTTTATTTTTTAAAATTTTGATTAGTCATGTGTCGGGTTCTAAAGGTCACTGGTATAAAAAGGGTGAAAATTGAACTATTTTTTCTAATATTCACTAATACCCTTTATTTAGTTAATTAATATGCATTATTTACCTTGCGAATACTCAGCTTCGTAGAGGTAGAATAAGAATGTAAGTAATTTATGTGCATTCAACTTATAAGCGAACTAAGATTTCGAGACCGCTAAAAAAAACTTAAAAAGTAGACCAATATAAATAAGATTTGATACCGCTACAAAGAGGTGACCCATTATAAATAAGACAGAAGGAATAAAAGTGATTTATTCTTTTCAGTGCGTCCCAAAAATTGTCACCGGCAAATAGTCAAATGCTGTACAATATCGCTACAAATCAAGGAATTCCGGCTACCTAAGCAGTTCTACTTCTAGAGCCACACCACTTTTCTTCTTCGAAAAACACTAGGATAAAAGAATTAATAGAATTGAACCGATGGACAAAGCAAATCTCCTGATTTGTTCTTGACCACTACAGCAGATGGTACTCTAGCAACCCCGAAAAATATATACATTATTTGCAACAAGGGGCACAAAAAAAGTATTATAGAACTACGTGAAATTAGGAGGGTGAGCATTAGAGCTACAGCAACCAAGCGCAAATGGACTGGAATTAGCATACATAGGAAGAATCTGGGATGGCTGTGGAGGACCTGGAGACATAGGATTGTGAAAAATATAAGTAGGGTTGGGCATAGTAGATATTCGCTCCGGTAGGCTGTGTCTACGAGGAGCTCGGCTGGATCCACTGCAGTGCATCACCATTCCTCTGCACGGGTCATGGTTATCAGTGATTTCAACATGGAAACCATCTTGCGACTGTTTCCACGCATCCTGAGATAAATCCACCAGGATTAAATTTACAAAGCATATACAAGAGTAGGTCCCTCAAGGAGGAAAAATTAGAAAGGAAAAGGAAAGTTACCATCATAATAGCAAGATGGCATGATGTTATTAGTTATTCATTAGTTGAAACCTGAAAGGCATGTTCACAGAATAAATGTTTGCATGCTTACCTTCCGCTGTTGTCCAAATTCAGAACCATAAGAGGAAGTTGACATGCAGCCTTCGTCGAACGGAGGCCACAGGGTCCTCGGCTGTGGATATGAATTGTGCAAACCTTGAGGATGTCCACCAGGAGACTGAAATGGTGAAATTCGCCTGTCACTGATCCAATTCTCACTGCTACTACTTAATCTCATATATGTTGATGGATGGTTATCAGACATGATGTAGTACGAGCTCTGGTGTACCTCCCTGCAAACTGTATGGGGCAAAACCACATTTCCCTGGAGAAATGGCCTAGAACCAGCTTGATTTTGAGGGAAGTTATCAGAAGATGTAGCCTGCAGCTGTCCACTTATGTGACAAAATGGTAGGGGGGTATGTCTATCATGTCGCAGATTGTGTGACAGCTTCCCATCTGGCAATCCAAATTGTGGTGACATTACCCAGTCTTCTATTGTAATCCCTTGCTTAGCAGCAAGCTCACACAGCTGTTTTTCTTCAAGTCCTAAGCCCATAAGTAAATTCCATAGGTTCCTCTGCACTTCCCTTTGATTGTAAATAATCTGATCCCTCATGGCCATCTCAAACTGAAGCTCGGTATTATTCATCCCCTACATAACGCGGTACAATAACTGTCATAATGAAACTGAAAATAGCAAGTCTGCATGACTCTATAGAAGCCAAAGAAATAACTCATGGCCCCACAGAGGTTAAAAAACTCCGCATTGACTGTATCAATATGATATGTAGATTAATGACAGGCACCTAGCCTAGCTGGAAGTGACCACCAATTTGGCCTTGCCAAGAAGGGAGGGGGCGTGGAGAGGAAATAATGTTCAAATGGTTTAGAAGTAGTTGAAACTCAAGCGGCTACTGTATTTTAATTTTAGGTTTTTGTTCCTGAATTCAGTAATTGGTTCCCCACTGTAGGTGGACGTATGAAATTTATATCATCCTTTTCCGAGGGAGCAACTAAGATGCACAGCATACCAAGATCAAAGTTACATGTTTACAGATGGTAGTATCAGTTACCAGGAGCCTATATTGACTGAGAATGCGCAAGTAGGTTTTGTTTCCATTGTTACTAATGGCCTCATCAATCATCTCTTGTAGCTCACATCGACGCGTCTCATTTGCTTCGATTTCCTATCACAATAAAGCTAGTTAACGTGGTTATAAATGAACAGAGATCAGAATACTCAGCCAAAGATTATTGAGGATTCTTTCTTTTTTCTTTAGTTTTTTGGGGTGGGGTAGGGGGCGAGGGAAGGGGATGGGAATCACCTTTTGATAACTGACATCAGCCTCATCATTGTCACGGATATTATCAAGAATTACTTGCCGCCTTGATCTTAAAGCCTGCACAACTGTTCCATCGTTTTCAAGTGCCTGTGAAACAAAAATCCATCATAAGATATGTTGAGCTTCTTAATACTACAATTAATAGACAACTAATACTTTTCCCTTACTCATACTCATTCTTTTGTAGATTTTGTTAATAGTTTCTCTTTAGATTAGGCTCTTTGTATATAGTTCGAGTGTACAAGGATGTGATACCTGTTTTGACACCTTTTGGTATATCATATTCTTACTTCAAAACAAAAAACAAAAAACAAAAAAAGGAATCCACCACATGTACTGGGAAGTGAGAGAGAGGGAGACAACCAGCCAATTATTCAACAAACGAAATTTTCAATCGAATTTGGAATGGAAAACAGAAATCCAGTAACAAATAGATTTAAAAACAACACTATAGTTGTTTAGACATTATTATCTTGCCACTTCAGGGTTAAGTAGCAATTAGCCTACTACTACATCATCCAAAAAAAGTACTCCCATTTCAGAAGACAAACATTTTTCATGAAAATTTCATGCTTTGAGATGTAACCCAACCTCAACATGGCATTTTGCTGGTAATCCACTCCATTCAGTGAGAAGAAACCTGGAGTTTCATGTCAGTGGCTTATTTTAAAAGGAGGGCCAAAATTTTAGCACCGCGAAAAGAAAGATGGGTGAATTAAGTAAACCTGATCCCAATTGAACATTACAACATTAGAGCTTAACAACTAAGACTATGTAGGTTTGGGTGCATAAAAGCAATTGAATGAAATGTAAAAGGAGGTGCAACTACATGCGGAATCAAATGTACATGCATTGCAAACAAATGAACAACTTCTGACATATACTTTAAAGGTGAACGAAAACTGGCGTGATCCAACCTGCTGCTTTGCAATAGCATCGTCGAGATGCTGGAGTTCAGTTCGATTACGAAGATTAGTTTCCTCAAGCTCAAATAAAGCTTTCTGTAAGTTGATTCGCTCCTGAACATTTTCACTGGTTTCTTGGCTCAATAGATTCAACCAAGATAGCTCATCATCAACTGCTTTTTCAGTCGGCTTGGTGCTTAGTTGAGATTCCTTTTCAGCTAATTCTTTCTTTAACTGGCTAACCTCAATCTATGCAATCAATATAATGGTTAGTGGTGATAAAGAATGATTACTTATCAAAAAAAGATGGTGGGAAAGAATGATTGATGCTAAGATAATCACAAATGATGATCTATCAGAAGTCTTGCCTGAAGACTGTCAATCATTCGTTGGTAATCTGATACATGGGTATCGATGGTGCCAATATTTTTCTGAAATAAGCACCAAAACATAATATCAAATTAACAACAATTGCAACATTAACCAAACCAGTTACTTGAAGGTAAAGTATGCACAGGAGTCGCCAGAAACAGTATTTTGAATAAATTCTAAAGCATCTAAACAAACAAATTAGTGATATGGTGCTTGTTAGTTTACAGAGATGTTGTAAGAGATTGATATACAATGTCAGTGTCATTCTTTGGCAGATTAAGGTTATGGATGAGTCGGGGAATAACAAACTTGAGTTTTGGTACAGCAAGACAATGACACATTTCCAACAACAAGCCTTTGTGCTCAGCCTCGGTTTCTTACATGGATTTTGTTTTAAAATACGCACAAACAAACATACAAGAAAGCATAAGATCCATACCTGAATGTGAGTCTTAATTTCCTTTGCCCTGTCAGCATACTTTAAGGTATTCACAGTATGATGATACTGACTATCTGCTGGTGATATTGTAGCAATCATGACTGTTTGAGAATTACCGCTCAGGCCATCCTTAAGGATCCGAGTCAGTTTGCTGGAAAACATATGGTTATTAGCTAACAAGTAAGAAAGAATCTGTGGTACAATAATTACTATTCAGATACCTATTGCGGTAAGGAACATATGCTAGACCCTTTTTCTGTTGCTTTCCCAAAGCATTTATACAGTTTGCCAAAGCAAGAAGTGACCGATTAATATTGGCACCATCTCTTAGCTTTTGACCTCCATTGTTTGTTTCAGAAGCCCGTTCACTGCATCACAAGTTTATATGCTGAAGTTCCTAAATCTTTCAGTTTAATACGGCACACTCAACTGTAGGAAAATTGCAGAGTAAGTGCGGCTAGGGATAAGTATACCTGCCAGCAAGATCCACAAGTGCAAGTTTCCCTCGAATAACTTGACTTCGATATTTCTTTCTCTGTTTTCTAGTCACAGTTATCTCCAAAACTGCATGTGAGCTGTTCAAAAGCTAGAATGTATCAAATTAAGCAGGACACTGAAGCTATGCATAAAACAGGCTCCAATAGGCAGTTACACTACTCCTTTCCACGTGTTGAGCTGAGAGGTAATGGCGATAGGGTTTGTACTCATGGTAGCAGTTTCAGAAGAAATAAAAATTATAGCAATGACTTGAACATCTAATTGTAGTTAATTGTCAAAGAACAGAGTAGAAAATCAGCGATGAGAAGGATGAAATTTTGACCTCAAGTTAAAAGATCATGCCTAATTCCTAACTAAAGATACCATGCACCAAAAGTTGCCGCATAAGTTGAAACTACATGCATTCACTCACCGTGAAGATGTTTCATTAACCTCAGTGCTCTCAGTTTTCCGCCTACTGTTCCCCACATTTAAAAGTTCAAGAATCTTATCGGCTGAATTAACCTGAATACATGCAACAGGAACATCAAATTCCAGAGTACCAGTGTCATGCAAGTTTCAAGTGAACTCTGTTAGCAAGAGTTGATTACATTAGCGAATAAGGAAAACTCTCCGTTAACAATTTGAGAACCATAAAACAAAGAAAAGAAGAATATGACAGAGGTCAGAATTAAGAACAATGGACATACACAGACAGATTTAACCGAGGGCACATTATAACATTCTAGAAGGCCTCCCCTTGAGTCATGGCATTTTGATTACGGAATCACATAAATGTTATTTTCATCTGATTAATTAAGATTTTACCTTTCAATGTTCATTGTTCATTGAGAACAAAACTATAACCACATTTGCAAATAAATGTCTACTAGAATATACTATATAAACAAGCAAAGCTCTTCCACATCGCAATGCCTATTGAGTCAACTTGACCTTTCATAAGAGGAGACATTTAATATTCCCATTCACTCCGAAGGATAAAGAAAGTAGGTGAGGACAATCTGATTGAAATCACAATGATCTCCGGGAACCAGTCAATGTATGATGACCTTTAAGAACAGGGGTGATCTCGTCATTAAAAAAAAAGGGCTAGAAGCTCCTCCCCCTAAAATCCTGACCTTTTGTTCAAATAGACTTTGATGATGAAAGGCCAGTTGCAAGAAGAAAAAATAATATTTTACAGTGGACAGCTGGTTTCAAGTTTTAACAAAATTTTAAGACCGCTCACTACATGGAATTTGTCTGTCATCCCAACAAAGGAAGACATGTACTCCCTACATTCCTAAAAAAGAGTCCATTTGTCCTTTTTAAGTCGTTCCTAAATAGAATCAACTTTCTAATCTATCCTTGTTAGGATGTTATTTTCACCACTTAACCCTTGATTTGATTCTTACTTTAATTGATAGGTCCCATTCCCATACAAGCATCAATGGAAAACACCCAACATCCTAATATTTATAGTAAAGTCAATTAACTTTTCTTAATCTTTGTGCTGAGTCGAACATGACACTTCTTTAGGAACAGAGGGAGTTTTTTTTTTAAGTTTCAATGATCAGACAAGTCTTTATAGCCTTCAACTTTTATTTTCTCCTGAGAACAAGTCGTCCAGTACCTTGGACACATCATCTAAAGCATAACCCAGTAATTTATTTAACGCTTGAAGTCTCTTCGCTTATAAATCCAGTCTTCTTCTATGAAATAGATGATATAAATTGGCCAAATTATATGAGAAAGAGGATAGACCTTTATACATCTTAGTCCAGCCACAGTTATTCCTTTTTCCGGATCCTCTCTGAGTTCCAAATGGCCTGATGATTTTTCAAGTAAATCATAGATAACCTGCATCAATAAAATATATAAACTCCGCAACTTTTTAAGCAAGAGCCAAAAATAAACCATTAAGTTAGAAGGATTAATCCCATACTTCATTGTAGACTTCAAGGTACGAACAAGTAACTACAAACTCGTCATCGCTATTATCCTTTCTGATAATATCAAAGATCATATGCAGACTGAGTACCATCAGACCTGGATCATCTTGAGTGCCAACCATTGTATACGTTTTCCCGCTGAAATGTAGAACAAAGTAAGATTCCAATAAAATATCATACTTTTTTTATATGTGATGTTCTCCAACATCCATGTTGTCCCCTCCTCTTACAACAAGATACGTTACTAGAATATCATAATCGCCAAAAAAAAAAAAAGTATATAGTACTTAACGAAATAAAATGATGTAAGCCATCAACACAAACTAGCAGAAACATATTAAGACACTTCACATGTATCACACTCAAAGTGCACCACGACCACGCACACCCATAATGAGCCTCTTAGTTCCACTCTAGACTACATATCTAGGAATCTCCCATACAAAAAGGAAGATAAACTCTTTGCATCCCCTAAGCTTCATCAAAAGTTTGTGTCATGGTCCAGACAGAGAGAGTATCTATCGCAATAACATTATAATGGCTTCCAATTGGTATTCAACTCCAGTCTCTAGGCCAAAGGAATTAAAAGCCACCCACGCCCATTAAAGGACGACATAGTACAAAGGGCCACCACGACAGCATGATCTAGGATGTCTGTTGTATCAAGCATTACTCATGGAAGCGATGCTTTCATTAACTGAACAAGTGATGCCCAGGTCGCTATCAAGAAACATTACTATTGCGCCAAGGCTTGGGGGTGAAGTGTACTTTCTTATCCATATTAGATTATGTGTGATGTCCTTATTAATGTAATGTCACTTAGTACAACCGATTATGGGTTGTATATTAATCCAAATGTCTTGGTCGTTCCCAAGACTTGGCAGTCTGTGACCCCTCGGATTTCTCCCTTGAAACCCCTCGGGTTCCCCTCAGTTCATCCCCTCCTTTATTCCTTCTAGTATTTATATCCCTATTCCTCATTGTAATTGTTAAACTGAATCAATACTATCAAGCATTCTACTTTACTTCTAATTCTACTTCCGCATTTAATAATCCATAATAGCATATTCCTGGTTGAGAATGGCCGGTCAAGAGGTGGCTGCCCCAATTCAATTGTTGTCTATGTAAACTTGTTTAGTATACAACATAAAGGTATCTGACGAATCAAACTTCTGTTAAACTGAATCAGGAAAAAGGAAGATATCTTCCTCAAATCATTCAGAACTTAAGCGCTTGCCAACTTCTTAAACAAGTCTAAAGCTTAATCCAGAAACCAGGTAATGTAAATATAACATAGCGCTTCAGGTGGATTTGGAAGGGAAAAGAAAACAAGTAGATAGTCTGGGCAGGGTGTGTGTGAGAGAGAGATAGAAAGCATGTTAACGATCATAACTTACAAGGAACAGAAAGTATGATCACACTTTTCAAGTACCTTCCAGTTGAACCATAAGCAAAAACAGTTGCATTAAGACCCTGAATAACCCCAGCTATTGTAGAAGATATACATCTCTTGTAGACAACCTGCATAAAAGCAGTGTAATTAACTACTATTGGAATCAGATAACAAGTTAGACTACATAAATATAAATAACCTGAACCTAAACAAAAATTATTGGCGTCGAAAGGAAATTAAGAGTCATTTAGCTTACAGTGTCTTCCTAAAACCTAATTCATGCAATCAGTTCGTCAAACTTTGAAATTAGTATGATAAACACAGCACAATCTTCATCCTCAAATCCACTAGCCAAGTATGTTCAATAATTCTCTACACTACCTCAAGTACAAACAAGTCTCGATCACCGCTTTATTTGTTTATTGGCAAAACAAGGAGAAAACGCCGGATGTCACACGAAAAGTTTTTCAATAATCATATCCTTGCCTTCTAACATCTCTTTCTCCCCCATAAGGAAGGGAATCATTTATCAAATAAGTAAACATAATTACACCTAAAAGCATAAGGTTCCAAAAACGGAAATAGACGGTACACACTGAATTTGTAGCATCTGGGGAAAATGAGTGATCGAAATAATATCTGCGCTCTTTTGTTCTATTTTGTATGCGATCAAGGTAGTCCTTTGACAGATCAGGATCCAGAATGAGCACCTCCTACAGACACATTTCCACATATTACTTGGTTTTTCTAACTCAACAAAAATCATGAATCTATATCACAGTTGATCAAGCATAACTGAAATAATCCGGAAAAATTGATAAAACCTCACACCTTATCATTGTTTACTCGAACTATATCACGACCGCGCTCTCTCTCCGTTAACGGCCTACATTTTACAGCAACCTATATAGCCGACATTCATAAAATGACAGTAAGCAAAAACAATTGGACAACAAACGTAACCAAGTGCAGAGCAATGCCAGTTCACCGATAAATACTTACAGTGAGAGTAGTAGGTTTCTTCGTAGCTGGAGCACTAATGCTTGGCATTTTGATCAAACATTCAGTATCCAAGGAAATTAAGAACTCGATTCTCAGGCTTGTTTCAATTACTTTAGCAGCAAAACAGAAATCAACCAATCTATTCACGAAATTTGAATTTCCCACAGAAGAATTTCAAAAACCAAACTTCTCAATCTAAAATGCAACAACCTCCAATGAAATCCTATTGTGTTACAAATTTTAACCAAAGCAATGCCAAAACCAATCGTGCTCAATTCGAAAGGAAAAAACCAAGACCTAAGCCTAAACCCTGGCGTTTCACATTGTTATGTAACGTCAGAAATTGAAATCAAATACGTTTTACCTCCAATCCCCATTTCCAAGAATCAAGGCACCGTATGCATATAATAATGAAATATTTATCACTATAAAATAAAATAAATTATCAATCAATCAACAAAAAATTGCTTAAAATTTCAGAGAGGTGCAATTAAAAACTCCAGATGGAGCAGGGACATTTTGAAACGGAGAAGAAGCCTGAAATGGTGAAAGAGGTTTGTTCGAGAAAGTGTACGTGCGTGCGTGCGTGTGTGTGTGTGTGTGCGTGTGTGTGTGAGAGAGAGAGAGAGAGGGAGAGGGAGAGTGGAATGAAGAAATAAATTTTTGAAGGGAGGAGAGAATCGATCGGTAACTGTAAGTCGGTGTAACGCCATTACATTTTAACATTATTTAGAGGATGTTGACGCGGGTGGTACGGTAACTCATTGGAAAAACCAGAAGAAAGACGACGGAGGGAGGAGTTACTGGCCTCTATAATAACTGCCAACTGGACTGGACATCTGGATTTTATGATATACGAGTGAGTGATCGTGACCGTCGATTTGCTTGTCTTTCTTTTTGAGTTTCTTGCAAAAAGTTAAAACTAAAGACTATTTTTGGACTCTTCTGTCGACCGTTTTCTTTTGTGTAAGAAAGATATGATGATAATTGATATGTTTAGGGAAACCGTTTTGTCACAATTGACTATTTCAATTTACACCCAATTTTCAATTTTGTATCCAAATAAATACCACAAATGATATTATGAGTTAAAATTTGTGTTATTATTACGAGTTTTAGTATTAAATTTGTTGGATGATTAAGTTGGTGATAATATGAAATGTTAATGTTATTAATTAAAAAATATTCTCCATCCCAAAATTATTGTCTTATTTTTTTCGTTCATCTCAAAATAAAAATTTTTTTTTTTGAAAGTTTCTTTTTAAAACATCATTTTTATCAATTTACCATTACTTCTTCTTCTTACTTTAATTTTGGGCCACATATTTATGGGTTTAAAGGAAACCGCACGCTATTCCAATATTAATAATTTAATTAAATTTGTTTTCTTAAATCGTACGTCAAGTCAACCCAAACGATAATTTTATGACGGAAAGAGTAACATATTTGATCTAACGGTGTAGAATCCAAGTAGATTTGATCTAATGGCACTAATACTAAAGCTTGTAATAATATCACAAGCTCTAGCTCATAATATCATGCCTCAATAAATTTTGGTATATCATAAAATGATTTTTTGAGAAAATAAAATGAAAGCTTTGTTAATATGCACTCCCTTCGTTATCAAATTACCGTTCTCCTTTCATTTTTCGTATATTCTAAAATAATTATCCTCTTTCAAACTTTCTTTTTTAGGAAAACACTTTTACCATTTTTATCATTATTTTTTATACATATTTTACTTATGATCACATGTTTAAGGGCATTAAAGGAAACTAAACATTTCACAAATATTTATAATGCAATCAATTAATTTTTTTAAGACGATATACCCGGTCAAAGAGAACGATAATTTGTAAACGAAGAGAGTAGTAAATTATAGTCTTTCAAACCAACTTTATCTATCAGGCAATCAAATAATTTGAAATGAAATTTTATCCATTGAGCATAAAAATTCAAATTGTTTCTTTAAAACTTAAGGTTATATGATCATGTAATGAGAAAACAACGTGTAAGTTATTTCTTATATGTGTGATATCAAATCGAACAAAATATAATGTCCACTTGTTCAGAAAAAATAACGGTGCCAGTGTATCATAATATTTCAACTATTAAAAAATATATTTACAATTTTCAAAATGTTTCAATTGTACCCTCTACATTTGATAATGACGTATTGATTATAATCAGCCATAATTGTAATTATGATCAACCTTAATTCTAGTTATATTTATATTGATTATTAGATTATTTATAATTAGGAGAAATATTAGATTCATGAGGTTAGCTATAGTACAAACATGTCATCAACATTGTATGACCAGAAAGAGTGAGAAGTTGGAGAGGAGGTGTGGGATAAGTCATAAACTGGAGATGTTTATTTATTTAGACCATGTAGGTCTCCCTCTAGGTTGGTTGTCAAAGAAGAGGTTAAGGAGTGAAGAATTAGAATGGGTGAGAAGTTGAGAGAAGCATGATGGAACAATATCGATTGTTTTAACATAAAATTAATTAAATGGTTGTTAGGTGGAGTAGTCTCTCAAATCATACGGGTCATTCTTTATTTGCTTGATACAATATAAACATTAATTCTGATGCAACTAAAATAAAAGGTAAATTGTATTTTTGGGCACTTTACTTTACAAAATATTATAATTAGGTCACTCGAACTTTAAAATTTTGTAATGGTCACTGTACTTGAGTTACGTTGCAATTTAACCATTTCTTTTATGGACATTAAGTTATGTTAAACATCTATTTTACCCAAGTTAAACCCATCTTTTCTCTCTCAAGAAATCATTCAAGCAAACAACCCGCAAATCTGCTCCGACCATCGGGGGAGCAAAGAAACCTTACAAATTCCATCCTGGAAAAGTGGCACTTAGGGAGATCAACGCGATAATCAGAGTCACTCATCCTAGCAAACGCGAGAACCGCTGTGATTTCATGGATACAGTAGAATATTCCCTCCAACAATTGATGTATGTACTTCCCCAGCTTGGATTTTCTCTTATCCCCCGTCAATTTGAGAACAAATTTACTCTAAAACGCCAATCGATTTTGGATTGAGAGGCATTGGCGATTGAATCTGAGATAGGACAACCAACGATGGAGAAGACGAAGGCCGACCATCAGAGATGAAAGTTGTTGCATTGTCGGGTCAGAGAAAGAAGATCGGAGAAGGGGTTGTTGCTCCATCGAAATTGGGAAAGGGCTGGAGCGAAGGAGAGAGGGGATGATACAAGTGAAAAACTCGCTCAGATCTGGAGAGGAATAGGTGGCAGGCAGTGGCCATGGCTACGCGTGAAAGAGATGGCCGAAGAGGATGAAGATGATCAGAGCTTGTCGGACTCAGAGTGGGAATTTAATTTGAGATTTTTTTTTCTTGATTAAAGATGATGATGATGACATGGGCAAAATAGTAATTTAGCATAACTTAACGTCCATCCAAAAAATTAGTTAAATTGCAACATAACTCAAATACATTGGTCATTACGAAAATTTTAAAATTCAAGTGACTTAATTACAATTTTTTGTAAAGTACACTAGCCTAAAGATACGTTTTGTCAAACAAATTAATGAATTTATTGCATGAAACAAAAAGAATATTAGTAAGACAACAATGCTAGATTTACATCTTCTACAACTTTTGATAACTAGACAGTTTAATTAAGATTAATATTATTGCAATTTGTCAAGAAGCATTCATTAAAACGTCATTACAAGTATTGTAGTTTTAAGACTCACAGCCATCTTCTCCTTAAATCCCTTGATAGGCAGTGATAAGCACTAACAAGTACTCTAGTAGCAATATTGAATTCAATTTGTTTAACTGACTAATTGGAAGTCATCGTACTTCTTACCACTAGATCAGAGACCATCATAACAATCAAATACTAATGCAGCAGATTGTGATTGTCACAGAGACTCTGAACCACCTTAAGGAGAACAGATCCAAATGACAATCATTAATTGTGTATTTAATAGAAAAAATAGTGCAATGGTATCATTGACCAATTGAAATGCACAAAATCAAGATTATGATCACACATAATGTAGGAAATAATAAACTTTACAAATAATGACATACAATTAACAAAAAAAATATTATTCTATGATATGCTCCCGCAAGATGGATCCCCACGAGGAGAGACAAATCTTGCTAATAAGAAGCCAATAGCGCTGCCGAGGAAGTGGCTTGGTGAGAGCATCAGCGAGCTGGTCAGTCGAGGAGACGTGGGAGACCCGTAAAATCCCATCCTAAACTTGTTGGCGAATGAAATGATAATCCAGAGTAACATGTTTCATGCGAGAGTGAAACACAGGAGTGGGGCATAGGCTGGTGGTGCCAACATTGTTACAGTAGATGACAGGTTGCCGCGAGGACGATATGCCGAGCTCCCCAAGAAGTGAGGTAACCCAACAGACATCAGCAACAGCTCGGTACTCGGCCTCTGTCGAGGAGCGAGCAACAGTGTGCTACTTCTTCGAGCTCCAAGAGACAGGATTACGACCAAGGTAAACTATGTAGGCGCTAGTCGAGGTGTAGTCATCCTTGTTCCCTGCTCAGTCGGCATCAGAAAATGCATGAAGGTCTAGAGAAGACTGGTGATGAAGAAAGATACCATTATCAATAATGCCACAAAGGTAGCGAATAAATCGTTTGGTGGTGAGCCAGTGATCCGTGGTCGACCTATGCATGAACTGAGAGAGCTTGTTGACCACATAGGCAACATCCGGGCGAGTAAGGGAGAGATACTGGAGACTCCCTATGACAGCTCGGTACTCGATTGGATCCGTAAGAGCGGTGCCAGAAAGAAGAGAGAGAACCAGCGAGGTGGCCATCGGGGTCGCCATTGGGCGATCATCAATCATACCAAGCATGTCAACAATATATCCTCCTTGAGATAGGAGGATACCATTAAGTCGAGGAACTACCTCGACGCCGAGGAAGTAATGAAGCAAGTCGAGATCCTTGAGCGAGAAGCAAGCAGCAAGGACATTGATGAAGTTCTGAATAGCCATGTCATTGTCACCCATGATGATGATGTCATCAACATAGACAAGTAGCATGATAGTGATACATTGCTCGGAAAAGAGAAAGAGCGAGGTATCGGCCACAGAGTTCTTGAAGCGAGCAGCGAGTAGAAACAGACGAAGTTCATTATACCATGCTTGGGGGGGCTTGCTTGAGACCATAAATAGCTTTGCGTAGGCGACAAACATGTTGAGGGCGATCAGAATCAACAAAGCTCTGTGGTTGAGCCATGAAGACTTCCTCAGTGAGTGTCCCTTAGAAGAAAGCATTGTTGATATCCAGTTGCCGAAGAAACCAACATCGACTAACAACAATGGAGAGGATAATCCGAACTGTTGTGAGTTTAACCATTGGGCTGAATATTTCATGATAGTCAACCTCCAGCCGTTAATGAAACCCTTTAGCGACTAAGTGAACTTTGTACCTATCAATTGTGCCATCAGGTAACCATTTAATTTGAAATATCCATTTACAATCAACAATATTAAGAACCCCAGTGGGAGGTACCAAGACCCAAATGCCATTTTTAATAAGAGCATTGTACTTCTCGGACATAGCCTGTCACCATCGGTTGTCTTTGATGGCTTTGGTGACACGGGTCAATTCAGTGTCGGAGGATAGCCGAGCAAACAGGCTAAGTTTGTGAATAGGTTTGTGGATGTTATTTTTGGAGCAAGTCACAATGGGGAAGTACGAGCTATGGGAGAAGGAGCAGGGTCAGGCGGAGGGATATCAGGGAAAGGGGGTGAAGAATGTGAGGTGGATGGTGGGTTAGGCTGGCGAGGCAAGGGAGGCTCGGCAAGTGAGGAAGTCGAGTTGGGTAGAGGTTATATGTGCGAGGTAGATTGTGGGTCAATCTGCCAAGGCAAAGGATGCTCGGTAGTTGAGGATGCCAAGTTGGGTAGAGGAGCTTCAGTCAGGTCACTGCGAGGACAAGTCGCCTGTGGTTTGTATGAGGCCACGAGGATGTCATGAGGAGGTAACCAGGTGTGGTGAGTGGACTCATCAGGACGAGGAAGAGCAAGGACGACTTGGGAGAAGGGAGACTCAGACTCAACAAATCGAACATGACGAGAAACATAAAGTTTGGAGTTGGCCGAGTCATAACAAAGATAGGCACTCTGGGTGAGAGAGTACCCGAGAAATACACAAGGGAAGGATCGTGCATTAAGTTTGTGAGAGGTGTATGGTCGCTACCAAGGATAATAGAGACAGCCAAAAAGCACGAAGCTTAAGGTAGTTCGGAGGATACCCAAAAAAAAATGATAGGGAGAGGACATTTGGAGAGTAAGGGTAGGAAGACAATTAATGAAGTAGGTGGCAGTGAGAAAGGCATGCGACCAGTAGGTAAGAGGAAGCGAGGCATTGGTCAGAAGGGAGAGACCAATCTCGACTATATGACGATGACGACACTCAGAGAAGCCATTGTGCTCGAGAGTGTGAGGTGCGAGATGCCTTTGTTGGCGAGGTAGGTGGCGAGCCCAATGGTCTCGGCAATGCCAGTATACTCCCCTCCATTGTCCGAGTAATTAGTGACAATTTTGTGTTTGAAGTGGTTTTCCACCAAGGCTTGAAAATGAGGAAATTTGGAAGTAACATCATATTTCCGTTTGAGAAGGTATAGCCATATATAATGTGTGTAATGATCAACAAATATAACATAATATTTGAATCCATCAAGCGAGATGATGGGGGAGGTCCAAACATCAGAGTAAATAAGTTGAAGGGGATGGAAGGAGACAATAGTAAATAAAGAAAATGGAAGTTTGTGACTTATATTGCTCAGACACGCATTACAAAAAGAGGAAGCTACTCGATTATGCCTAAGAGAAAACTTAGACTCTAGATGACTCTGAACTGGTGGAGATGGGTGACCTAGACAATGATGCCAGTCATGAGAAGAACTCTTGGAACTGGAGAAGGCAGTGGGCTGACGAGGTGGGAGAGAGCTCGGCCATTCATACACATCATCCTTAGATTGTCCTATTAGCAGCAAGGTCCATGTCTGTAGATCCTTCACAAAAAAAGGAAGTTGGTGAGAATTCATTAAGGCTTTATTGGATGTACAAAATTGGGAAATAGAAATAAGATTTCGTTGCATGCTAGGAACAAAAAGAACATTATGCAATTTAAAAGTAGTTGATGATGTAGGAAGAGAGGTTGAACCCGTTTTGGTAATGGGCAGACCAGTGCCATCACCTACGACCATGTCATCGTTACCCAAGTACGGCTGGTGAAGAGACAGATTCTCAAGATCATTGGTGACATGATGAGATGATCCACTGTCGAGAAGCCAGCTCGGAGAGGGGTTGCCCATGGTTGTGGCCATATGAGCTCGCGGGTGTCAGTTGTTGATTGTGGACGAGGAGCGAGCAAACGTGGGTGCCGAGGCTTAAACAAGGTGAAAGGATGGACACTATGAGACCGTGTGACCCTGTTATCTGTAGCCCTGACATTTGCTGAGGTAGGGACGCCGAGATCCTGAGTTGGAATTTGGTGATGAGCGAGAGCCTGGAGCGGGCTGCTGTGATCGAGGATGCTGAGCAGAGCCATGTGACCTTGCCGACACGGTGTTAGTCATGACTGGGTGAGGAGTTGGTGCGAATTGCTTCAAAACAAGCTCGCGGTTGATGAGCTTCTCATGTAGTTCATCAAAAGGTATGGGAATGTCACGACCCTCAATAACGTCAGCGACCTGGCGATAGTCCTCGCCAAGGCCGCCCATCACTGTCTCGATGAGATCCTCGTGGTCGAGTGGTTTACCGAGGGCAGCAAGTTCATCAAACTTGCTCTTGATGAACTGCATATACTCGGAAATTGATTGAGTACCCTTCGTCGCCCGTTTGGGTTGGTCCTTAATTTGCTTGATGTGCCCATGAGAGAGGCGAGCAAAGGTGTTGGCGAAGATGAGCCAGGCATCCCGAGTGGTGGGGGCTTGTTCAATGAGCGACACCAAAGGTGGGGTGAGGAAACCAACAAGAGCTCCAAAGAGCAGCTTGTCCTAGCGCACCCACGGGATGTAAGTCGTGTTAGGGACAGAGGAATTGTTGGCGGTGATGGTGGTTGGAAGACATGGGAAGGTGTCATCGACGAATTTGTACAAATCGTACCTGATGAGCATGAATTCAACTTGAAGCTTCCATGCTATGTAGCTAGTAGGGGTGAGTTTGGTGATGTTGTGGTTGGAAATGTTAATGAGTTGGAAGGTTTTGGTGGTATCGATGGGGTCTTGAATGGTGATGATGTTGGAGGCCATGTTGAACCTAGGATGGGACGGTTGTGAGGATTTTAGGGTTTGCGGAAGTGTGGTGATTATAGGTTTTAGGAGTAAGGCTCTGATACTATGTAGAAAATAATAAACTTCATGAATAATGGCATACAATTAACAAAAAGACATAAGCAACATTGCTCACCATTTTAATGAAATTGTTGATTTGATGGACTTTGGTTAGTTTGTCATATCACATATTATCAACCTTGCTTATATGGTATTACCATTGCACTCAATATTTACGTGTGCTTGAGTTTGACATCATGGTTTAGTAACTTAATTTTGAGATTTAATTTTTTAAATATCTATTGGATAAAGAAAAAGTGAGAAAAATATAGCGACAAAAGTTGGTTGGGATCTATGAGAGAAAAAATCAAAATCATAAAACCAAAACATAAAGACTTTTGTCTCCTTTGACAATTGTCAATTTATTGACTTGATTTTGTTTGGTCCAATCACCTTTTTTTCCATCTCTCTTATCATTAATGCAAACAAAATTTTGAAAATCTCAAAGTGAGGTTGTTATTAGTTATATGACAATATCAAGCACATTAGAACGGAGCTTAACATAAGGGGTTGGAAATACAACACACGATTATTTCTGAAATAGCGAAAAATAATATTACAATATTTAACTAAATATTTTGAATTCGGAGAGATAGTGTAGTGGTGTAAGTATCAAGATTTGGTGGGTGGAAATGGCTTGGGGTAATTGAGTACTGTAGTATCCACATTTCAAAGTTTACTTTCCACTAACTTTTTTTTGTAATGTACAACACAAAACACAACACTTTTTTTCTGTAATGTAAAACACAATGCACAATACTTAAAGTTTGGAAAACAAAATTTAGAATGTGGATAACCATCATTAATAAAAGATCCTCTCTACTCAAGTCAATATTAATGATCATCTCTGCTCAAGTCAAATCTACGTCAATCGTGCATGGTGTGCACATCCCCCCACCATCCCCGTCTTTACTTTCTTTAAGTGGTCCTCGCTTTTTTGTTTGTTCTTTTTGGTGTATGGGCCATATCTGACATTGTTAATGTTACAAAAAAAGATTAAATAATTATTTGATCCTTGAACTATCCCAAAATTATGCGTTTGGTCATGTAATTTTTTTTTTTAATGTATTTGATCTTTAAACTCGATTTTTGCTAAGAGATCCCCCTCACGAGGTTATCGTCAGTTTTTCCGTTAAAATTTTATTAAAATCTCAAATTTACCCTTTACCCTTATACAGTAAAGTAATGAAAATGATGATTGAAAAAGACAACTCTCTACCACAACCAAACAATGTAGAGTGTATACAGATAGATATTGGTAGGGAAGAAGATACAAAATGTAAAAGAATTTCAGATCTAAAAAATATAAAAAAGGAAAGTGATTGTTCAGAACCGGCCAAGCACCCTCAACATAGCCGGTCTTCCCCCTGCTCCGTCCATCGCCCTTGTTCTATCTCCATTTACACTGTCATCTTACATCACCACCAACTCCACAGTCGATTCCTCCTCTCAATGTCATCTTCTCCGGTCTCCTTCCGCCATCGCCCCTGCCGTTGTGTAACACCTAGTAGCGCATGTAACCTATGTCAACCATTTCACCTCCGTCTCCCATCTCATTTATGACCACCTCCATATCTGACCAGCGTCGTGCTAGATCCAGCCGCCGTCTCTCTCTTCTCTGGCGAATCCCAATCTCCTTTATCACCAAAACCCCCTCACATCTACCATCACCATCATCCATCTCCACTTCAGATCTCTTCAATTTCTTCTCCCCTGCCATAGTCGCCAGTCTCCTTTGTGCCAATCAAGCATACACGCACACTCAAATTCAACTATAAACTAAATTGCATAGAATAGTTTCAAAGAAAAGGACATGGAAAGTCAATTGGAATCCTTGTCGGCGCCGTTGATTGGTCACCTAAAATGGAGATCGAGCTTGAGTTGAGGGCACCGCCACGGCCTTTGACCAAATTAAGATTTGGGCAACCTTGTCAGCACTGTCAATGGAAAGATCGAGCTTAGGGAGGTTGTGCCTTGATCGATGCCTACGATAACTTAGGTTGTCGTGTAGTTTTTCTCTCAAATCCTTGATGTCTCTCTATGCCTTCATCTGTAAAGAATGTTAGGTGTTGTAGAAGGTTAAAGGGACTTGGGCAGTAGTGGTTCCTGGGTTAAGGGTACAACAGTTCCCATTTTTCATCGATCGACAACACCCATGTGAAACCTAGCTAACTACTGGTACCAATCATTATTTATGTGCTATTTCTAATTCTTCCACAGGCTGAGGAGTTGAGAATCTAAACCTTGGATAAGAAATTATGTGTTCTAGAATCAAAACAAACAAGATAATCATCATTTTCATTAGTTTATTGTATAAGAGTAAAGGGTAAAATTGAGATTTCAATAAAATTTTAATTGAAAAACTGACAGTAACCCTGTGAGGGAGAAATCTCTTAACAAAAAGTCAAAAAACCGAGTTTAAGGATCAAACACATTTCAAAAAAAATTGCAGGACCAAACACATAATTTTCGAATAGTTTGGCCATGTATTTTATTAGAGATTACTATCACGTAAACCTATGAAATTCCATGTCACACCATATAAAATGAGGCTAAAATTTGAGATATCTCCCATTTCTGTCATTGTAGTTGTAACATTAACAACAATATATTGTACCGTCTCATCTTTCTCTAAGCGAGTATCATCTTTTAATATATATTTTTCCACAATGAGTATTTCTTTTTAATAAATTAACTGATTCACCGTTGCAAACTGTCTCTCAATATGCACAAAAGAATGATTTATAATAGATGATACGGGTATTTATGCCTCGGTCATGCTAACAACTAACAAGTGTTCACTTGATATTAATACAATTTTGTAAAAAATATTTTGCATACAAAAAGATCATCGCACATTCGGTGGAGTGTCCTAGTGCACTCGGTTACTCAATGTAAAAACTATTCTAAAACTGTATTCATAGCAAGTGCCCTAACATTTTCCTTCACAAAAAATGTTTTTTATGTCTTAATTGTTACGTCACAAATAGGCCTAACAATTGGATGGGTTGGATTAAATTTGAATTGAGTTGGAATAAGTTAAAACAGGTCAAAACCCGTTAGAACTCAAATGTCAAACGGGTTGAAATAGGTTGGATCGGAATGAATCAGATTGAAACGGGTAACCGGTTAGAACGGGTCAACCCGTCTCAACCCAAAAAACATAAATTTATAGTATACAAAGTCACATGGCGAAATAGGTAGCAGATCTGACCCGTTTTAATTCGACCCAACACACCCGTTAATATTATTGGGTCAAAACGGATTACCCGTTTCAACCCAAAAAAATTAATGGGTTGGATTGGATAATTAGTGGAATGGGTTGGATGGGTTAAAAAGTAATGTGTTACAATTACCAAACCTAGTCATAAAAATGGAGTAACATTTTACCAAAATAAAATATAATGCACAGGGCATCGGCCGACAATGGCCCAGCACTCCAACTCTTTTGCTTGGCGCCCAGCATTCCAGCTCTTCTGCTTGGCGCCCAGCATTCCAGCTCTTTTGCATGTAACCATTTTTTTTATAGGTTAGTGTGACCCCTTGTTGTATGTATAGATGACGGGCACTTGTGGTTCTCTGTTGCACACATTAGATGATGTTGTATGTAGTCCTTTACATGGGTATCTTCAATGTTACTGGATTAGTCAACTGGACATGACAAACTATCTACTTGAACTGAACTCATTGAATGAACAAAAGATACACAGCAGCAAACTACCTGGATTCACACATTAATTATGTACAAATGCGTGTGTGAACCTTCTTCACTGGTTGTTCATGGATGTGTAAGTCGAAACATGTATATCACAACACTCACCATCCCACGAAAAGTCCTTTGCCATAGCGTCCACCATCTTTCTATTCCACTGCAACGGGTTGTTCCTCTGCAGATCCACAAAAGGAAACAATTCAACAAATTGAAAAGCAAAAGCTCAAAAAAAGGAATAGAGATAATTCACATGGGGGGTGGGAAATACGCACAATTTCATCAAGGGCTTGGCTCAAGGTAACATTCACAAATGTATTGCTAATGTAATCCAAAATTTTGGTGCTCTGGAAATCATTTTCTATGAAATGCCTGTTTCATGCATTTGCAACAAAAGTAAGGAACTTTTCTTCTTCCCATTACACCAAAAGCATAAGATAGAAAAATTATGAGTCAGCAAAATCCAAATTCAAAGTTTCACTTACCTGAATCTGGGGTCAGAATTCACAGGAATAGGAGCACTTCCAAATCTTATAGCCCTGACCTAAATTGTTTAGAATGAGCACAAAGCATGCAATTAGGAATCACATGTCTTAGTCAGGCAAACAGGCATTCACGGCTCTGTTAATGACTTATACAGAAAGAAACAAGAAACAGAAATAGACAAGTCAAACTGTTGGAGGAAATCATGAATGGCATTCAGGTAGTGCAGCCAGTCTGGGTAGCGGAATGCAAGCCATAGAACCTATAGACTCGATCAGATTTCCAAACTAAAGATAAAGACGGAAATTCTCTTTGACCTAATGCGGAAGCTCAGGTGCAAGATCAAAGTCCAAACTAGTTATGACACAGAAATCTTTTCCTCTTCAAAGATGAAATATGCCTCTTTATGGTTTCATGGGTCAGCCACAACAGGAGATTTCCGTGATAGAAAATATTGTGCTTTAGTAAATAATGATAGAAATAATTCTTGTGGAGCAATGTGCTAGTATAAACAATATGAAATACATATAATGTTGTTTTACGTTATGTCGTTAACAGCCCCCAGATTTATTGCATTTCTTACTTCACCTGAACGCCAGGCCTAAGTCTCAACTGTTTTTTCTTCATTTTATTTGGGGGTGGCGGCAGGGATAAAACAGTGTGGCAAGCCTCAACACAAGGTTAAGGACAAACCTAAAATACTTTAACCAGGGAAAAGCCCTATGAAAAAGGGGGCGCAGGAGTAAATAGAAAAAGATCCAATTGTGTGGACAAAGTGATAACTGGCGATTTGTCCTCTCCAAACATGCAATCACTTCGACATTAAAAATCAATGAGCAGCAAATGGAAAACTTTTAGGTAGCATTACACTTACCACCAGTTGAAGCCCAGGATCATCGAAAGGACACAAGATAATGTCAGATCCAGCAAAAATCAAGTGGAACAAGGCTTCATCATACTTTTGAAAAAATCTGATATTATCATCCTGCAGAAGGAACACAACATTTGTTTATCAGTAGCCATTCTTTTTAAATGATCCTTGTTTACTGGCAACAGATAATAAATACAAAAAACTATCATATGAGTCAACAAACAACAAAAAGGATGTTGGTTATTGATAACAGTACCCAGAAAAACTTCATCGACTGAAGATGTGCCCATGGAACAAATGATGTGAAATTAATTATGCTTGTACCTTAAGATCTTCCAGAAAAGATTCCAGCTCCCTGTTAAGGCCTTGAATTTCGTCAATTGCCATAAATACGAACTGCAAGCAACATTCAAAATTCAAGATCATAAGAAAAAATTTATAGGAGGAAAGGTTTTCCCTGGATGTGGAATTATGTCAACCAGATCATCTAGTTAACACTTCACTAAAGACGAAGTAGAGTATCGAACTTGAGAAAAATGCTTTTTTAATGTCGAGGAGTAAAGGAAGATGCATTTAAAAGGAAAAATGTTCCATATGATAGAGCAACCACCTGAGCACTCTTTTTGGCAGCAATCCAAACAAGCGTTTTAAGACTATCCAGGTCAACATCTGAAACTTCTGACAAGATGCATCCGACCTGATAATATACAATTTCCTTTAATATGAACCCACAACGACATATGCAGCAGATAAGATACTGAAAAAAGAATGTGCGACATTGATTGAGAGACGTGAAACATGATTGAAAGATTGTATGTGTCCAAGGAGCTTTGAGGGAAATCGCAACTGATTGGCTGCTTAAACATTATTTATAAATAGAGATGATTTTTTTTTTGATAAGTTATAATTATGTATAAAATAAAGTGTCAAAAGGTGACCAAAAGACCAAGCTACCTATTAGCAATACTATCCACAAAATCTACAAAAGGATCAACCCCCTGAGATTCCAACTCATAACACCAAAAAACAGAGTTTATACACATGAAAAATGACAAATGTGCCATAAATCAAGCATTCATGAAACTAGTATTATCAATATTATTTTTTTCTCTTCAAGAAGCTGTTTATAGTATCAGCTGCGAAGGCAAGGCGTGCAGATATGCCTCAATTATACTCTTTTTTTTTATAGGTGAGTGTAACCTTTGTTGGTAGGGGATTGGAACC
Organism: Codonopsis lanceolata; assembly: GCA_013146195.2. Classification (NCBI taxonomy): domain Eukaryota; kingdom Viridiplantae; phylum Streptophyta; class Magnoliopsida; order Asterales; family Campanulaceae; genus Codonopsis; species Codonopsis lanceolata. The sequence goes on from CM028379.1 coordinate 96,452,922, forward strand.
AAGGACCTCAAGGTCTTTGCCTGAGTGCCCTTGCTATCTCTAAGCAATAATTTAAATAAAATGCCTAAATCCTACACTAATACTCCCTCCGTTCCGGGTAAAGAGTCCCATTTGAAAGTCAAATTTTTTTAAGAAAATGACACTTTTAGTAACCCATTAGTAATAAAATGACACTTTTATGCCTTAATTTTTTAAAGTGGACTCTTTAATTGAAACATCCCAAAATGAAATAGTGGACTCTTCCCAGAATAGAGGGAGTAACTAATAAGTTTTGGAAATGACTATCCATGCTTAGAAAATTCAGTCAAAAAACTTTATTTAGTTTATTGAAAATTTTCAAGTGTACTAGGTTTCTCAAATGAGTGCCTAACAATATTTTCATCTTTTAATAATAAAGAAAAATGATACCATTATTCCTTGATTTTTTATTGAAAAATTAGTACTACGTCCCCACTGGAAAAAAGTCCTGGATATGCCACTGGTTGTTTATTATTTATATTTAATTTTCAACTATGGGAGATGCTAACAAATGCCCCCAGGGAACTTGATAAGCACCTAGTTACAAAAATAGGTTGCACGAGGCACACTTCCAAATGCATCGGTACCAATCCCCCCAAATTTATGGGCATTTCCATTGTAAAGCAAATCTAAAAGTAGATTTTTGGCAAGCGCACAACAAGCAGTCATTAGCCACATCCCTTTTATTCTGTATTTATTTACTATTGTATGCTTAAGGTGGAAGAAAGCACCTCTCAGGACCAACCACTTACAAGAGCAGTAGAAGCATGCTCAGGCAACCCCAGGTGCTGCTGTAGTGCATCTTTGCAAACAGCTTTACCTCTCATATCATCTTTGTTGTAGCACTGTGGAAGAAATTTGTCCTTGGCAGGATCCCAGCTTGAGCTGTTAAATCCAACTGGAGCAATCAAGAACTTGTCCCTGGCATCCAAAGAAACACATAATATGAAGGTGCACCCCAACGAGAAATTAGAGAGTTGAAGTTTGAAAACCCTTAAAATATAAATGGTTAAAGTCCTCTTTACTCGTTGGATAAAGAAGTTGTGTTCCATTAAGTTTTTCATGAAAAGGTTGAGGAAACAAACAAAAGCATATCAATGAAATATAGAAACAGTGTAAAATTACGCCTTACTTGTGAATGGCTAAGGTAGGTTCCAATCCATTACTCAAATTACGAATAATGTGGCCTTTAGAGTCCAGGGAAGACATCGCTATAACTTTATTCGAATAAACTACTCCACCCTGCAATAATTTAAATGGGCAAGAAACAAAAAGAACAGCAGAAAAATCAATTAATGCACGCCAGTAATAAACTGAATGTTCTAACACTTGGAGAGGTTGCAGCATGGGAGCTATATTGAACAATGATTAGAATATATGAAGGTGATGCTTGCACTTCACGATGGGACTTTTAGAAAAGATATAAAGTCCAGAAAGGAAACTGTATGAAAACCTTTGTGATTTAGCTGTAACAAATATCAAGAAAAAAGAATCATCTGAAACACCATCAACCAATTTTACTGCGCTACTGAAAGTTAGTCTTGTCTGATATAGACTGACCCAAAAAGGTGGGAGACATGACAGAACCCACAAAAAACTTAAGGTCAATCCCATGTTTGGGGCCAAAATTACCCATTTAGGGAAAAGGGGAAGGTTTTGTTGGGAAGAACTGATTTACATCTCAAGAATTACAACCTCAGACAAGCAGTATTTAGGAAATAGGATATGTTTATTATTCTACTATTTAAGTGACAAAAGAGAGCATTCACTGCCAAGTGCCAACATAAGATTTAATATGGTTGTTCTGAATGGACAGCAATAAAATTGTATGGAAATAGATATCCAAGAACAAGTGTTAAGGTAGAAAGAAGCACCTTCAAAATGTTGACAAGATGAGCTTTACTGTTATCTTGCAAGCGATCGGGACGGTGTAATCTTGAAGGATCAAGTCCACACAGTGCCAGCTTATCAGGTGGCTCAACACACTAATAAAGTATACCAGAAATCATTTTAATGAAGGTTTACAATTAAATCAAGCTCATGGACCCAGGAAAGTAGTTAAAAGAAGACAGACTTAAGCACAAATAAAGTGTAGTAGGATTTGCCTGAGAATCAAAGTTCTGGCAAGTTAACAATATTCTTGTTGCTCCAAGTCCCTGCATATTAAACTTTAAAAATATCATAATAATAGAAAAAAACTTATAAATTTCTTTTTCAATCCCAAAATGAGTGTTACCGTGACACCACTGCAAGAAGGGCCCAGATAAAGTACATTTCCTAAAGCTAACGATTTTAAACTCAAGGGTACATATGTGTGCACCTTAATCCAAACATCTATACCTTATATATTAAGGTTAGAATTGGAAGGTGGAGCAAGTAATTTCACTTTTTGGAAAGTGAAGTTTACTGGTGTAGACCAAAAAGGAGAGAGTGACGCTAAATTTGGAAGGATGGAGTCTATGTGAGAATTAGTAATAACAAAACTTGCAATCGACTAGTAAACATCTTTTGATGTAATTATAAGAAAATTGAAAGGCTAGCTCTAGAGCCATTGGTAATAGCTGCAAGAATTTAAGAAACTAGGAAACCAGCCACCATACCGTCATATTTAGGGGGTTAAGACCTGATACAATCTCTATTATATGTCCCACAAGCCATTTTAGAGTTTTTGGAAAAACTGGAATTTATTTATATATATATATATTTATTTATTTATTTTTGATAAATATTGGAATAGTTGAATTAAAACAACTGTTACAACAAATATTGCACAAAAAATTTATAATTTTCAAAGAAGAAAGGTAAAAAAGATACGAGGCATTTACTATTTCCTAAAGAAGTAAAATGACTTGCCTCAATATAGTAATAATAATAATAATAATAATAATAATAATAATAATAATAATAAAGATGATGATGATTCAAGCCATGGACAAGTAACACAAAGTGGCATGCTACAAAATTTGTTTTCAGTACAAGCTGAGAAAAGACGGTTCCAAGTTGCACCTGATTAGCAAAGACATCCCAAAACAATGGGCCGACAATAGAAGTTTCCCAGTTGTGGATATGAAGCACATCAGGCTGCTTTCCTGATTTTACTACATAATCCAATGAAGCACGGGAGAAATATGTGAATCTGACATCATCAAGAAGATCATTATTGATTTTTTTACAAGAATAGTAATACAAACTAGCAGATCATCTTAAAATACTATATAAAAAAAAGGCAAGGCCAAGTTAGTGAACCAAGCACCAGTTATAACAGAAAAAACTATTTGATTCTTGACTCAAGTCCAGCCTTTCGTTGCAGTAGAATCGCAACCTAAATGTGATCAAAGGACTAGAATAGATGTACATCGAGTGTGAATGCAAGATCATTCAAGTAACAGTTCCCACGAAACTAGAATAATAGAACATCCATGGGAAAGAGCTCAATCACCAATATCAAATACTAGTAACATCTGATGGGTCAGGTTTAACATGACACAATCAAAATGAAAACAATTAGAATTTTTCTTCTAATACCAATCAAATTTATCAAATACCACTTACGACTGAGTTTTTTAAAGTTTTGTCATTTGGAAGGCAACTTTTTCACTATTTGTCATGCAAAATTTAGATATGAGCAGCTTCAATTATCAAGGAAAGATTTTTTATTAGAAAACCCAAATCCAAGTAATGGACACGTTTGTGAAGCAGAGGAACCAATTGCAAGTATTTCTTCCTTAATCTTCCAACCAACTCTTGATTTCGCATAACCCATTGCTTGAGTAGACTGTTTTTATTAAGTACTCCATCCAAAAAACAAGTCCCACTTTGACTTTTTGTGTTCAACTTGATTAAACTTTGACCAAAGATTTATATAATTTTATTTATCTTCAGCATTCTAAAAATTGTCGTTGATAGTTTTCTTGATATTGGATCAATGATTGAAATTTCATGACGTAAGACATAACAAATGTTAAATAGTGTTTTGATATTGTCTTAGGCTGAATTTCTAATAAGGAAAGGGGACTACTTTTTTGGGACGGAGGGAGTACTTGATTTTGTACCCAACATCAATCAATCACATGCAAGCAAAGCAACAAAACACCCTTCCTAAGAACCAAAAATGTCCCAGAAACCTGACACATATTGATCAGTGAAGGAACATAAATTGGACCAGTCCATATAATGTAGGTAAAAGAGCAAATACAAATCCAGAGAAAAGATTACAAGAATAAATAAATTATTATTATTATTATTATTAAAGAAGAAAATTATGTTACAGAAGATTATGGCTTTCAAGGAAAAACCTAGGAACAGCATACTGACCGTTCAAAATCATTTGAGTAGCCATATATCCTTTCACTGCTGAAAAATGATGAATAGTGAACAGGTTCTATAAAAGTAACCCCGATGCCATAGACAACACTGTACAGCAAAAATAAGGTATAATTAGCTCATACTGAGAGGTGAATGGAAATTGTCAAAATCTTGGTCTCAAAGGTTAAAGTCTTATTTCAGTAACTGACTTATGCTTCTAAATAGCGAGAGAGACTCACCCTGTCCAAATTCTGTTTCTATGCAGTTGACCATTAAAATATGAATATAAGTCTGCCTCAATTATTCGTAAGCCTTTAACCTCATCTAGGTTTAGGTTTGCGTACCTGTTAACAAAATGCATTATTTAAATAAGAGCAAGAAATAAGATATCTCCATTCTCATTACAGGGAAATGTTGAATGTGGAATATTCTGTCTGATCCCAACTTCAGTACATCAATGCATAATGGTACTGAATTACAAGAATTATATTATCCACTCAGGGATCTAGTCAAAATAGATGCAGTGGTCTATGAAGGCAAGAGTGATGAGTTAAATCCAACAATGATAAAACTTTGCAAAGGGAAAAATTGTGATAAACATTTTGAAAACCGAGAAAAGTAAGTTTCTTAAAGGCACAACTTCACTAATGAAGTTGTTACTCTGGTGACTTGGTGTTTGCATCCCATTATTGTCTAAACAATGTTATCGCAACAAATTCCAGAGTGTGTGATATGCTTTATGTCATAGTGGTCAGTGGCGAATGGCAATGCAGAATCTGCTGTATATACCCCAATGTAAAACTAAACAGATCTATGTATCAAAGAATTGTCATAGAACTGTCAAGCTTCAGTAAGAAGAATATTCAACTATTCATAGTCCACAGAGAACTATAGTCCTTTTCAGTCTATTTCTCCATTTTATGCATCAACTATTCTCTTTGACAATGCTCCTTGATATGAATAATGATTTCTGTCTAACACTAGTTACACTATAGAATTTTTTTTAGAAGCAAAAGAGATAAACACAATCACTTAATATCTGGCAAGAGGTTTACAAGGAATAATGATAATATCAGATCAGATCAAAAATTACTTTGGTAAAATAACCTCCACTAAATTTCCTCTCCGTAGTAGTGCTTGAGATAGGCCGGTAACATAAGATGCCAAGGATCCAACAGAAATAACCGGTGCCATTTCAGTACAGATGTGAATGATGTGGAAACCCTTCCTGGGTTGGAAACAAAGAAACGGTTAGAATTAAGGAACTAAGAAAGAGAAAAATGTGAAAAGACAAAGGATATAAGTCAAAGCAAGTACACCTGATGTAATAATCTAATTACTCCATCATAAAAATAAAACAACAAGAATGCCAAGCATATTGCCCTTTGCTAGAAGAAATTTCCTTATTTTTGCTGAGCATGTGAAGACTAAAGTGTATTTACCCTTGTAAGGTTTTGGTCAAAAAATTTAGAGTATGATATTGGCTTATAGCTCAAAAATAACTTATGAAAACGGAAAACAAAATTAATGAAGTGATTACAAGTAGCTAGAAGAAATTTCCCTACCTTCTATCACAGTATCATAGTACCTATACTGTAGTCCTTAAAACTCTTGTGACACTAGTCAAGCACTTCGCACTGTTGTCAAGGTTTAACTTTATATCATTCCATGATCACAAGCAGTGGCGGATCCATGTTACCACACTCAAAAAAATCTTAATGAAAGTAACAAAACCTTAGCCTTCCCCCCTCGGCATTCGGCGTCCATGCCCATGCAGCTGCTCCCTCCCAAAAATTACTTGCATTTTTCCACAATCGAGTGATATTTACCATCTATTGATCTTTATTGCTGTTGATGATAACCACCTCTGCTAAATTTTGGTGAGAAACACTCTCTCTCTCTCTCTCCTATTAATTTACTCCGAAATTAGGGCATTTAATTTGGGGTTAAAGTAGTTGATTTAACTGATGGGTTTGATGAATTGGTGTAGGAAAACAAGCTTTGGAGCCTTGGTTGAGCTTATATTGGAACAATTTGAAGGTATTTACCAATTTGGCTTCTTCATTTAATTTCGTTCGAAAATTCAAAAATTGGTGGTGAAATTTGTACCCCCCCCCATTGAAGAACTTTTTTGGATCCACCAGTGACTACAAGAAGACAACTGAACTCAGTAGAAGTAATGGCAACAAGTACATATTTAGTACATGAGCATATGCATTCTAGTTTTAAAAATGTACATCATGCTGTTATCCAAGATATTATTAATCAAAATATAAAATTGTGTTATTGCTAAGAAGAAACAGATTTACATTTTTCTTTTGACTGAGAAGTGACGGAGTTCTGCTAGAATTTCAGCATCTTTTTTAAACAGAATGTCAGAGAAATTATCAGATATGCTAACTTTTGAATCCATGACTAGACTTCTCAAAGCAGAAGCCTCCCTAGCATCAATAGTGTCTGTAAGAACCATCGAGTCTATTCTAAGCAGCAACTCCGAGCTGATTGAGAGCAGATCTGGTAGGGAATCAATAAGAGAAGAGAATTAGCATTGAAGTGAGCCTTGTCTCTCAGACAATGTAGGCCAGTTGAATACTGAACAAGAGGAAATTGAGCACGATAACAGAATGTCCTCTCAGATTTCGCTACAAGTATTTATAGTCTCTTTGGTTCCACAATTTGAGAGGGAATGAAGATAGAAGGGAATCCATGTTACATGTATTGATTACCATGGAAAAATGAAATAAAGCAAAGCAAGTGAGAAGTTAGAACATTCACATGAATTCTTTCCTCTTTGTAGTACTTACCAACAATTGAAATTCTTTTAATCATGAATTTCCGTATCCATTTTCTTTTCCTCTAAGTTCCATGAACCAAACAGAATGCAAGAGATAAATGTTAAAAATGCAAAAGCATCTTTGGAAAATGTAATTTTAATGTCAAAATAAACCTACCACCTCATCAGATTGTAACACTTACAGCTTTAATCATTACAAAATCAGCAATTTTTTTTTCAATCGGAACAAAATCAGCAATTACCAAAGCTTATTGATGAAAAGACAGATAAAGTATAGGAATATTTGGAAGAGGTGAAGATTGGAGTATTTCACAAGCAAAATACATGGTGCCATTATTTATTTTGAGAAAACTAAATAAGGTCCAAATAGCTCCAGGAAATATTTTTTTTTATAAGTATTATATACCAAAGTGTCTAATCAGGAGACGTGTCCTTTTAACAAACTATAAGTATACACAATCGGACAAATCTATAGAAAGACTATTAACAAAATCAATACATGAAAAGTTGTGAATATTGGAAGAATTAGTATCCTCAACCCCCCAAAAGAACAACGTGCAAAGCAACTCATCCTTCAACTTGTCCACCGTCCTCTCCTCTCCCTCAAACACCCTTCTATTCCTTTCTCTTCATATGGTCCACCAAATACCCAGAGGGGCTGCGTGCCAAAAGCTATTCCTTCTTCTTCTCCTCTTGTACAATGACCAGCTCAATAGAAGATCTTTAACAGATCTCGGCATCACCCAAGTAACAGAGAACAGACTAAGCATTGAATTCCAAAGCATAGAGCGAAATGACTCATTGATTGGATACTTCAGTCATGAGTTTATGAAATTTGATGGAGGATAAATCCTATTTACTTCTGCATTTTGATTTTTCCATCTTTGAATGTTGTATTGATGTTATTGTTCAAGATTCTAGGGTTCAGGGCTAATTAACGAGTTGGGAACTTGCCAAGGATGAAAGAGTCCTTTTGGTGACAAACGACAGGTTAGGTTTATCAAAATGGTTATCATAAAAGTTTCTTCTTTGGTCACAGCTCTGAAAGCTCTCAGTTTTGCTTCCTAAAATAGATCCTTTTAATTATTGGAAGAGAACAACCAAGATGGAAAGGGATTTAAGTAGTTAAAGCCCTTGCAGTCGATGGAAGTTAAATATGATAAATAGATCTAGCATAATTGAAATACGTCAAATGAGACCTCAATACAGTATTCAGCTAAAACAGACACAAAGTAAAACAATATTCTCTCATTAATGCATCTCTATCGTAATAAAATCAAAAATTATATGTGGAGCACTTTCTCAGCTTTCTAGAGATCTGAAAGTTCAAGGTACTCTCACCTTCTCCACTGAAGGCGTGCCCGTTAACCTCCAGCTGTTCTATCTTGTCAAGCAGTAACCTTTTTTCTCTCTTCATCTCATCCAGCTCCTCCAAAGCCATGAGACGTTGCTTATTTAAAAAAAGTATATCTGTATGATATCCATTTGATACGTCATACATCAAAGTAAGAAAAAAATGCTTGCATATGAAGCACTGACTGAATTAAGTATACATATTTTTGCAAGTACATAAAACTGCTGAAATGAAAACTTAAAATTAGTGTTCTAAAACTCCCCGCCTAGCTCCGCCTAGGCCCCTCTCTACCGCCGTGACTTTCTTAATCGCCGCCTAATCGACTAAGTCGACGCCTACGCCAAACCTCGCCGACCTTAATTTATTTTTGTAGATTTGATTTTATGGCATGCGGTGATTGGAGAAGGAAGGGGGGGCGAACTGGAAAAGGAAGGGGGAGTGGTAATGGTGAGGCAGAGAGGGAGGTAGAAAGAAAAAGGGGTTTGATTTTGTGGATATTCGGTGGGATGAGAGAGGGGATAGATTAAAGGGTTAGATCTAGGAGGAAAGAGATTGGAGGATGAAAAATGAGGAGATTCGGACTGCTGGAGAGAGAGAGAGAGAAGAAAAAAAAGAAAGAAAGAAAAAATGGTTGCCGGTCTGCCAGATAGATAGAAGAAAGAAGAAGAAAAAAAGATGAAGAAGAAGAAGAGGGCTGTTTCGAGACTCAGAATTTTGAATGAGAAGGGATTAGGGAGGATATGTTAGACTGTGGGTTGGAGGGGTAGTAGGTAGGTGGAGTAATATTTTTTTTGTTTTTAGTTCTAAACTTGACTGGTTTATTGCTTTGGGGTTGTTGAAAATTGGGATTAATGGTAAGTTTGTATATTTTTGTTCATTTTACAAATATAGACAAGTGTTTAATAAAATGACAAACATAAAAAAAAATATATATATATATATATATATATATTAATTTGTAGTCAATGTGTTTGATCTTTGATGTAAATTATTAAAAAAATGGTAACTATGCCTTAATTCTAGGCCCCGATTACGCCCCGACTAGTCCCCGATTACGCCCCGACTAGTCCCCTAGGCGCTAGGCACTAGTATACCGCCTAGCGGCCGCCTAACGATTTTTAGAACTTTGCAAGTTAAAAATAGAATGTTGCGTGAGTTACTCACTTTGCTGAGCTTCTTGGAAGAGTTGCCAAATGTTATTATGAGTCTTTTCTGATGCACAGTCCATTGATTGCAGCCGGTCCTACAATTAAATAGAATAAAATTCTAGATGGAAAGATGGAGAAAATCTGGCTGAAAGGAACAAGTTGCTACCTGATGCTTATCTATGTTACCATAGTTTTTTGACCTGGATTGCAAATTAAAAGTTATTGCCGAGTAAGCTACAGGCAGTACAGAGAAGGAAAAATAAAATACAATAAAATAAAATAAAGGACATTTATATATACATGTACATACAAGTGCATGTGTGTGCGTGTAGAACTCTCTGTTCTTCCTGAAATTTGTTTCACTAATTCAACTGGAAGTGAAAGAATAATCCCCCCCCCCCCACACACACACACAGCCCCACCCCAAATAACTGTATGTGCTACCAGAAGCAATGTAACTCTCAAGGGACAAGTCCGTCCATAAAGCTGGTGCTAAAAAGCCTATGTGATATTGCATACCCTTCCTGGACCCCTTGATTACTCTTTCAAGATATCACAACCCAAAAAACAAGATACATAAACTCTACCATGGGCAAGGTAAACAAACTTCTTTCTAACAGCTGATCAAACTCAAAGATGCAAAAACACTTTGATAAAAAGCTCCCCCTTGGACAAAGCTAGGTATCTCAAATTAATACTCCCTCTGTCTCAAAAATTTAATACTCCCTCCATCTCATTCTGACTTTTCAAAGTCAATTTTATCGATCTTCAAATAAATATTTGGTATGGATTTACTTGCTTCATGTATGTAAAAAATAAGTATAATTTCATTTTCCATAACCAAGGTAAATGCACATAAACATCACTTTTCAAAAAATTGTCAATTTCTACTATAAATTCAATATAGGACTATATTTTTGTGAGGTAGACATGAAAAATCATCATAATTTGGCATAGTTCATGAGAAAAACTCGCATTGATAAACCAGGAAACGAACCAGCGGAAATTCCAGAATTTTTCCCGCCAGTATATGCAAATGGACAGGAAACAATCAGCAATTTTACTAGAATGCCAAACATTGCATACATTATTACAAAATAAATTAATTAAACGAACAGAGAATGATGAAAAGCTAGGTTTGAAGAAGAGTCACCCTGACCCGGTGCAATTAAGAGGCCAATGCTTAGCAGGTTTCCATTTTTCAGTACTGAATAATAAGGGGAACGCCGGAGCTGTTGAGATGACAGCGCTCAGTAAGATCACCGGCATTGCCTTCGGGGGAAGGGTGGGCCGTGGGTGCGTCAGACGAACGGCAAGAAGAGTGACGCGCTCTTTCTCTCTCCTTGAACAATTCCCACAGTCGTAAGTCGTAACAATGAACCAATTAAACTGGACAATCGTTAACTTGGCCGTCTCGATTTATTACTGTTCCTGCACTGAACAACAGAACAAGTTGTAGTAGTATCCAAGTGATAACTAATAATTACTCCCAAAAAAATTTACTCGTGAAAAGTTTAAGTAACATAGATTTCGCTCATGTAAAGAGTTTTTTAGCCTTGTGCAAGAACAAATATTTCAAAATACTATGACTCACATTTGCGATAATTCCAATAGCCATAGATGTGGACTTGATACAAAGGCACGACAATACACTCTAAAAAAGTAAAAAGTGAACTCACAAGAAAGGTCCCCAAGTTGGCAACCAGAATCAAGCAAATGTAAGATTAGTAGGGAGCCGGAGCTATCATCATTCTGCAATGAGTTGGTCTCACGAGGACTGTTCAGGCCTTTATTTCTTATCCCTCAACCTACAAACACTCCGTTGGTAGAATAATTATATAAAAATATCTATTCGTTAGACCGTATTACCTAATTTTTTGTTATCTGCGATTGATTCCTTTCTTAAGAATTATGTAGAAGTATTTATTTTATTTCTTAAGTCTTAATAAGATGCTCTTTAAAAAAACAATGTAAAATTGTTTATTACTTTGTTACATATTAAGATGCTCCTTTATAACACAAATAGGTTGGGTCGAGTTATTAGGCCAAAACAATCTCGAACTTAGTTTATGTGTCTGCTCGACCCAAATTCGTTAGACCATATTACTTAACTTTTTGCTATTTGCAATTGATTCCTCTCTTAAGAATTATGTTGAAGTATTTATTTTATTTCTTAAATCTTAATAAAATGCTCTTTTAAAAAAACAATGTAGAATTGTTTGTTACTTTGTTACATATTAAGATACTCCTTTATAATGCATTGCAATGACGATTGACAAATAGACTGGGTCGAGATATTAGGCCAAAACAATCTCAAACTTAGTTCATGTGTCTGCTCGACCCAAATTTGTTCTTTTATGTTAAAATATATAAAAATATAAACCAAAATACAACAATTTAACAAAAGTACTAAAGTAAACAAAGGATACCAAAATGGGGGTGTCTGCAATACTAGTTGAGGGATTTTCTTTAATCAAGAGCCATTTGGGGCCACGTTTTTTAAAATGCAATTTTTTAAAACGTAAATTCTAAAAATATAAATTTTTTTATCATAGGTACTTAATACAGCACCTATAAAATGACACTTATTCTTTTATATAATTACTTATCAAGTAAAAATAATTTTAAAATAAAACATCAATTATAATAATAATACAGAACTTAACCCATGACTTTTGTGTATCTTATAAAGTGGTCACTCGTAGCCACTAAACACCTACAGCATCTATAGAATATTGGGTGAGCTTGTGGTAAGCTAGGTGACCTAAGGTGTTAGATGTTTGATATATTAGGCGACTCAAGTTGTTAGGTGCTTGTGATAGCCTAGCCTGCCTAGGTGACCCAATACTATGTGCTCAGTGTGACATTTTGCTACCTAGAATAGTAGAAAGTGAAAATTAATGGCCATGTATGTCTTGAAAATGTTGAGATTTTTATTTTTGTATTTTTGAAATGTGAATTTTCTATCTCATTGTATGAGTTGTCAGTTCTACCATCTTTTTTCCATATCTCTTACTTTTTTGTACTTAAATTATTACAATTACAAAAATCTAAATATATAAATAAAATATAAGTCTTCAAGCTAAACACGTCCAATATCATGCTCATCAAACAATAAGAATAAGACAACACATATCATAGCATGAAAATAAGTATATAGCTCAACTGAAGTATGTTAACCTCAGGACTCATTTAAGAGGAATGGTTGTGTGCAGCAATCAAATACTTGGATAATGGCTTTATCTTAACTAAGTTTCATTGATTCTGACATAGCTTGCTAGTTGCAAATATTTGTGTTGACTTAGCAACCCACGCGTTAGGTTGGTGGAATGTCGTGATTTTTGAAATGAAGCAATTGATTATTGACAAGTTAACTATGGATCTGACATTGAAATAGAAGATAAAATACACTTTTGGAATAAAGAATCCGGACTCGAGAGACGACAATTTCTAATTTTGAAAGAAGAAAATTTAAGACCCTTGATTGGGGAGGTTAGTATAGCCGTGAATTGCCTAGTAGGATAGGCTTGATCTTTTTAGGTGATAATACAGATTTAAACTTGAAACTTAGAAATCAATTGGCAACCGTGAAGGTGTGACCAACCATTTTCGGGTTCCTAACAAATAAACTTGAAACTTGGAAATCACCAAGGAAACCATTTCGGCATCAACTGATCTGCTTTATTTACCCAATTTAAAAGGAAAACAACAAAGGGTTACGAGTTCATCCTAGTAGAAACTGAATGAAGTGGACATGAGCACACGAAACATTACATCGTACATCTACCGACAAGTGATTTCTATCGATCCAAATTTCCAACTTTTTAAATTCTTTCCCTTGCCATCTATGTCCACAGAAAATCAGAACATAGGACCAGCTGCCAGGATTTCCTCAGTCAGTTTGGCATCCTTGCCAATCTTGTGGTTCACAAACACTTGGAAGTTGTTCTTGAATAGGCCACCCAACTTCAGCAGCGTCTCCTTGTAAGCCTTCTTGTTTGACCACTGCATTCAAAAGTCACGTATTAACATTTGTCAAACACAATCAGAAAAATACATCAAAGTAGAGGTACTGGAAAAGAGGTCAATAATAAGATAACTGACAGTGTTCATTGGATCGAGGATTTCTGAAGGCACGCCTTCAACCTCTGTTGGGATTTCTAGCCCAAAGACTTCAGTCTTTCTGTAATTTGCCTTCAAAAGGCTTCCAGAATGAATTGCATCAATGATTTTCCTGGTGTATGCCAACTTCATTCGACTGCCTGAGCCATAGCTGCAAGGTAAACAAGATCAGGATTAAATTTTGGAACTTGCTTCTCTTATAGGCCTACATAGTTTGATTTGACTGGTGTATATATCATTTACCTTCCACCTGACCAGCCAGTATTCACAAGCCATCCTGTAGCTCCATGTTTCTCCATCTTCGAAGCAAGCATTGCTGCATACTTGGTGGGATGCAACATAATAAATGCTGCTCCGAAGCAAGCTGAAAATGTCGCCTGGGGCTCCTTCACACCCTCCTCTGTGCCAGCCACCAGAGCAGTGTAACCACTGATGAAATGGTACATGGTTTGTGCCAGGTTTAGCTTGCTCACAGGTGGGAGCACACCAAACGCATCACACGCCAAGAGTATAACATTCTTCGGATGTGGACCAACACAAGGGATCTTTGCATTAGGAATGTACTCAATAGGGTAGGCTGCACGAGTATTCTCTGCATCAAAAGAAACAGAAAATTAGCATTCAGCATAAAATATGATCATCAATGGTCTATATATTTCATACCCATGATCTATCTCAAGGAAAAAAAAACTCATACCCTCTATTGGATAGGAAAAAGACTCGTGCATTACCTGTGACAGATTTGTCGTCATATTCCACCTCTCTTGTATGTTCATCAAATACAACATTTTCCAAGACTACAAGTTACAGAAGAAAACGTTTACATTTGTACTTAATTAAGCATGAGAAGTTGAAGTAGGAGCTCTATAAGGATCATACCAGTTCCAAATTTAATAGCATTCCAGATATCAGGCTCCTTCTCCCTCGAGAGATCAATGCACTTGGCATAACAACCACCTTCAATATTTGACACGCCCTTCTCACTCCAACAGTGTTCATCATCTCCGATTAAATACCGATTGTGATCAGTAGACAAAGTGGTCTTTCCGGTACCTGGAAAAAGAAAAGAAACAAAATAAAACTCATCAAATAACGATCTAGGCAGATGATATATGCGAAACATCATCATCTGTTTTTACATCAAGTAGCAATCATAGAGAGGAAGAGTGAGAAGGCACATATCAGTTAGCCGGGAATGGGACCCACATCGGAAGATTAATGATCCTCTGATGTTATACTTTACCTGACAAGCCAAAGAAGAGGGCGACATCTCCATCTTTGCCCATATTGCAGCCAGAATGAAGGGAGAGGATTTGGCGCATAGGCATGAGATAATGCATAACACTGAAAAGACCTTTCTTCATTTCCCCGGCGTATTGGGTGCCGAGGATGACCATTTCCCTTCTACCAAGATTTAAATCTATGCTAGTAGATGATGTCATGTAATGTGTGTAACGATTACAGGGGAACTGTCCGGCATTGTATATAGTGAAGTCCGGAGTACCGAAATTCTCCAGCTCTTCAGCTGTGGGTCGGATGCACCTGCAACCCACCCAGTTATCCACTTGTACACTTTACACTAATTATGCACCATCACATAACATTTTCAACTTTCCATACCTTTCAAATTTTATCAAACTAAACAATTTCCATCACAATGTTCTAGCAAGCAATTGTACTTGTTACACAAAATAAAAAGACTTATCTGGATGGTCTTTGCAGATGGCTAAACAAAGAAAAAGGTTAAGTGTGAATCTTAATTTTTATCCACTTACATGTTATGCATAAACAATGAATGGTAAGCTCTGGCAGAGACGATTCGAACTTTGATTCGGTTCTCTGGGTCCCAGTTCAGAAATTGATCATTGACAAATACCTGGAACATCAACAGGTTCATGTTCAAAAATATGACTGCAGATGATTTTCTTGAAATTACTACAAATACTAATCAAATGATGTTTAGTGACAACATGTTTTCTCTAGCAGTAGTGAGGCCAATTTTCTTGCTTTTCTCAGAACAAGAACTGACCCCATAAATCATAGTCAACTGGTCAAACAAAGTCTGCTAGCTCTATAACAACCACTATCACAAATTGTATGGGCAAGATGATGTAAGAATACCATAAGGAGTGCATGTTTGTAATAGAATGTAAATATGTAATCGTGATCAACATTGATTTTGAATTTCAATGAGCTGACTCTATTACGCGAATAGCTAGGGTCAGTCACCCATCCAAGATTTTCTTTGTATGAACTATGAAGGGATGTAACTGCTGCTAGCTTTACGTATGTGAAGTTTATCCATGAATCATGATCCACCGACGCGTATTTTAGCAAACACCCTACTCCCCCACCCCACAAATTTAAAATAACTCAGATGACGACAAAGTTCACCTCCCAAAGGATGAGGGGTCAGTTTGGAATTTGGACGAAAAACAAGAAAGATACCATCACTCTTATCTCCCAGAATCTGAATTTGACCCTCCTCTTTTTCTTGATTGTGATATATACTATCTCAATTCTCAACACGTGAAGTGCACAACCACATAATGTTGGGCGGGCCTCTCCTTCAACCTGTCTCTATCGTTTGGGATCGAGAATATTTTTTTAATTCCTAAATCAGTAAATCTCCACATTTCCTCAGTTAGGTGAAAAAAAGATCACTACTTGAATGACAAATATTCGGATAACCCACTAAAATGAATGTTAGGATTGGGTAAAGTACCTTTTCCAAGGAATTCAAGTAATCAACAGCTCTTTCTCTGTTCACTAGGAAGGTTTGCTCATCCATCTCAATGTTTGGTGAACCCCTGTCATTTACGCAACATACCATATGTTACCATATATACTTCAGTCAAATAAATGTAATCTGTTCTTGTTTGTGTATTTCAAAGCGTGTGTATTTGTTCGAGAGAGAGTACGTACTTGCCCCACCAGAGCTCGTCCTCAGTGGTCTCGTCCCTAACAACACGTTTATCCTTGGGAGAACGGCCAGTCTTGGCCCCTGATAGAGTTGCCAACGCACCACTCGACGTGATGAATGATCCTTTCTCATACTTGATAGCCATCTCGTACAGCTCTGCTCATAATTAATCCCACAATTTCCATCCACAGAGAAAGTCATTGTTATATTTGGTATAAAGCCAAAAAAACGAATAAAAATCAAACTAGTAATATTTTTGTTAGAATTTATCTAGCGGAAAGATAATATGATAGGAATGTAATTACTAATTACCAGCAGGAGAGAGGTTGTAGAGAACATGGGTGAATTTGAGAGAGCTGTCGCTAGCACCGACAGTGGGTGCAAAATGGTGATGTGAGGAGTGTGCCACTTTAGGGGTTTCCGACTGTCTAGCCGGGTCTCCTTTTACCAACTTGGGTCCAGTTTCCCTTGTCAGCGATGCCAATGACGCACTGTAAATACCCAACACATCATCAGCCTAACCGTAAACTACTGTCCAAATTCAACTTATAATTCCGAGTCGGATAAGATCACTAGGTAGAATGACCGTTAAACTCTCTATCTAGTCAAGTTTACAGCAGTTGGATCCTTATAAAACATAAGCCAAAATTACATGCGATTTGTAAGAAAACATAAGTTTACAGCAGTGGCTTCAATGTTAATAATTTTTTCTGTTATAAAACATACAGTCGTTAGGACAAAAAGAGCCAAAATTACATGCGATTTGTTCCAAAGCATAGGTATTACACACTGCGCGTCCATTGGATTCTTAATGTACGACCATAAAATCGTCTCCAATCTCTCCTGTGGGCCCACACATATTAACTGATCCATTGAGTACTTGTTGGTGGATCGAGTGGTCTGGACCGCATTTTCTCCCTTTCTATTTTCTAATAATACAATTTCTCATTCTACCATTTTTGTTATAGCTAAGTTTTGATGAATGATAAAATTATTTTTTTTCGAATCAACTTTGTTTGTAAAGGCTTTGTTGTAGAGAAAATAGTAGAAAAATTATAAAAATAGCATTGTTGGAAAGGTTATATAAATAATTAATGTTAATAGATTTTCTAAACTAAAATAAGAGATACTAATTATCTTAATAAGTTT
The DNA here is from genome assembly GCA_013146195.2 of Codonopsis lanceolata. Lineage (NCBI taxonomy): Eukaryota > Viridiplantae > Streptophyta > Magnoliopsida > Asterales > Campanulaceae > Codonopsis > Codonopsis lanceolata. The sequence goes on from CM028379.1 coordinate 96,470,735, forward strand.
GTAATTGTAAATAACATAAAATTATTTTTTTAAGTAAAAACTTAGGTAAAACGGTGTAAGACGACTGCTGTTGAATTGTTAGGGAGTGAGGTCCTACCGCCATCCGACAAGAGACTTTTCTTTTTTGTGACTATCATTAGGGGACGAACCACAATCTCCATAAAGGTCGTAAAAGATATTTATCCATTATAATTTTTTAATTATATTTTTAAATAAGTCTGTAAGAGGCTTACGTCCACTTATCACAGTGTAACATATTTCTCCTAAAAGGAAAACAAAAAAAAAGATCCCTGTCAATATGCATGAACTGTGATTTATTTGTGCGTGAGGCGTTCGTATATATGTATACCTGATGGACTGGAGTTGCTGCCTGTGGCGGTCCTCTTCAGAAAGAGTGGCAAAAGCGCCTTGAATTCCATTAATGGGAGTTGTCGGTGCCGATTTTTTCTTCTGTAGAAAGTGAAGCTCGTCGATCGTCTGAGCCTTCACCGGTGGCGTACTGTCGTCATGACATATCCCGTTCTGCCTAGTGTGTATCTTCGGCAGCCCGTTCCTTCCGGCACCTCCATTCGCCACGTTCACGTTTCCGTTAGCTGCCATCTCGTCCCTGCAATCATCTAATTTATTTAGCCAAACACGAAAATTGTGCGTGTGCTTGTGCGTGTGAAAGAGAGAGAGAGAGAGGCGACCTGAAAGTTGGAGCTAGGAACGAAAAATGAGGAGGAAACAAAATGAAAAGGCTAGAGGAAAATTTAAGTGAAAACGAAGGTTGCGACCATCAAACACGGTACTGCTTGTGTTGTGGTAGCTGAAATGGAAAGTTGATGAAAAAATAGAGCAACCTAGGTCTGCTATTTAAAGGTGCTTAGTGGGCCCTACTCCTTAACATTGAGTCTAACTCGAGTTAGTTTAACCATGGTTAAATCCTATCCTTCAATGGCTCTGTAAGGCTCTAATTTTTCATAAAAAGTAGAAGTAAGAGAAACTATTTAATTGTGTATAAACACCACGTAACATCTATATTACAACAAAGCTCATTTTCACACATTTGTAATTGACTAAAGTTATTTAGAGGTTAAGATTAAATTATTTTAAAAACTTTAATGATTGAGATTCACTCTCATATTCACATGTGTGAGAGTAGTTATTCACTTTTAACTCTCTATTTTCTCTCATCATATTATAATTTCACCCCTTACAATTAATATTATAAGCAATCATACCCTGAGATTAATCTTCCAAATCATTACCCCTTACAAAACATCAACCTTACATTAATATAATCTTACAATAGAGCTCAATTGATTGACTGAGACAATCTAGAATGGGGTTGATTCCACCGCAAAATCAAACGTTCATTGATCAGTTACATATAAATCCTTACAAATAACCCCTCTCAACTATGTATAGAGTTCGAATAGCACCCATCAATTACCACTTGAAGTAATATACCATTCAACTATAACATTTTTTAAAATCGCACTTTCTATTTAGACATTAGCGTTTCAATTGACGAAATCAGATATACTGGCACTGTGTCATAGGCACGGACACGAAGATCTAATATCTATATATTTAGAAAGTATATCACAGAGTAACATGTGTGTTTAAATACTTATTGGGAGGACTTATGTTGCCACTTAATAATTCTACCGGATTTAAGGGATTAGTCTGTCAGGTACATCTTTAGAAAACCCAAAAAACAAAGTAACTGGGTTTCAATCGGATTTTAAGAAAAAATAATTGAATTATTTATCCATTAATGTCCATGCTCATCTCCGTGTGTTTGTCATCTTTGAAATTGTAAGATTTTTTTTTTCAAAATTGATTAGCTTAAGATGAAAATCTTAAATCTAATTAGATAAGATAAAATTCCTAAAACTAATTTGATAAGATAGATTTAAGATATAATTTTACGAATAAATTTATAATAGAGATTTATGATTTTGTTATTTTTTTTTCAAATATCACTTAATTAAACTAGATTTTATTATATACAATCTATACATGTTTAATTTGACTGAAACTCTTCAATTTTCATCTCTTTTCATTTTCCTACTATTTAATTTATACAAATTATCCACGTGACATTTTTATGTTATTTGTTCTCCTACTAATCTATATTTATTAATTATTAATTAATAATCTATTATTTATCTATTAATTATTATTAAAACAGAAGTTGTTGCTGTCACGTGACGACTTTATGTTGAATGCTTAAAGTTTTAAAGGATTTATGTGCTTTGACATGACACCTTCTTGTGAAGTTGTAATTTTTTTGTGCCAAAAATTAAAATCGGATAGATTTTAAAATTGGTACCTCCTTTATATATGGTTTAAAAAAAATATTTTTTGCTACCAAAATCGATTAGTACGAGATATATTTTATCATATTTGATTTAGATGTGTTTCACTTGATTAGGACTCCAAATTTTCATGGTAAAAGTGTTTTTTTAAGGATATATTTTATCAATTCTTATAGATTTTATTATTTCAATTACATATTCATATGATCAATTTTGAATATTTACCTTATTTTTCTTTTCTTTCCAAATTATTCTAATTAGTTTTTTTTTAATTATTTATTACAAGTTTAGAAAATCATCTCATTATAAAAAAAATTGCACAAGAAAAAACTATTAAAACCGTACCTACAATACTATATATATATATATATATTCCTATCAAAAATTAAAATCTGGTAGATTTTTTTAAAATTGGTGTCTCCTTTATATATGGTAAAAGTTTTTTTACCATTTTTTGTTGCCAAAATTGGTTAATACATGATATATTTTATAACATTTGATTTAAACGAGTTTCACCTAATTAATACTCCAAATTTTCATTGTAAAGGTTTTTTTGCGGGTAGATTTTATCAATTCTCATAGGTTTTAATCTTTCAATTACATATTCATATGATCAAATTTGAACTTATTTTTTGTGTTTTTTTAAATTATTCTAATTAAAATTTTTAATTATTTGTTACAAGTTTAGAAAATTACCTTATTATAAACAACTTTTGCAAAAAAAAAAAAACTATTAAAACTGTGCATACGGTACTATATATAAAAATTCTTTTTTGGTTGTCAAAAAATCAAACTTGATAGATTTTGAAACTGGTGTCTCCTTTATACGTGGTAAAAGCTTTTTTTTAATCATTTTTTGCTGTTAAAAAAGGTTAATACCAGATAGATTTTATCACATTTGATTTAAACGTGTTTTACTTTATTAGGACTCCAAATTTTAATGGTAAAGTTTTTTTACGGATAGAACTTATCACATTTGATTTAGACGTGTTTCAATTTATTAAAACTCATTAATTCTCAAGGTACTTTGTTTTATATAACTTTTTGCTGCCAAAATCGATTTGTACCGGATATATTTTATCACACTTGATTTAGACAAGTTTTATTTGATTAAGAGTACTCCTCAATTGTCATGGTAGAAGTTTTTTATTTTTTATTATTTAACAAAATTCGGTCAATTTAAAATAGATTTTATCCAATTTAATTAAATGTGTTCCACCAAAACCACAAACAATCAATGTGAAATACTTCCCCTCCATCAAACACCTTCTTGATGAGTCTGTTTTCGTGGTACTTCGATCTCCTCCCCTCCCTAAGAATATTTGTTCGATTTATAATTCACATGAATTTTCAGTTTGATAATTCAGTGTGATCTCATGGTTTTTTTAAATTTATTAATTATGTGAACATCTTGTTATTGTTGGTTCATTTAAATACCTTGCAGATTCTATCTACAAAATTAAGTTTCAAAAACAACATCGAATCAAATGTGCATCGCACAAGTAATAACCTAGTATAGTGCTATATTTGGTTCAAAAGAGAGGTTCATTTTCGGTCCACTTTAGCATTGGTACACCACATAACTAAGAAAGACAATTGATATTATTATTATGGATAATACTTGGATCACTCAAAATGTGCACTAAAAAATGAGCACTCAATGAGTTAGGTTACTCAGATTGATCAGTGTTAGGACTCACAAATGTACAACCAATCAGGATGTGTCAAGTCATTAAGTGTCTATTTTGTGGTGTACATTTTGAGTGACCCTAACATTGCTCTATTATTATCATCACCATAGTTGTTATTTCTTCTGTCGCAAAATTATTGTCTTGTTTGATCTGGTACACCAATTAAAAAAAATTGATTGAATTATTAATATTAGTAAAAAATGTAGTTTTTTTAAAGATCATGTGCATGTCACCCGTAATTAAGTAGAAAGCAAAAGTAAGGGTAAAATAGTACAAGTTGCATCCTAAAAAGAAAACTTTCAAGCAAGACAATTTTTTTTGGGCGAACGAAAAAAGAAAACATGAAAATAATTTTGGGACAAATACAGTATTACCTTTACACAAATGATATTACGAGCTCAAGCTTGTGATATTACTACGAGTTTTAGTGTTAAAGCCGTTAGATGATTTTAAATTTGTGATCATTTGAAATATTGCTTTGAAAAGTCTTACAGTCCGGTTTGTATTGGGTATCAGTTTTTAAAGATGCATTTTTTTTTTGTAAAACATGTGACAAATGCCAAAGGAATGGAGGAATAAGCAAAAGAAATAAGATGCCCTTAAATTACAACCTAGTGATCGACGTCTTCGACGTATGGGGCATTGATTCCCGTCTCCCATGGTTTTGAGTACATTTTAGTGGTTGTGGACTATGTGTCAAAGTGGATAGAAGCAATTGCTACACACACAAATGGTGCCCAGGTGATTGTCAAATTCTTGTGTGATGTAATTTTTAGTAGGTATGGAATACCTAGGGCAATAGTGACCAAGGAACGCACTTCACCAATCGATTGATGAATGTGTGTCTAAAAAAATATGGGTAACTCACAAGTTAGCTACCCCCTATCATCCTCAAACATTTTGCCAAGTAGAAGTAAGTAATTGTCAAATCAAGAAAGTTCTTGAAAAGACGGTGAGACCAAATAGAAAACATTGGGCGTTAAAGTTTAACAATGCTCTTTGGGCATATAGGACATCTTACAAGACCCCTATAGGCATGATCCCATATCGAATGGTTTATGGTAAAACATGTCATCTCCCTGTTGAAATCGAACATATATCCTATTGTGTTTCACTCAGTATGGATTTAACTTTGACAGGGGAGGAACGAATGTTCCAATTAGATGAATTAGAGGAGCATAGCTTAATTCATATGAGAGTACAAAGACCTACAAAGAAAAGACCAACAAATATCATGACATGAGTATCTCTCGAAAAATGTTGCGCCCAGGATTGAAAGTTCTTCTTTTCAATTCCAAGCTAATACTATTTCCTAGTAAGCTTAAATCAAAATGGTATGGCCCGTTTGTGATAGAGCATGTATTTCTTCATGGTGTTATAGAATTAAGGAAACCTCATTCAAATGAAATATTCAAGGTGAGTGGTCATCGTGTCAATCCTTACTTTGAACAAATGTCCGTTGAAAAAACAATTGAATTGATCCGTCTTTCAGATTCAGAACCTCCATTAAAATAGGTTTGACGTTAGGTCGAACCAAAGACGTTAAACAAGTGCGCTAGGTGGGAAGCAACCCATCTTGATAATTTTATATACTTTCGTAGTGTAATTTAAATATGTTTTTCGCCTTTTGGTTAATTATGTTCATCAATTTGCTGTTTTGCAGTCATGACATAATTCAAGTTTGAGGGTGAAAAACATTGTAGTGTTGTATTTATATGTTTGCTAATATTTAGTTTAGATTTAGTTTTTGTTTTGTAGAATTTTTAGAGAACAAGAAAGAGACAACAGCTAACGGAATGATAATTGAAGGACACAAATGAAAGAAAAACACAGAAATTGAGCTCAAGCTAAAAAAAAGGAAGCATGTGATCGCATGCCATTTAGCCCATGCGATCGCATGGGTCTGTGGAAGGATAACACACAGTCTATGGACCTTGCTACCGCATGCCTTTGGGCTTATGTGATCGTAAAGGTCCCCGAATTTCAAAATTTTAAAAGAATACGAAGGCATGCTTCGCATACCATGCGACCGTAAGGTCAGTCAACAGTCAAACATGGCATTAATGCGAAGGATGCGATCGCATCCTAGTAGGACCTTGCGATCGCAAGGTAAGCGTTATAAATAGAATGCAACTGCATTCGAGGCTGGGAACTGAAACCTTCAACCCTTCCAACTGTCTTCGTTCATCTCCCTTCCTCTCTTCTCTCTCAACTCCGGCAAAGCTACTCATAGCTCCAGTCATTTCTTAAGTTGTGGTGCCATCCTTTAAGTGCTCCACTTCGTGTTCATTCCATCTCTACCATCATCATCATAGGAAGCTTGAAATTTCGGAGATCACCACTATTTTTGCTGGTAAAAATCTTTAGAATTCCGGCGAAAATTCGACCATCTTCAAAGATAATTCTGGCCACCAACATTTTGGACTTCATTTTCGCAATCCAAGTATTCTCTACTCCTTTCTATATTTTTGAAATTTTAAATTGAAAAAAAAATGATTACTTGAGCATATTGAATTGTTTTATTGCTTTGTTGGGATTTTCTGATTTGAGAAAGAAAAGAGAGTTTTGAGCACCCTTTTGCCATGGCCCCTAAGCGTAAAAACATTGGACCATCAATTTCCCACGCTGCAGAGGAGGTGCCTGATTACGACTATTGTTTCTTATTTTGATTTACATTTGTTCATACAATACATTAGTTTTATACATTAGTGGCTAATTGAGCTGCATATCAATTAGCGTGGCAACTGTGTATAAAACTTTGCCATAGAATAGTTTTTTATAGGCTTCACAGGTTCAGCGGAAGACTTCAGCAAAGCTTCACCGGAAGACATCATTCAGCATCCAGCGGCAGACCTTGTCTGCACGTGTTCAAGTATGACGTGTCCAGTCACCAAGTATTAGTGGATTAATTAAATTCATCCTTTATCAGTTTGAATTTGAATTAAAACATTTTCCATGACTTCTCAGACATGCCTGACCAGCTTTCCGAAAAGCAAGAAGACTTTCGCCTTACGAGCAGCGATGTGAGCAGGAATGCATCGGCCTTACAGGCGTACCAACTATTGCAGGTCTGCATCTCTGACTTTCCTACCTACCAGTTACTGCAACAACTCTGCACCATTCCCTGCTCAGAATCAGTGAAGATGAAATCTACAAGACAGCTCCATGCATTTAATGCATTCAACCTAATAGAGCTGTTACACTTCGTCTTCTCCAACGGATCTCAAGAATGCTCCAGCTATAAATACTATCATTAAAGACTGAAGAAAACAATGCTCTGAAATTCTCCAACAACATAAAATCTTTATACTCAGTGCATTCAAGAGATCATAAACTGATCAAGAAGTCCTCTACAACAATCAAGAAGATCTGCATCAACACTTATCTTAAGCTTCTTATTGTTGTTCTTTAACTATGCTTCTGCACAATTGAATATCTTCTTTATCCAGATATTCAATTCCCAAACCCCCAAACACAAGTCAAATATTTTGTACACGATCCATTGGATATATTCTTTGTAATAGAACTAGTGGAAAACATAGTGCACATTTAAATCCATGGTTGACTGCCTTGGTGGTGGACGTAGCACTCTTTATAGTGAGAACTATCTCAAAATACTTGTGTTCTTTCTTTACTGTTGTTTACCGCTTTATTCCATTTCTTATCTCTTTAACTTATCTCTTCAACTGCAGACTTGGGTATTCAGCCAAGTCTACCGGTAATGCTTCACCGGCAGACTTGAACTGTCTTCCTTACAAGACTTCCGCTACTTCAATCTCTTTAATAGATTGCAAGTACTTGTTTTAGGAACTTATACGAAAAGTTTTTAAGTGTTTAATAAGCTATTCAGCCCCCCCCCCTCTAGCTTATTATTGTGCCCTTTGGGACTAACAACGACGTTAATCGGTTCCTCTCATCCGTTGCCTTCAACCGCTATTCTAGAAAGTTGTCCAAGGGAATAGTCCCTTAAAGGGGATTTCAGCATGAAACATTTGGCCTACCAATTCATTTTAATCAACAGAGGTGGGAAAATCTTTGTGCTACATCGGAAGTGGCCATTATCTGTGAATTTTACGCCAACGGAAGTATTTCGATGTATGGTAGGGTGAGCAATTCTAATTGGGTCTGGGATAGGGATGCCAATTTTTTGCCCAATAGTATTAACCAATTTTATGGCATCCCAAAAGTTGTGGGCACTGATGATTATCGCGCCCACATTGTCTGTCGTATTTCTGTAGAGGACGTAAATGCGATCATTGCAACTCTTGATACGATATGGACTTACTAGCAAGGTCGTCTGTATGGCCCTTACATCATGGAAGCCCATTTGACAAATGTGGCTAAGGCGGTGTACAAATTCATTTGTACACACCTTATGCCTTCTAGCCACCAACACACTGTTTCGTGGCATCGGGCTGTTTTGATTTACATCATTTTGTCTGGCGATTCTGTTGATGTAGGGAACTTGATCAACTCTCAAATCAAGGCATCATCGTCCGCACCACGAACTCGGCATTTCTTTTCCCGAGTTTAATTACTGGTCTGTCCAGGAAGGCAGGAGCCATCTGGGCTCCAGATTCTGAGAGGGTACAAGTTGTACCCGATATTATAGCAACATTGTTGTTTGAGCACCCACATCGGCCACGTGTGAGGGGAGCACGTGAAGAGCCTATTGAGGCTAATATAGAGGATGAGGAGGACCCTTTTGAGGCGTTGTCCAATAGAGTCGAGGGGTTTGGGCTGGATGAACAGATGATCCAACAGCAGGTCGTGCATATACGTGCTGACCAAAACCATCTTTTTGATTGGTCAAACCAAGTAAATAGGAATATGGATGCCTTCAATGGCATGCCAAATGGCACCATACCCGAGTGGCTTCCTCCTTCGTTATACCGTCCTGACTCTCAATGAGCTGAAGCTCTAGTAGTTTCCTCTTTCGTTAGATGGATCTGCTTTGTCCTTTTAATATTTCTTCTCCATAAACCCTCTTATCTAGTAACCTTTAATTTTGGGGACAAAATAAAATTTAAGTTTGGGGGGTAGAAAATGGACAGTTGGGTCTTTTTTCAAGATCCAACCTAAGGAGAATTAAGGATGTATCGCATATCCAGTTAGGTCATGGGACAGCTAGTAGCTTCCTCTCTCGATTTTCTTGCTTTTTATTTATTTATTTTTGAAGTTATGTTGCTTAGACAAGAATACTATAGGAAAAGGTTCCTGGAACCCATCATCAATTGGGTTTTTATCTAACTCCAACTTTCTTGATATATATAATTTTATTCTCGAGTCCAGGTGTGGGAACTTCAACCGATGATGATTTAATGCTATGAACAACATGACTTTCCCATAGTCCACTCTGTGAATTTCTTATAATTCTCCAAATCTTTGTTCACCTATGCCATGACATGATTATTGAATATTTTTACTGAGTTTATAGTGCACATTTCATTTTAGCGAAACTGGTTTGGTGAACAAGAATATGATGAATAGCCGTCCAGACATAATTGTTGCATTAAATTATGACTTTAGGGTCAATTGCATGATAGTTAGATCCTTTGTATTTTTCTTGCTAATATATATCAAGAACACTTTTGAACCGTGACTGCATGTTAGCCTTGATCTTCCCTACCACTTTTCTAGCATATGCTTATGTGAAATCAAGTGATGTTATTCTTCATATCATAATGGATGTGTTGTTTTAAATTATGTCGCTTTTTTTATGAAATGCATGAGTATTTTTGCATTAGGATATGATTTAGGTCATCTTTGGATCGTTTGAGCCTAAAAATTTCTCGACCTAACTATATATATCCATAGTGTCCCCTTTTGAGCTGAATTAAAGAATGACGTATATATGCTAAGCATACATCAACTCTCATTCGACTTCATTTCATTTCACCCACATTATCTTAACCTTTAAAGCTTATACACTTTAGCCTACCCCTTTGAGAGAGTAGGATTTGGTGGGGAATTGATTTCATGGGATAGTTGATATAGATGATCTCTATATGATTTCGTATTCTTCGTTGTATTATCTCATATAAAACAAAGTGAAAGTGCGAAAAAAATTCAAAAAAAACATAGATTTCAAGGAAAGAAACAAATAGAGAGAAAGCAAAAGAAAGTGTCGCTAGTTATCTTTAGCGAAAGTTATTGTAAAATACAAGTTTGGGGGAAACTCTCCACTTGTGGTCTTTGCAGGTCCTAGCCTAATGAGAAATACTTCTACATGCAGTAGAAACGATTGATGTACAGGGTAGTCTAGCTCTCTCACTTTGAATTATATTCTCTTTCCATCGTATCCCGTAACAGCATGACCTTACATTATAAGCTTAATAAAGTCCTATTGATCCAGTGCTAGTTGTTTGTGTTGGTCGACTTGAATTTTGACATATGTAAATTGATCAATGCTTCATCTATACACTTTTTGCTAAAGATCATTGTGTTAGCATAATCTTAGTCATTGTAAGTAACTGAGATTTGAAGAGCATTGTATGTCATACATAAAAAGTGCATGAGATGGATGTGTAAGCATTTGAAATCCATTGTGTTCTCTCTTTCTGTGATAGACCGGGTTTGGATGGTAGATTGCATGTTCTGTGTTGAACTAGTTTTTATATAAATATTTTGAGAATGCATGTTGTGCTTAGCTTGATAAAACTATTTAAGTATTCATTAATGGTTTGCACACCCACACACGGAGAATTTTAGTATCATTTGCAGGATTGAGTGTGAGTTAGTTTGATATTGGGATAAGTCCTTACACATGTGTTGAGCCTTCCCTAAGGCAATTTTGAATAACCATACCATCTTGACCTGAGAATAAACAAAAAAGATTATTGTTTATTTATTAATTTATCGCTTTATTAGTTTTTTTTGTTTTTTTGTAATTTTAGGTAATTGTTTTTGTATTTAATTGCATTTGTATTTATATGTATAGTCGAGTCGCTCGTTAGAGTCTCCTTGAGTTTATGGGTTTCTAGAGGAGTGTAAATAGTGTCACCCTCCAAAAAGATTTTTAGTTGTTTTTGTAATTTTATCGCTTTTGTATTTATTAGTTTTTTAGTTTACTCATGGTCGAGCAAAGTCTAAATTTAGGGGGTATTTGATAGATGTGTTTTATACGCATCTATGGGGTACTTATTTGGCTTATAAATAACGATTCCACGAGGCTTTTGGCTACTAATACGTGTTTTGGAGTTTAATTGTAAGTCTTAGGGTTTTAGATGAAATTAAAGGATTCTTGAAGGTTTTAAGTAAAGAATTGGATAATGGAGCTAAGTGCAAAGTCAGAAGAGTCAAAGGACCAAAAGATGCAGAAAACCTTGCGGTTTCATGCCTCCTAGACCTTGCCATCGCAAGGTCCACAGACTGAAAACCCCGAAGAAAATTAAGACCTTGCGGTCGCATGCCTCCAGCACCTTGCGATCGTATGCCACCGATTCTTCAGAATCGGGAAATTTAGTTTTAACCTAACTATAAACCCTGTAACTTACACTATATATACAAATCTTGTAGCCCTAAGCTAGAGGTCCGAATTTTAGCAATACAATACAGTTTTATTAGTTGTAATTCATAGTTAGTAAAGATCGTTCATGTTTTCATGCATCCAATCGATTAGTTCATCGATGATGATGAACTAACCACTCATATCTAGGAATTGGAGGTAACTTGTATCGAATCTTTTGCTCTATATTATTTTATTATTCAATCAAGTCTTGTTGATCACAAAGTTTATCATCATCTTTTTATGTTGCTTTTTCCTAAAGAATGGTATCGCAATCGTTAAGACATAAGGGTACGAATAACTGTATGACCAAAGTGCATATGTCGTATGTTTGCCCACCTTTGTGATAAATTAAATCTATCTACGCAAGAAATTGATAAGTTAGATATAAGTTTTTATGTTCTTGTTCTTTAAGTATATCCTCGGTTGAATTATGTGGATGGGAACGAAAGCATAATTCAACTTAGTTTGGAAATCGTGCACTCATAGCGTACCACTCTTTTCCTTTGTGAACGAACCCAAGACAAAGTGAGTGATTCATTAGACAAAGAGTATTAGAGTAGATACAAGTGAATCCTAACTCCTAGATTTCCGTCCATAATCAGATCTTCACAAATTATGTTTGTTGCTTTCAATAAACTATTGCCAATAGATTCCATAGATTACTATTAGAATAATTTAGTTTAGTTAATTTAGACAAAATCAACCAAACCCCCTTTAGTTAATAATTGTTACATGTTTAGTTAAATTGCTTCTTGTCTCTGTGGTTCGACCTTTGCTTTTGCATCACTATACTTTATATTGATTCGTACACTTGTGAGGTAAATATATAAATAAGACATCAATGGGATATGCTTAACTTTTCGGAGTGTTTAACAAAGGTTTCCATTGTGGAGAATGAAACTTCAGGACTGTCGTGGACTTCAAGAATTGGTTGCCCGATGGTCGACAAACTTTCCTGGGTGAGCGTGGCCCTACCCGGGCAAGCGATGTTTGCTCGCAGAGTAACCTACATCCCCTAGGCATAACCCCCTGATCAGAGAGGCAAAGTCGTAGTCCAACCAGACTTAGATAGGGAATGAATGTGGTCTTTAGTCAAACACCTTGTTCGCTATGCTCGGTGCTCTCGCGGGCTCCTGTTAATTTGCTCGTGACTGGCACATAGTGCTCACATCTGCCTTCCTCGTGACTATATTTTTCCCGAGCACATTAATTGGTAATAATACCATAAGCCTAAGCTCATAATATCATATCTCTTATCTTTAAGAGAGTTTATTTTCATTATGATGAATTACCCAAATCATCCCTGTACTTTACTACTTTTTTCAACTTCGTCCTTGTAAAAAAAAATCGAACCTTATTGGTGTACAAAAAGTTTTAACACAATTGGTCCTTTCGTCCAATTTTGTTAGTTTTTTTCGTTAGATCAACGCATATGTGTCTCACATGATTATTGTCGAGGGTAAAATAGTCATTTTATAAAAAAAAGTACTGGGAGCAGTTGTGTACAAGACTAAAAAATTATTCATCAAATTATTCATCTTTTCCATCTCTCTGTAACTCTTTCACACACACACACACACTCAGGAAAAAAAAGGGCACTCAAAGCTCTTCTTCCTATTAGGAGCTCGAGAAGATGGCGGGGCGGAGATGAAAGATGGATTTGGAGACGGAGGTGGGGGGTAGGCGAGGTGATGGAATTAATTCAATTGGTTGTTGGAGTTGCTGTAATTCATTCATTTCATCACATTGCCTAGTATTTTGATATCTTCCAGATCTTGAAGGAGTCGGCCCGTTTTTTCAGCATGGATGTCGGCCAAGCAATGTTGACGATGATGGAGACGAATGTGGATAGGATAAAGCGGTGACCGGAGATTGATGGGTTATATGGGTTATGGGTAAGCTAGGGGCTGAGGATAGAATCAAAAACAAAGTACCCAAATGGGTTTCTCTCGGATCTCTTTCCTAGAACAATTATCCTTCTTTACATTCCTAGATTGATTGATGTGCGGATCTGAAAGCAGAATGAATTAAGAGAGAAATGGAAGAATCTTTCCTTCTTTGGATTTCTCCTCCAAAACAGAGCCATTCTTGACTTCTGCCACCGTCATCTTTTCGTCGTCACCGGCATATGCTTAGTTCTCTTCCCAACTTTTTTTGACACAAATATGTTGGAACATTTGTAGTTGATATCTTTTGAATTACTGTCAGAATTGAACATGAATAGAAGGATCTATGTATCCAGTGTTGGAAGCAAAATCCAAGCTTACTTTTCATTAGTATCAATTTTGCCCATCCTTTGTTCTTCTTGTTTTGTTGCTTGGTAACGATGGCAGAGCTTATCTATAACCACTACTAAATGATTGATCATGGGTTAAAGACTTTACTACCTTCACCATATTCTAGGGGAGGGGGCTTGGAAATGAAACAATTACTTCATTATTTTTTGCAGGCAATGGCAGTGGTGGTGGCAGTCATGTGGAAGAGTAGGGAAGGGGGTTGAGAATGGAGAAGAAAGGGTGTAAAAATTATAATTTATCTAATTACATCATAACCCATTGTACGCAGTTTAAAAAAATCAAAACAATTATGAGTATTTTTGTCTATTCAAAAGAAATTAATGTATAGATAAATTTACCAACGAAAACTCCATCGCCACTTCTCATACGGAGAGGTTGCGTGTTCGAAGCTCACTTAGACACCCTGACTTTACAACCTCAAGAGGTCGGGTGTTGCTCTTCGAGGCATCGTTGTTGTTAAAGCCTTATCCAAAGGCCCCATTTAGCTTCTCACCTATCTTAACTGGAGGTTGAAGATTGCCCCTACAGGCACGGCATCGTTGTTGTTAAAGCCTTATCCAAAGGCCCCATTTAGCTTCTCACCTATCTTAACGAAGAGGTTGAGTATTGCCCTAAGGCACCCCTTACTTAACTACTCTCAACCGAGAGGTCGGTGTTCAAAGCCTCTCCAGGCACCAATTGTTCGAGCCATACCAAAGGCATCATATATATATATAATTGTAGCTTTCGGGCATTAAATATAATTAAAAAAAATTAAGGGTTGGGGTACGGTCTATGTCCCCTCCAACCTTTTAAAAAAATAAAAAAATAAAAAAAAAATGTATAGATAAATTTACCCCTGACCAATATCACGTGAGACCCATATGTATTGATTTAACGGGAAAAAAAGTAACGAAATTTGACAGAAGGACTAATTGTGTCACAACCTTCAATAAAAGGACGATTTTTAGGATTTTATGACGAATTTAGAAAAATGTGTAAAGTAAATGAATGATTTAGGGCATGTTTGATTTAGCTTATTGATATGTGCTGATGACTTATTATTTATAACTGACAACTTATTACGTATGACTTATGACCGATGACTAATAACGGGCGATGTTTGATTTAGCTTTTTAAAAGTACTAATTAACTTTCATAAGTTAGTGTGTGTGTGTGTGTGTGTTTGATTATTAAGTTAAAATAACGCTAAAATCAAATATAAAGACTAAAATATGATCATCACAAAATGTGATGATGATTATTATTATTATTATTATTATTATTATTATTATTATTATTATTATTATTATTATTATTATTATTATTATTATTATTATTATTATTATTATTATTATTATTATTATTATTATTATTATTATTATTATTATTATTATTATTATTATTATTATTATTATTATTATTATTATTATTATTATTATTATTATTATTATTATTATTATTATTATTATTATTATTATTATTATTATTATTATTATTATTATTATTATTATTATTATTATTATTATTATTATTATTATTATTATTATTATTATTATTATTATTATTATTATTATTATTATTATTATTATATTAATTTTAATTTTAATCGTATTATTATAATTATTATTTATTTATTATTATTATTATAATCACTTTTTATTATTTTATTAATATTAATACAAATTTATCACTATTATTAATTATTACTATTATTATTTCCATTATTATTGCCTATATTATTATTGTTATTTTATTAACATTAATATTACTTTTATTATTATTATTATTATTATTACTTATTAATTTTAGTATTTATTTTATTATATTAATAATATTATTAATTTTATTTATATTATTGATTTTACTATTATTAATATTATATTTTATAATTATAATATTGATATTAATATTAATTTTATTATTATTACAGTATTGCTTATTATTATTACAATTATTTTTACTATATTATTATTAATATTACTTTTTAGTAATAATAATAATAATAATAATAATTATATTTATATTTATCATTATTAATACTATATTTATTATTATTATTATTATTATTATAACTATTATCATTATTCATATTATTATTTATTAATATTATTATAATTCTTTTTATTATTGTTATTTATTATAACAATAATAATTATTATTATTACTTTTATTATTATTATTATTAAGAAGGGTAATCTTGGAATATATAAAATTTCAATAAAGAAGATGGCTCACATGTTTTTGAAAAGTAGAATTAAGCACTAGGCTTAGTACTCATAACTTATGACCTTATATGTGCTTTAAGTACATGACTTATAATTTATGTTATCATAAATAAAATTAAACGTTTCAAAAACAACTTATGATAAGTTATAAGTTATAAGCACTTCCAGATAAGTTAAACCAAACATATCCTTAGGCAATTGGTTATTTTCATTACAATACTTGTTTATTCTTTACATACATAATAATTTAATCAATTTAATTGTTGAATAATAATTTAGGAAAGAGGGAGTATTTTTTACTCCATAAAATTATTCACCATCGGATTAAAAGAATCTTTTTTGTACTAGACATGCATGGTTCATAGAAATTGTGAAAGAGCATCGGCGTCAAGTTGCCACAAACACGAGAACCAGAATATGAAGTTTTGGAGTGGACCTGCTGCGATGACAGATTCCTTCTTTCTATGCCTCAGTGGTCAGTCAGACAATTATAAGATTCCTGCCTACACTAGCTACGGTAATGAAAAAATGTTAGTACATTAACCAATAACTCGTATCTCTGGTGTAGTGTTTTAAAAATGCAGTTTTTTTTAAATGTAATGTTTTTAAAATACAATATTTTTAAAACATAAATTTTTTTCTTGTAAACATGTTTAGAAAACTATTTCAAAACCCTATTTTTATAAACAAAATAGTTATAAACGTAACATATTTTTAAAACACTAAAACGTTGCATATTTTTAAAACGCTGCGTTTTAAAACGCTGCATTAAGATACTTTTAAAAAAAATACTATGTTTTTTATTAACATTTTGATCAAAACGCTCAACCAAACAAGTACCAAGTTAATAAACCAAAGGTGAATCATTGCGTACTTATAGAAGCGGGTAATGCTAAATCGCCCAGACATCCAAAAAGATAAAATTAAGTACATTTAATTTTGTAATTTGCATATATCCACGTTATCTCTAAACCTAATTCAGTCATTTGATTTATTTATTTTGAATTTTTTTTCAGCATTTATTCAATTATTTGGGACAAAATCATCATTTAATTTGTTCATTAACCATTAATCACCCGATTTTAGACATCCCAACCCAGGTCATTTAAATTTACCGTTTTGGAATAACTTTTAACTTTCTAAAGGGAGTAAAAATTAAGAAGTATGGCATTCTCAACTATTTAAGACATCCAAATTAAAGATCACTTTTAAAAAAAAAATAGAAAATAGACATTTTTAGAAAAACCCTTTGATAATATAGACAAGGAAGACAAGCAGTAAGTAGTAGTGTACATAGAGCTTGCAGTAGACATATTTGTAGGGAACTATTATTCTGTCAAGGAAAGCTAGTCTGGCACGATAGTTAGTTTTACAGCTGTAATATTGTCAGTGGAGAATATATATACACTCTGTATATTTAGTTTCCCTGTAAGTTTCTGTTATCATCAATGAGAAGATATTTTTCTCTCAGCTCTCTTCCTAATTCTCTCAGTTAATTAGTTCACTGAAATCTTCAATATCATCACAACTAACACCCTTTAAAACAAAGATTTAACTTTTTTAGAAACAACCGGAGTTAATTACATTTAGCATTCTAAATAATTTTGTTATAATTTATTTTGCATAATAAGAATAAATCTGAAATATAACTAATCAAGTCTTTTTTTTCTTAAGCACGATTATTTAGGAACGGAGGGAGTAACACCCTTTAAAACAAAGATTTAACTTTTTTAGAAACAACCGGAGTTAATTACATTTAGCATTCTAAATAATTTTGTTATAATTTATTTTGCCTAATAAGAATAAATCTGAAATATAACTTAACTTATGAAACAAAACTATCTTTAAAAGAGATGTCTCCATACATAAAATAAACTTGCTGGGAGAAAGAAATAAAATACATTTCCTTTAAATAGTCTCATTTTCAAACAAATATAAAGCTTTATTTAATTTTTTAAGGCTTAAGTATATAAAATTGCAGTAACTTATCTAATTTGTCAGGGGAAAATTTGTATTTTTATTGAGGCTGGAGAAATTTTCAGAAGATTAAGTATCATGTAAATTAATTCGTAAGAAGGAACGTCACTCTCTCTCTCGTAGTAGAAGTGACAATTTATGCTCATATTCATATGTCTGTCCAAATCGCCCACTAAAAAATAGGTATGGACACATTTCAAATTTTAAATGAACACAAATAGGTATGTCCATTTATAACCATTAAATATTAAATATAATGGACTAAATGGGCACCGACCGAAATCTAATCCCGTCACCCGCTGAATAATTTGGGTGGATTTTCTGTAGACTGTGGGCAGGAAGCGGTATGGTGTTCGTTTTGGACGGAGGAGGTTTATAAAGGGAGACAGGGAAAAGAGGGAGGTTGTTGAAGGCGTATCTAAGATACGTTAGATAGGTAATTTAAAGAGTAATGCTTGGTGGGTAGGACATGAAAAATGGGAGCTTGGTGTGCTGGACATGAAAAATAGGATATGGAATCACTATGATAGAAAGTAGCGGTGATAATCGGGTAACTTTGTGTTAGACTATTATCTATTGAAATAATTGATAATAGTCTAACCCAAAACTATCCATTTACACTTAATTATCACCTCTAATAGGGAGCATTAAAAGACTTGCGAAAACAAGTCTTCCATGTTATTTAAGAACTTTTTAAAATTATTGTTATCTTTTATTTGAAATTTTTGAGTAATTTTTTTTAAAATTAATTTTTTTAAAAATATTTTTTGTATTTATTTGATGATGGTATTGGGTAAATGAACGCTCATACCTATTTAATGCCCGTTTATATATATTTATGTTATTAAATATGTACTTATTTTATTGTCTATATGGATACCGCCAAGACCCATACACACCCATTTGTCATATATAATTTCTCATAACTAAATCAACAAATACACGATGAAGACACTGTGAATAGAAATAGACCTTAAAGAAATTACCCTTAAAAGAATTTTTCCAAAGTTTTTCACATTTGAGAAAAGACTGGTTACAATCAATAAAAGTGGTACCGCTATTTGATTTTGGTATGATTTTCTTAATGTGTCATGAAAAGAAGAAAGAAACATATTGCGTCATCAGGTTATCCTTCGAGCATAAATTCAAGAACGGTCAGCGAACATAATGCCACGTTGCATGTCCTTCTCAAGAAACCATCCGTGGTTTAAGCGTCCCTACTTGGCAAACAGTGATTCTTCTTCCGTCAACCAAGAAATTGATCCCTTGTGGGCCCCTAACTTTTACGACCGGACCTCCCAAGTCCCAATCCAACTTTCAAGCGGACAAAAATATAAATAACCGTTTTGTTGACTTTTAAAGTTAAATAAATTATTTTTACATATTTTAATTTCTCGGTCTAGACTTTGGTTTTTCATAAAAATTAATTTTTACATGTGTACGTGTTAAACGCATGACATATGTTGTGTTCAAATAAATTATACATAAATAAAATGAAGAAAAATAACAAAATTAAAAGAATAAATTGAGAACTAATTAAATAGAACTATATAATTATAAGACTAGTTATTATAAATTTTGACAAATTTCCTTATACATAACATTTGTTATTTTATTTATTGGTTTTTCATCTTCATAGCGTATCAATATCTTCATACCAGAATAATTTTTAACTCTAGAAACTATAACATATAGCTACCCATAGTTAAATATTGATTTCTTAAAAAAAAATCTTACATGTGACAATGATTAACATTGACTCTTGTTCATTGTCATTAAACTCCTTACACACGACAAGAAAATAAGTTTGTGTTCTGGAACACATTACAAAACTACATCGTTTTGGAAGTTAATTTGTATATATTTGTTCAAAATATAAACCACTTTCCTTATACTTGTATATTTTGTAGTTATATACCGTAATTTATCACATTTTTCTAAATATAAATTTCATGAATGGTGAAAGCATTCATTTGTAGGCCGCTTGACGAGAAATGACATCAGTAAGGTATAAATTCTACTTTCAAAGAAAAAACATTTTCAATGTAAATGTGGATGAGGGTGTATATATGATGTGTCAATTAAATTTATTTACATTGTGAATAACAATGTCAATTTTTTAGTGTAGATACATCATCATTAAAAAAAAAAAAACTCTTTATATTGGTTATTTCTTTGTGCTTGGAGAGTGAGTGGAATTAATATACGGAAAGGTGCACTAAGGTAGATAGGAATTGTTCTCTTTTATTTTATTTTTTAGTTAAAATTTATTTTATTGGTGGGAAATCAAATCTTTATTTACATTGAAGGGATCCATTTTAATTGAATATAAATGAAGAGAGAAAAAAATATAACATATAATTAGAAGTGTAAATTATCTACGACTAAGTAAGATCTAATTCATTGTTGAATTAGTGATGTTCTAAGATGGGAATATTCATCTTTTAAAGAATTACTTTTCAATTTGCGTTTATTAGAGATAATAGTAGATTTGGTGATTTGTTGAATCGTCATTTGCTTAATTTGTTTCGATACATGATTTCTCAAACTTCTTAAGTTTAGAATGAAAAAGATTAAACTCTACAAATAGAGATGTTAATTGGTCTAATCCTGACAGTTCCGGTCCAACATAGGTTCGATTTAGACGATTAGCGCTATTATCCGGTAAAAAACCTAACGGTTTTTAGTTCAGCCCTAACGGTTTCGGTCTTTAAACGACCCGACTTAAACGATCCATCTAGAATTTCAACCTTATCGGTTTCGGTCTAATCGATCAAAAATCTAACAATTTCGATTCGAACCTGCGGTTTTCGACCCTATTAACATCTCTACCTACAAATACTTATATATTAAATTTAGGTTTTATGACTTCCTTTATATTTCATTTATGATTATAGATTAGAATGTTATATACACTATTCCCGCCGTTTCAGTAAAAAATGTTCAGTTGAAAGTTAATTTTTTTTAGAAAATTTTATTTTTTAGTAGTCAATTAGTAATAAAATAACATTTTTATATCTTAATTTTTTAAAGTAAACTTTTTAAGTAAAATATCTCAAAATGAAATACTCCCTCCGTTTTTAAAATATTGTCTATTTTGACCCGACACACCGTTTAACAAAAAATAATTGATTATAATATAAATATTGGTGAAATGTGTTATTTTCTTTATTATCTTTGAATATGTGATCATAATTAAAATAGGTAGAAAAATAAGGGTAAAATAATAAATATTTTTTTTTAAAGGAAATTTTTTTTAAAAAATAATTATTTAAAAACGAACAAAAAATAAAAAATCAACAATAATTTAAAAATAAAAGGAGTAGTAAACTATTTGACTGAACCGGAAGGAATATAAGACAATTGACAATTTGTCTACTAGTACATTTTTAAAAAATAAATCTAATTAGTACACGAAAACCGTTTGTGTCAAAACACTTATTGTATGCGAACTGTATTTGTAAATAAGACCCTCTAGATTCATTTAGATACATGAAACTGGTTGCTGATGAAATGTTTCTGTTTACTTGAAAATTTATCTTCTAGTAATATTCATTAAGTGTAGATCTCCAATAAGACATTTTTATAAATCTTAATTTATAAGACGGATTTATCCGTGTTAAATGAGCTAAAATTCAGTAATTGCAGTGCAACCCCTTGACTTTTGAAAATTGCAACGTCATCCCTCACGTGTATATATGAAGAGTGTCACTTTTTAGTATTATAAAAGTTCTTTTCAATATAAAATGTGTCACTTTGCGTTTTTAATAAAAATTATCATTTTTTCCTTTAAAAAATGTTACATTTTAGTCTTAAATGTATTAATTTAAGTCTTAAATATATCACTTTTACTTCGAAAAGTGTTACTTTGCATTATAAAGAAAAATCATTTCTTTTTTATGGGAAACTGTGAAATATCACATTTTAGTATTAAATGTGTCACTTTTGGCCTAAAAGTGTCATTTTATCTTATAAATAAAAATTGTCACCGTTAGTCTTAAAGTGTTACTTTTTAGTATTACATGTCACTTTTTACATTAAGAGGGTCATTTTTTTCCCAAAAAGTGTTACTTTGTATTTTCATAAAAATTATCTTTTTTCACATAAACTGAGTCATTTTTTACCTTAAAATGTCTCACTTTTGCTTTTAAATGTATCACGTTTGCCTTAAAATAAGTCACTTAATATTTCATTAAAATCCATTAAGATGCGTCAAACATTCAAAGGCAAATGAGACTAACGAAACTGACAGAGGATAAAATTGCAAGACATGGAAAGAAGAAAAATTTCGACACCAAACCTTGAAAATGCAGTGGCACCAGAACAAAATGAAAAACATCTCATTAATACGCTTTAAGCCATAGCGAACTGACATGAGGCGCATCCCTTTGTGTACAATCCGTGAGCTTTGTAGGCGGATACGGGTCTATCCGTGGGTTTTAGCCCTATTTGTCCGATTTTTTGTCCAATTTCTCTCATGTTTTGACTCTTTTTATTATTGGATAACCTGCGGTCTTTTTTTATGGGCTATTTGCTCTATTAGCCTCATTTTTTTAAATCATTTTTGGGATTCTATCTTACAGATTTAAGATACGTAAGACCGTTCTAAACAAATTTTTTGTCATTCATTAATTTACATACGTTGGTCTCAACATTTAATATTCCTTTATTTATTGTTTTTAATTTGAATTAGCTAGTTTTTTATTTAACGATATAATTTAATGAAACAATTAACATTTATGGTTGCAACTATTGGGAGACAATAATTTTAAACCAGATTGAATAAAATTTTGAATTTAACCCGGTAATCTAATGAGTATATATATTATCATTATAGATCGGAATTAATTATGTTGGACAAAAAATTAAGAGTGACCATAAATGTAATATCTTAAAACATTAAACGTAACACTAACTTAAATGCTTAATTACTAGATTATCCTTTTAGAAAAAATTGCATTTTAACCTTGGAAGAAAATTACTCTTTGCTCGCTCTCAACTGCATTACACACTCTCTCTCCGGATGAGCAACAACAATTTCTGGAAAGCTACCATTCCCTAGCAACCCACCTAAAAAAAAAATTGTTAATGAAAATCATCGGTCCCTAGCAACGCTTCTTAAAAAGAGTTGTCATGTCCTGATATCTTCTTAAAAAGAGATGACAGGTCCTAATGACTCTCTTTAAGAAGAGTCGTGAGGTCCGACTGTCCTTAAAGAGAGCAGCCAAATTTTAGCTGCTAAAAAAAAAAAACTCACCTTTCAACTTGGTATAAAGCGAGAATCACATAGAGTAATTATCTAGAGAGAGAAAGTGAATCCGAGTAGAGGTTTTTTAGTAGGCTATTGTAGTAATTTGCTTGTTTAAGTGGTGTTATGTTTAGTTAAAAAAAATGTTATGTTTAGTGTTTATGTAAATTAATTAGTAAACCTTTTATCTAATTTATTTGAAATCTGACGGTATTTCTCTTAACTTTGATTTATTGGTTTCTAGCCGGATTGAAGAATATTTTTATGGTGATTTAATGTAACTATAGCTCATATCCTTTATTTCGGAAATAATTGTCGCAGAGTAAATTATTTATTTTGTTTGAAGAGGAAAGTATTTAGTAAACCATTTAGGCAGAAATAGTAATTTAAAATAAGACTATATTTTTTAAGGCTTCAAATCATATATCTCACCCTTTATCTCTTCTCTTATCTCATTGAATCTTAGTCATACATGTTTTCTTATAGGGGTGGTAAAATGGGTGTTATGGATAATAATGATTAGTTTATTATTCATGAATAACCATGAATAATAAACTAACCTATTATTATCTATAACATACACCCATATTATCTTATAAACAGAAGACTGATGTGTCGTTTGGTAGTCAGGATTAATATCATATATGATTAATAAGCCGAGTTATCTGATGTTTGGTACGTAATAGGTGGTCGGGACTAATAACACGAGTTATCCGAATAAAGTCATTATCCCCTCACTATTAATACCAAAGGGTTGGGTGGTATTATTAGCGCCCTCACTAAAAAAAAATTGGGATTAACATTTGTAATCTCAAAACTACCCCCGATATACAAGTGAGAATTAATAGCGAGGGCACTAATAGTACTGTGATTAATAATACTGCTTATCCTTATCCGACTACCAAACAAGCCCTGACTAAAATAATAAGGAAGGTGTAGGCATGGTTTATCATAGGCACAATATTTCTCTTATTGGTTACTTCCTAATTCCTCCGTTCCGGGCAAAGAGTCCCTATTTGAAAGTAGAACTTTTAAAAAAGTGACATTTCATTACAAATAAAATGGCACTTTTATATCTTTATTTTTTAAAGTAGACTCTTTTAGTTAAACATCTCAATTTGACTAGACTCGGCAAATCAAATTGCGAACCAAAATGAACTGCTTGGTTTTTTTTTTAATATAATTCACACCAAACTAAACCATATAAATTTAGAACTGTCAAAATGGGTTGGGCCTGTTGGGCTAGCTCGTCCCGACACCTAAAAATATGAGTTGGGTTAGAAATATATGAACCCACAAGGAGGTGGGTCAAGTGAGTTGAGGCGAGGCGAGTTGGCGGCGGGTTGGCCCACCATATACTAAATGCAAATAACACAAACAACAAGTGTGAAATTATGATTTTAAATCATTTTCGCTTAAAATATAAAATTATTTTTTAAGATTAACCGCAATATTTACGGAAAAAATTATAAGAACATACAAAAAGAGTAATGATAAAATGGTTTGTATTTCTATTTTTTTTCTTATTTATATGATTAATATTAGAGAGAGTTGTTAAAAACACTATTTAAAATATAATTTTAGAAAATGTAATTTTTTAATGAATTGTGATTTTTTGTGTTATTTATTTTATTAATTGTTAGGAAAAAAAATTGATGGGTTAACCCGCCTAACCCACAACCCATGATGGGTTGACAATTTTCAGGCCTGCCACATTCGTGGGCTGGCTCGACCTACATGGCGGGTTATCGTGGGTTACGGGTTGGCTCACCGAGCCGATTCAATTTAACTACTTGACAGCTCGAATTGACATCCCTACCCATGAGCTTGAACTTGGGCTTGTATACTCACAAGCTCGAGCTGGCTTAAATCATGTGACAACCTTACGTAGTTGCAGTCGAGTCGGTATCAAATATATAGTATTTTGTTGTAATTTTTTTTTGCTATAGGCATAATGTTACTTTCTCTCTTTCATTTAAAGGATGTATTTTTTAAAAATATAATAATTAAGGGTTAAATTAGTAGTCTTGATCTTGATTGATTTTAGTTATTAAAATGTTCATGATGCTTATAATACATATAAAGAATAAAGTTAAAAGGATTATGAAAATTGTATGCATAAATGATAAGCTCAAATGTTTTGTGACATTTATTGTTGGATTTGTGCTTTAACTTGAAGTAAATGTCATACTTTTTATTGATATTTTGTATGTTTTGTGATTTTGTGTCCGATGAGAGATTGATAGTAGAAAAGTGAAAAAAAATACCAAGTTTGAAGAAGAAGAAGGATATCATGGTACCGAATGGACATGTGATATTCAAAATCGGGTTGGAGCTGAACCAAGAAACATTGCCACGTGCAATAGAAATTGTTAAGCTAAATGTTGTTACTTGGGGACATATAAGACATTAGACATTTTCGAATTTTAGGGAATTGTTGAATCGCTAAATTTAAAAGTCTTTTCTTTTCTTTAAAATCTTTTGTTTGTAAATGTTGGGGAAGTCGGTTGAGAGAGAGAGAGAGTGTGTTTGTAAATGTTGGGGAAGTCAGTTGAGAGAGAGAGAGAGATAGACTTGAGACTTTGTCAATAACTACTTGGAGACTTTCTAGGAGTGGAGAAAGTGATCTATATTCTATAGGATGTTTGTAAATGTTGGGAAAGTCGATTGAGAGAGAGGGAATAGGCTTGGAACTTTGTCAACGACTACTTGGAGACTTTCTAGAAGTAGAGAAAGTGATTTGTATTCTATAGGAGGGAGTTACTAAAAAAGAGAAAGTTTTATTATATAAGAGATGGGGGGAGGATGGATGGACACATCTAATACACATAAACATACCTTGGAGGGAGATTGAAGAAATCTAAAGCAGTTCTTTTATCGCACACTGTTGGGTTTTTGCATTTTGGTTTTGAATTCATTTTATCAGTAATTTCCAGCCACGTTTAGTGGCTAATTTCATTTCTTCCAGTTAATAAACAAGTAATTCTCTACAAATCGCTAATGTGAAATCTAACTGTTTTAATTCTCAATTGAGTTTAAATATTTATTAGATTTTTGTTTGTCTTGTTGTAAAGGAATTATGACTTTGGATTATTATGCTTAGTTAATGTTCATGGTCAGAATTTTAATTAACCTATTATTTTAATGCTAGTTATAACTGTTGATCCGTAATTATTTTCGGGTTCTAATAAAATAACAAGTGGCACACCGTTTAGAAATTACAAACATACTCGGTCCGTGTTGCATGAATGAGTAATCTAAATTAAATAATATTTGTTTCACTATGCACTGTTTAGAATCGGGTCTCTCTCTCTCTCTCTTAATGTTTTCAAAACATTAAATCCTACGATCGTCTCGGGGGTTGTCTTTTGATTAGGGAAATACTTAACGAGCTTCTCTTAATTATCAAAATAGTAAGGAGAGATTTGGTGTTTGGGCCGCCCCTAAAGAGTGACCTAGTGGTAAAGCTGAGGTTTCACAAAGTGTGATGTCTCATGTTCGATTCATTTTCACACTCTCTTAGAAGAAAAAAAAACAAAACAAAAAAGATTAGGTGCTTGGCGGTTATCGACAGCTATAACTGGTTTATTTGTAACCAATTGAGTTTTTTTTTGCATCTATGATAAGTAGTAAACTTATGATATTACATTTCGATTGTTAACTGGAATTTTCTCGTTTTCAAATCAAACATTATATTTACCCTTTTACATTAAATTGTTTTATTTACAGCTTTTAGTTAATTTGTTTGTTAGTAATTAGTTTAGATAAAAACATTAATCCTTGTTTTAATTATTTTGTTAAAAAAGTAAATTCTACATTTCTGTGGATAAGATTCCTACTACTCTATATTCGTTATTTAAAAAATAAAAATTTAACTTTAACAGTTTGACACCCACCAATAAATTTTGAAAATTGATATACGAGTGAAATATTTTAAAATAGAATAGTAGACTAATAGAATAAAACCACGAGAGCATGTGACTGTTTACATTTTCGCTATGTGCCAAGCATGAAATTATTTACTCCCACTATCCTAAAATGACACTATAGCATCCTAAAATTATTTAATTTTGCGGCAACGTTGTAATACCAATCAACAATAGTGCCACCGGTAAGGCTAGTATTTTTTTTTACGTACATTAGAATTCTTATAGCATCTTTGGTCTTGCGTTTTTTTTTTTTTTTTTTTATAACTTTTTTTTCTTCTAAGGGGACATGGAAAGAGATCGAAGTGAAGTCACATGTCTACCACTGGGCCACCCCCTTAGGGGCTTGGTCTTGTGTTTTGTCTAAACGAAATTCATTATAATGTAGTGTTTTAATAAGCTTTATTATAAAAAAGATCTCTGTTTTCACAATTACGGTTTAGAGATTTTTTCAAAAAAAAAAAACACTATTTTTTAAAGAAATTATATTTTAAAACGTTACATCGAGCTATTAGTGTCCACATATAATATTGTAAATTCACTCTATGATGAGATAGTAGATATCAAAGGGATCATTGGTAATTTTAATTAATTTGTAAATAGATATTAGGGTACAATAATATGCTGGATTAAGACCAATTTGTAGTGTAACACAGTAACAGTCGGAGTACGTGATCTAAGTTTTCTCGCGATAATATGAATCAGCTTTACAATATGCGAAATTTCTAGTTCTTCACGCCTTTATTAAAAGCTGGAAAAGTAATTCATCACAGTAGAGGAGGTTTTACCGGTGAAGGTTTTGTACTTTGGCAGTGAGTGACTTATACAGTGAAGGCTTTAGTTGCGAATAAACTTTTTTGCTTCTCGTTAGAAGTGAATTTTAAGAATACATTTCAAAATAAACTATGTTTTAAAGATTTTTGCATAATTAAATTAAAGAAGTTTACAAAAAGACTGATCTATCATTGTAATTATTATTGATAAGTTGCATAATTATTTGTTTTCTTTACTTTTAACATCACTCTTAGAATCATTCTATTTTTGTATTGCCAACACAATATTTAGGCATCGTTTTGTGCAACGTTTTGAAAATGTAACTTTTTTAATATGGATCATTTTTAAAATATAGTGTTTTCAAAACGTAGTTTTTTTTCCTTATAAACAAGTTTGAAAAAACTATTTTAAAAAACTATTTTCATAAATAGAGTAGCTGTAAACACAATATATTTTTAAAAGACTGTACATTTTTAAAATATTACGTATTAAAACACTACATTGCAACACTTTAAAAAGAAAAAAACTACATTTTTTACTAGGGTTTTAATCAAAATACTTTTTCAAACAAACGCTTAATTATAAAGTACTTTATTAATAAGGAAAATTTTGACCACATGGTTAAATTGAAATCTTATACTCCCTCCGTCCTTAAATTATCGTCCTCCTTTCCTTTTTTGTCCGTCCCAAAATAATTGTCCACTTTGAAACTTATCTTTTTAAAACATCACTTTTACCACTTTACCCTTACTTTTTCACCTTACTTTAATTATGGGTCACATACACATGGACTTTAAAGGAAACTACACATTAAACCAATATAAATAATCAAGTCAATTGTTTTTTCTTAATCTGTGCACCGGGTCAACCAAGACAATAAATTAGGGACGGAGGGAGTAATATTATTTATGTTGGGACATTTTTAGATTAACACATCGTTTACTTTGAAAGGAAGGTAGGTAGAGATAGGGATAGAGAAGGCCGTTTTGTAAGGGGAGACAGAGAGAAAAATAAAATAAAATAAAATAGTGAAGATAAATAGTTAAAAACTACACCAGACAGAGCTAGAAGGCGCGGTGCTTGAAGGAAGGCTATACCTTAGGAAGCTGTAATGCAAAATAAAGAAAGTTACGTGGGATGACAATGATGGGTTTGGGATTGAGAATTGAAATGGGGGTAACGCGTATGGGGGAGAATTTTGTTTGCTAGCGGGGAAGGTGGATCTGCTAATTGCTATACTACTTTTCTTTCAGTCTCAAAATTATCTCTCGGATTGATTTAAAATACGATTTAAGAAAATATATATGACTTAATTATTAATATTAATTTGATATATAATTTATTTTAAAAATTATATGTATGTGACCCTAATTAGAATAAAATAATAAAAATATTATTATTTAAAAATTATAATTATTTTAAAATGGACTAAAAATAAAAATAGATAATAGTTTTAGAAAATAATTTTCTTGAAGCAATAAATAGGAAAGGTTGAGCTGGTTGAGGTTGTGGGGCCCGAACTTCCAAGCTTGAGGGAGGAGAGATGGATTCAGCATTCACATTCCTGGTTGGTGCATGGCATTCCCATCTAAAAAGTATTTTTTTAATTTTTTATGTGTCAATTCATGTATGTTATCTTGATAATGGTTGAGCCAGATTCAGGGCTCTGTCTTTGCGCGTCGAGACTTGTAGATATTTGTTCGCATAATAATTTAAGATTTGATGCATGGAATTGGAATTGAAGATTTGATGGTAATCTATATTATAAAATAATTAGGTAATTGATTGGGGGTTATTAAGAAGTTTAAATTATTTTTAAAAATTTAATGGTTGAGATTTATCCTCACATTTACATATGTGCGTAGTTATCCATTTTTAACTTTCTATTTTTTATGTTCCTATTACTATCATCACTACAATTAATATTATGAGCAGTCACTTATTTTTCTTCTCCCTATATTTTATCTTCATACTACAAAGTCATGCCCTACGATTAATCTTCTAAACAGTCAACTCTTATAAAACATCAATCTCACAACTTTCACTTGAAGCAATGTATCATTTAACTGTAATATTTTTTAAAATCATGCATTCTATTTAAGCACTGTCATTTTAATTGACAAAATCAGATATATTGACACCATGTATGAAGATCTAGTATGATATATTATAAATGTGCGTTTAAACAACAGATTTAAGAGAGTATATATGTTACAAAGTAAAGATCCAAAAGAAAAAAAGAAAAAATGATACATAATCCTCTAAAGAATGATAAGAAATTAACTAAGTAACCTAATTTAATACTAAGGCTCACATGAGCACATATACAAAATCAATAATCGATTATTGCATTCTTAACACTCCCCCCCCCCAACTCGTACACGGAATCTTTGTGAAGTGGCCGCGTTGGAGACCAATGAAGTGTTAAACATTTGTAGTAGAGACTGCTACTCAAATTGTGGTAGAAACTGCAACCTCGCAAATATGGAGAAACTCAAATATGAGTCAATCCCCGAAAAGCTTCTCATTAGTTGACAAATTGAAGATAAAGGAAAGATTAAACATTTTGTGAAACTCCTTCTTAGTGCAAAGAATTGAATATCGTTCACAAAGTGATATTTGAACCAAGCCAATGATTAACTTTGATATCATGTTATTGAAGCAAGATAGTAGAAGAATAGAATCTACTTGGTTTTGATATCATGATAATTTGAGATTTGTTGTATGAAATTGAAAGTAGTATGATATATTATAAATGTGTGTCTGAACGACAGATTTAAAAGAGTATATATAGATTACAAAATAAAGATCCAAAAGGAAAAGGAAAATAGGAAGCATAATTTTGCTAGGAGAATGATAAGAAATTAACTAACTTACCTAATTTTATACTAAGGCTCACATGAATAAATATGTAAAATCAATAACCGATTATTGCGTACTTAACACCGGTGGCATTTCACTAGAGAGAAAGTTACTAGATAAGTTTAATCTTATCAAATTGCTTAAAATTAAAAGAGGTCTGCAATTGGAGCAAGTGCGGGAATCCGAATCAGCCATCCCAGAGAGCTTAATTTGATCAGTTTTGTGGAGTCAGCATAAATGTATGAAGGAGACCATTCCATCTTGATCTTGATATTAATATTATTATTATTATTATTGATGTAAAAACCTATGGTTCAAATCCTACCATATTTTCGTGGCGGAGAGATGTATAGACTACGCTAGGCTACCAGCAATTTTAGGACAAGGCGAATTAATGTTCAAAAGCCAACAAATCCAATGAACTAAGATAAGGGTTTCATTTTATGATTTTGACTCCATTCACCATTCCAAGTTTGATTTTGGTTGTCTTTTATCTTTTAAAAATTTGTATTGTTGGCCCCTCTCAAATATTTAAAGTAAAAATTTATATATCGTTTTTTCTTTCCATGCTTGGTAAAAGAAAAGAAAATTTGACTTTTTTTTTAAATATTATTAGTTATTAATTTATTAGTGTAAGCAACTAAGGATGATAAAAAGAAATAATATTTTGTTATTATGAGTATGCTCGCTGTTCTTTATTGACAAAAACTTAGGTAAGACGGTCTTACGGATATTTTTTTTTAGACGAATCATTCGTATCCGACCCATCGTGTGTTGGTGGGTTGAGTTGTGAGAGAGTGAGGTTCCGTCTTAAGAATTAAAATCCGTAAAATCATTTTACAGGAAACTTACTCTTCTTTATTAATGTAAAGATGTGTAATAAATAAATTACCGGTTATTAATCATTTAAATTAATATTATATGACTGTATACGAAAATCCTCATGGATTGAATTCACATAAATCATAATTATACAAAATTACAAATGAAGAAAATTGCATGCGTACTTGAGCTGACCGACCCAGCCTTAATGATATAGGCAAATTGCTAAGTTACATTAGACTAACAAATAACTTTAAAAGATGAAGATAGTTGCAGAAACCCAGGAATTGCAAGATATCAAGTTATCAATGGGGCAACTTAACTTCAAAGAGCTACTACCAGAAACATGAGCCACACAACCAACGCTGTGGGCCTTGTGGCTGAATTATGGGCCTTTCCAACATCCCTCCAATTGACTGTATCTCACCATCGGCTTAATAAAAGTCAACTTAAAATTAACTCCCTAATTGTTTTAAAATAAAATTGAGGGTAGGTACACTTGGGTAGATTTTTGATCGTTGTAGTTTGTAATACTTTTTTCAAATTGAAAAAGATATTTTTAATTCACTTTCATTCATCATGATGCATCATTTATGCATCATAATACATGAAAGTAAATAAAAGTGTCTTTTGTCGGTTAGAAAAAAAACATCCTAGACTAATATGGTTGAAAATCCATTAAAGTGTACCGACCCAAATTTCTCCATGTTTTGAATATGATTTGATATGCCCGACCCAAGCCGGGTCACGAGCGAAGCACAAGCTAGCATTACGTGCCAATTACGAGCATAATTAGTATGTGGCTCAGCAGCCTAGCGGACAAAGTAACCGAGGTACCGAGCAATGAACAGAGCAACTCCCGTCTAAACCTGGCCGGGCACTGGCCTTGCCTGTCCGACTAGGGATCATGTTCGGGAACCACACTTACCTCAACCCAATTTACATCAAGTAACCGAGCAGAGCCTTGCTCGCCCGAGCATGCATCGAGCAGGGAACTCCAGAAGCTTGTTCACCAAGACAAGTCAATGGTTTCTTTATCCGAGCAGGACACTTGTCTTATCTGCTTCTATAATTACGCGGCCAGCCGCCTATCATGCCTACAATTTCGGGATTCTCTCCTTGATTGACTGGGTATCTATGGAAACTAAATCCCACCAGGATTCTAGGTCATTAGGGGCTTATAAATACCCCTCCATAAACCACAAACGAGGTACGCATACTTTCTTGAGCCTGGAACCTCTGTCGAATTCTCTTTTGACATACACACCCAATACTTACTCTCACGTCGGAGTGGTTTTGCAAGACTAAGCCTTGCACTTCCACTAAGGTTTTCTGTGATCTTAATCAGGTTCAAGGAAGCAGATCAAGCCCAGATATCCTACCCATCATACGGACGGCCCAAGCTGTACTTTTTGTCACATCAGTTTGGTTCCGTTGCCGGGTTGCCGGTAAATCGAACTTTTCGAGATTTTTCTCAAAGGTTTCCGGTGAGATTCTTGAAATTTTGTCTATTCGCACTGGCTGGCAAGGGTAGCAAGTATCATGCCACCATAAGTAACCACCAGGCTGGAAGTCAACAGGCTGATAACAACAATCCACCACCGGCTGATTTGCCACCAAGGGCACCCCAAGGGGTACAAACGAGGAATCAGAAAGTGTCTGCTTGGCACGCGACTCATGGCAATAATTTGTCGTATGTTGAGGAACAGCCATCCCAGCATGCCAGCCAAAGTCACGCTAGCCAACGCGATGCCAGGCAAGTTATCAATGAGAAGCGTGATGCTCGCGCGCTAGATCTCAGGACGCAGCTAAGTCGCCAGCGAGAGAATGGTCAGGGTAGGCTGGGTAGCCACGTAAGTTTGCCCGGGCAAACCCCTGACCAACAAGTTGCTGCTCTGCAAGCCCAAGCGGAGTATTATAATAAGATGTATACACTCAACCAAAGAATCGCCGCTGGGCCACGCCCGATGCTGCAGATTTGGCGATGCTCTCAAGAATCCAAAGAATCGTTGGTGGTGGTCAGGCCTCCCAACATTTTCCCACTCCAAGCAGACAGATACCTTCCGTTATTCACATGCCTTTGGAGAAAGTCGATGAGGTGAAGCGAGCAGATGATCAGACGGAGAGTAGATACATCCGTCAACATCTCTCCCATAGACATCATTGTCGGCAGGAGCACCGCACTCGGGAAGAGAGCCATAGCCGTCGTAGAGCCCGTGAATACGTGGAAGGAGAAACCCACCGCCCTAGGCATATGGCTCGAATTGATAGGGAAGTTGGGGCATCTTATGATCCAACCTTCTGCCCGCCAACCGCCAGGCACTCCAGAAGTCCATACAGCCAGCAGTCTGAACATGCCCGCTCGTTTAGGCTCACGTTGGATGCCGAGAAACGCCTGTCCGAGCGTATGGAGGCTATGAAACGAGATATGGCGAAACAAATAACTAATTTAGCCGTGGCCAAGCCCGGCTATGGGGCCATTAAGTCGCTGGAGGGCAGCCCGTTCACTCTAGAAATCGAAAATGCGCCACCCGCGTCAAGGGTTATTTTCCCACAATTCAAAAAGTACTTTGGGAAGACGTGGGCAAGCGATTGGCTCAGATCATTCGAGGCACAGATTCAGATGGTCACCGATGTGGAAGCTTTGAAGATGTGAGCATTTGAAGGTGCTCTCTAGGGAAAGACACAATCGTGGTTAGGCAGAGTCCCCCGTGGATCTATTAGCAGTTGGGAGATGCTCCGGGAGAAGTTCTTAGAGGAGTTCGGCACTACGGGACCAACGCACAAAAACCGGTTCGGTCTTGCTAAGATTAAATAAGGCGACAATGAGTCCTATGGCAACTATCTAAAAAGATTCTAGGAGATGCTCGACCAAGTAACTGCTACTAGTGACCCGGAGATCACGTTCTGCTACCTTAACAACATGAAAGTAGGACCACTAAAAACAATGTTGGACATGAACCCGGGTGCCTCAAAAGCAGAGCTACTAGCATGCTCTCACCTTTTCTGTTCAACTGAGAGCATCAAGGGCAACAAGGCCAAAAACAAGGATAAGACTCAGGACAACTCGGCCACGTCAGCTGACCAGAGCCAGGAGGGTAACAACCGCTCGCGCAAAGACAGGAAGACAACATCTACCTCCGGACAGAGATTCATGGAAGCACAATTTACCCCGTTGAATACCTCACGGGAAGAGATCATGTTCCAGGTGGGGGATGCGCTGCCAGTTCCCTTCCCGCTTGACCCTGAGCTCGCTCACACCAGGGACAACACAAAGTATTGTGATTACCATCATGGTAACGGTCACACAACGGAGGAATGCTTAGTGTTGAAACGGGAAATACAAAAACTGATCAATGCGGGCAAATTGGACCACTTCAATCAGAGCGTGGGAAATAACGCAAACAATAACCGACAAGGAAGACCTCCAAGAGGAAGAGGTGGCCAGGCCCCTTAAATCCAAGGGGTGTTGAACATGATCCAGGAAGAGCTCCCGTCCAACACTCAGCTTTGGAAGCACGTATACTTATTGTCCAAATCTATCAATACACCAGCAGTACAGCGGGCAGGGGAACAGAGAATTTTCATTACCCGTAGTGACCTGGCAAGTACTCCTCTAGCATCCGAGCAACAGATGGTCATTTCCTATCTGGTGAACAATTGGCAAGTTCATAGGGTGCTGCTCGACATCGGAGCGTATAGAGACATCATGTATTACTCTTGCTTCAAAGGACTAGAGCTATCAGACACCCGGCTCAAGCCTTATCTGGGGAAGCTTGAAGGATTCACCAACCATCAAGTAAGTGTCAAGGGCACCATTGAGTTAGAGGTCTTCATGGAAAATGGGGCACAGACGCGAACGGAGATGATCACGTTCCTGGTGATCGATCTGAAATTTTCTTACAACTACATCCTGGGTGCCCCGGCTATGGCCAAGTTTAAGATGGTCACCTCCATCCCCCACCAAAAGGCTAAGTTCTACACAAAGGATGGAGTGGGTATCCTTAATAGCAAGCTGCGGGCTATGTGGGAATATGTTCGGGATTCCCAGCGGAAGAAGCAGAAACTGATCGTGGACATTCCCGACCAGACAGTAGCAGCTCCCCAAAAGGAGGTTCCAACCGATACTGCCTCGGCCTCCGTACACATAAACAATATTGAACTCGGGGAGCCCTCTAAAGCAGCGGACCCCATGGAAACAGAGGCGGTCGAGCAAGCTCCGGTACCATTGCCCTCCAAGCGCAAGGATCGGTGTCCCACGACACAAGACATCGATATGGACACTCCACAAGTTCGAGACGAGCCTGAATTCCAGCCAGAGGGCGAGCTGGAAGAGATCGTCATTAATCCTGCACACCCCGAGCAGAAAAATCAAAATCGGGAAGGTCATGCCTCCCGAAGCTCGGGAGAGGTTGATCGAGCTATTCAAGAACAGCCTGGATGTATTCGCATGGACAGTCGAAGACATGCAGGGAGTCGGCGAGAGTGTTTCCCACCACGACCTAAACGTAGATCCAATTTTTCAGCCTATTAAACAAAGGCCAAGGCAGTACTCCCCAAAGAAGAGTGCAGCGATCAAAACAGAGGCCGAGAAGCTTCTAAAAGCTGACATCATCGAGGAAATCCAGTATCCTACCTGGCTGGCAAATGTGGTAATGGTTAAGAAGACCAATGAAAAATGGCAGATGTGTGTCGACTTCACGAGCCTCAACAAAGCCTGCCTAAAAGATTGCTATCCGCTGTCGCGCATTGATGTGCTCGTAGACGCCATAGCCGGTTTTGAGATGCTCAACTTCTTGGATGCGTATTCAGGGTACCACCAAGTAAGGATGAACGAGCAGGACAAAGAGAAGATAGCTTTCCGGGCAGTCGGTGGTCTTTACTGCTACAAAATGATGCCCTTCGGGCTTAAAAACGCAGGGGCCACTTATCAACGAATGGTTAACAAGGTTTTCGGTTCTCAGCTCAGAAGAAATATGGAGGCCTACATCGATGACATGGTCATCAAAACCAAAGGCCGCAACCAGACTCTAGACCTAGTAGAAACATTTGCCAATCTGCGCAAACATAATATGAAGCTGAATCCTAGCAAGTGCGCGTTCGGGGTCCGAGCAGGGAAATTTCTCGGGTTTATGGTCAACCAGTGCGGGATAGAAGCGAATCCAAAAAAAATTCAAGCTTTGCTCGAGATAGAACAGTCTTACTGTATCAAGCACATTCAACAGCTAAATGGCAAAATCATTGCCCTTGGACGTTTTATCTATCGATCAGTGGAAAAATGTCTTCCATTCTTCAAGGTCCTACGCGGCAACAAAGGTTTCAAATGGAATGCAGAATGCACCAAAGCCCTTGAGCATCTCAGGGAATACCTTGGCAAACCACCCCTCCTTAATAGCCCCGTGCCCGGAGAGCCCTTATACGTGTACTTAACGGCCTCAGACCAGGCTGTGGCCGATGTTTTAGTTAGGAAGGAGGTAGGAATTCAAAAACTTGTATATTATGTATCAAAGGCCCTCAGTCCTGTTGAGGGTTGTTATTTTAATGTAGAAAAATTAGCCTACTCGCTTGTAATAGCTGCCCATAAACTAAGGGCTTGTTTTTCTGCACATGTAATTATAGTATACACAGACGCCCTACTGCGCAAAGTAATCCACAAGCCCGATTCATCGGGGAGGCTCCTCAACTGGTCGATCGAGCTAACTGAATTCCACATCGACTACCTGCCTAAGCGGGCAATCAAAGGCCAAGCCTTGGCTGACTTCTTAATGGAAACAAGCTTTACTCAGCAAGAAGAGTCTGAAGCCCAATAAC
The DNA here is from genome assembly GCA_013146195.2 of Codonopsis lanceolata. Lineage (NCBI taxonomy): Eukaryota > Viridiplantae > Streptophyta > Magnoliopsida > Asterales > Campanulaceae > Codonopsis > Codonopsis lanceolata. The sequence goes on from CM028379.1 coordinate 96,508,166, forward strand.
CAATAGAGTCCGAGCACGAGCAGCTCCCACGGCCTCGGTCGGCCTATTGTTGGGATCTTTATATAGACGGGGTAGCGAACAAGGTCGGGAGCGGAGCTGGCATCCTTCTCATAGCTCCCAACCAAACTACAGAGTTCGAATTGGCACTACGATTCAAGTTCCCTGCCTCCAATAATGTGGCTGAGTACGAAGCAATGATTGTTGGTCTGGAACTTGCAACCGACATGGGCGTAGAAGCAATCACAATGTACTCGGATTCACAACTAGTAGTGAACCAAGTCCAAGGGGAGTATATGGTACATCACCCCTTACTGACCAAATACTGTGAGCTTTTCAGGGAAATCTTGAAGAATTTCAAGTTATGGGAGATCATCAGAGTTGACCGAGCTGATAACATGCGAGCAGATTACCTGTCCAACATCGCTGAGGCAAATCTAGCACTACTAAATCTGTCGGTCATGATCGAGCACTTAGAAACTCCGACCATTGACAGACCAGTAATAATGGACATTGAGCCAGCGGCCAGGAGTTGGATTGACGACTACAAGGACTACATCGAGCAAGTAATTCTGCCCGTGGACAAAGCCAAAGCCACAATAGTCCGGAACCAAGTTTGTCGCTACTCGGTAGTGGGGGGAATCTTATACAAGCGATCTAAGGTCATACCTATGCTTCGTTGTGTTCTCCCAGAATTAACCGAAGGCGTTATGTACGAGGTCCATGAGGGAGAGTGTGAGGGCCATTTGGGCACCAAAGCCTTAACAAAAAGGTCCTTCGCGCGGGATACTATTGGATTACCCTCAGAAAAGATATGGAGAAGTACGTCCGCGAGTGTGATAAATGTCAGCGTTACGCGGACATACCAAGGTTGCCTTCCACCACACAAACCCCTGTGGTTGCTGCTTGGCCTTTTGACATGTGGGGAATCGATCTCATCGGTCCATTCCCGCTGGCACAATACAAATACAAATACACAGTCGTCACTATCGACTACTTCACCAAGTGGATTGAAGCCAAGCCATTGGCCACCATTTCAGAGACAAACGTCATCAAATTTGTCCATGATCAAGTGTGGTGCCGGTTTGGCCTTCCCCGGGCAATCATTTCCGATCATGGCACTCAATTCTCGGACAAGTTCACGGCTAAGTGTGCTTGCCTGGGTGTAAAGCACTGGAAATCCTCTGTCGCTTACCCACAAGGCAACGGCCAAGCAGAGGCCGGGACCAAACAAGTACTGCATGCACTCAAGAGAAACCTAGAGGGCGAGCCGAAATGGGCGTAAGAGCTACGGCCAGGGCGGTCGAACCATTGTCTGTGGTCCAACGGAGGAAACTCCGTTTGCGCTTACTGATCATGTCTTATTTTAATTATTTCCTTGCAAATGGATAAGACTATCGTAAGACAGCTTGGGAAGTAAGGGTCGAACCACAGAGACAAGAAGAATACTGATGGCAAGAATATCGGTAGCAATTTTGTGCTAAGGGGGGTTTTTATTTATTTTGTATAAACTAATTTTTCTACTAAAACAGTAAATCTAAGTAAACTATGCAGCAATCACAGTTGTAAAAATCTGATGGAGGAGGGAAATCTAGGATTAGGGTTTCACTTGCATCTACTCTATTGCTTATCTAGATAAAGTATCATTCAATAATTTGGGTTCGTTCACGAATGATAGATATAGCCTGTCAAATTATCGTTCAGTCTCCATCTCCAAATAATTCATCCATTCTATATCCTAAACACAAGATCATATGGAACCTAACTGTCACTTAGGTCATATATATGAACCTAACCCTAACTTATCACTTCCATGCATCGATAGGTTCAATTTATCATAATGGTGAGCCAGTGTACGACATATGCATATGGCCGTGCAGGTATCCGCACCTCTAGGCCTTTATTACTTGTGATTCCATTCATTTGGTCAAAGCTAGACAATAAAGGGGTTGATAAACACCATGATCAACAAGAATTGAATGAATAAAAATATATATTAAGTCATAGATTCGATACAAGTTACCTCCCAACTCCTAGATTAATGGATGGTTAGTTCATCCTTGAAGATGAACTACACAACGAGATGAAGGAATACATGAATCGATTTTCAAAAACTATAATTACAATGACTAAACTACGTAATACAAACTAAAATCTAAGCTAAAACTGTTTCCTAACACTTTTTGGACGTCCTTTAGCTTTGGCTACCGTCCTTTATTTATACCAAGGTGCTGTAGAGGAATAGGAGGTTCAATCCAGGTCAAAGACCCCGTAAAGTCGGTTCTGGGGACCTTGTGGCCGCATGAAGATTTCACCTTGCGTCCGCAAGGGTCTTGGACGGGCTCTTCAACTTTCTGCCTACCTTGCGGAGGCAAGGTCTTTTGGCCTTGCGACCGCAAAGCCTCCAGTTTGTCCTTTTTGTCTCTTTTCAACTGCACTTTGCACCCTTCCTTGAAATCTTCACTAAAAGCTTCATAAATCCCAAAAGTTCACCTAAAACCCTCAAACTCACAATATAGCTCAAAAACACATATCAGTAGCCAAAAGTCTCGTGGAATTGCTCATTTTAAGTCATAAAAGTACCCGATATGGACGTATAAAATCTGTCTATCACTTACCTACATATCTAAAATAATGATCCCTGTAGAAATGACCCTGCCTAGCTACCGAGTTTCCTACTACGATGAGCAGAATAATCAACTTGCTCTAGCAATAGACCTTGATCTGCTCAAAGAAAGGAGGTTGGATGCACGACTTAGGATGGTAAACTACAAGCAGCGAACAAAGGCTCATCATGACAAAAGGGTTCGAGGTAGAGCATTCATGGTCGGAGATTGGATGCTCAGGAAGATTGAGGTCACGGGACATCGGGCAGAATGGGGAAAACTCTCGCTTAACAGGGAAGGATCTTTTCAAATTACTGGCATAGTTAGAGAAAGCACCTACACATTGCGGAACCAGGAGGGCAAGGACTTGAAACATCCTTGGCATACAGATCACCTAAAGAAATACTATCTTTAAGCCAGTCCTCAATACACAAACGAGCAAGACCCTCAGCCCTATTGAGGGTCACCATCATTTTATCAATAAATGGCAAGTTATTTGTGTTTATTAGTTAAATTGATTTCTTGTCGCTTATCAACTGTTATAGGATTGTTTGACAAAATCTGCTCACCAGCCGAGTAGAGAGGGTCACGCCCGGTTAACCTTCCTCTATACCCGAGTATTTGTGAGCGTATCTTATCCTCTCCGTGAGTAAGATGGGGACATGCCCGATTCATATACGGGGATGCCCGCTAGGCGGTAGGGGCCCTGCCCACAAGATAACGGCTAACTACCTCGGATTCCTATAGTGACCGAGCAACAATGTTAGTCATATATCTCTATACCCAGTTGATATACTAGCAATAGCTTAGACGCATAAACGTGGAGCAGGGCCAAACCCGGTTGGTTAGTCGCCATTCAGAGTTGGGCCATGCCCGCTAGGCAGTCTTCAGGATGCTTGCCCCGAGGGCGATAGGGGCCATGCCCTTGACCAGACCCAAACATTCAAAAACGGGTAGAAACATCAGCTCGCACATCTTTAAACTTAAATAATATGTCTGCTTAGTTAGCCTTATTATTTCTGAGTTGATAATTATACAAGTTTGCATGCCAAGTTAGTTCTGTTTGCATTATGCTTGTTATGATCAGTTCATACACATACATTCTAGTACTAAACGAAGAGCAGGCAAAAGTGCAATAAAAGAAGCAGTTGTCTAGCAAAAGATATTTCTATTCATAAACATGGAAGAGGTTACAGTATGAGGTCAAAATGAGGGCACGCAGGCCAAACAAGGAAAAAGGGCATTCCTAGACTAAGCTTGTTCTGGAGGGGGAGGAAGATCCTTAGCGCTGGCCCGATATTGTATCTCATATTGAAGGTTCAGCTCTTTTCGAGCAGCTTCATCTTCAGCAACCTTGGCCGCGGCTTCGGCCTCCATCTGCTCGCTCTCTTTCAAAGTCTCATCTTCAGATTCTAAGGCCTGGATAAACGAGCAGGCATTCACATCCAAGGCCACAAGAGGAACCCAGGGCTCGCGTCCTGCATCAGCATCAGAACGGGCAAGGGTTTCCAACTCTTCCTTGGTATAGGGAACCAATTGGTGGAACTAGCGGGTAGCATTGGCATATGGGTCAAGCATAGCCCATTCGGTCATTGTTTTCATCCCTACCCCGCCATGGCCTGCGAGCATCCTCAATATATGATTGGTGCCATGAACAAAATAGGGCACAATGGCCGCGTCTACAGCATCCTCAAAGGCAGGGCAGCTCTTGTAATCCTCTACCGCCGTCTCCCTGGACGCAGACAACTTTGCCACCAGCTCCGTCACCATATTCCCATCTTTGACGACCTGTATCTTGAGGTCATCTCGCTCTGCCTACAGCAAGTCCCTTTGCTTGGTGACCGCGGCTAGAGCATCATTCCCCTTCTCCAGGGCGGCCTGGTTTTTCTTTACTTGGCCCACCAACGCAGATTTCTCAGCAACCAGAGTGTTGTTCTGGGCGACCAGCTGCAAATTTCGCTCGAGCATCTCAGCTTCTTTCTTCTTGGCAGCCGCATCGTTGGTCTCCAGTTGGTCGCCCAAAGTGGCCACATGCTCCACCTTCTCTTTCAACAGGCTCTCGAGGGCTTTGTAATTTGCCCCCACCTTTTTGCGGGCTTCCTTTTCCACGTTGTATCGGTCATACAAGTTGGTGCAAGTGGAAGCAATCTGTAAAGCAAATAACAAAATAGTTAGCGCGTAGGAAAGAATAAAGGGGAAGAGGGATACCAGACTGCAGACAACTTTACCTCGCTCAGGCAGAGGCCCACGTTCCCAACTACAACATGGCCGGCGGTGTCACGATCCACGACCAGGACATCATGCAGTACCCAATCGATGATGCCTTTTCCCACCATACCTGTGGGGCTCCCACGGGCATGCACATCAATACCCCCCAGCAAAGGGGCATCCCCGGAAATTTCCTTGACCAGCGCCCGGGCAGCACTAGTGGTGAAAGACATCTTGAAGCCGGTCTGCCTCCAAGTAGCCACCCCGCCTTGAGTAGGGGCAGAAACCATAGGATCAGAGCCCGAATCGCGCAGACGAACAGTTCGGATTTGAAGAGGAGAGGGGTTTTTCTTTCTTTTTCCCAAGGCATTGGCATCCTTGGCAGCGGGGACCACGAAGATGTTGGCAACTGGGGGTTTGGCGAATTTATCAGTGATGACCACAGTAGCCTCTTTCAGCGTTGGGACAACGACTTTAGGCGCCGTTACCTTCTTGACCGGACTCGAGGCCCTGCCCGAGACCAGGGTTTTCTTTGCTGGCGGTCAAAAGGGCACCTTGGGCAAGGCCGCGGGCTCGTTAGCCTTTTGGTCGGCCTGCTTCTTCCTGTTCTTCAGCATTGCCAGATTATTCATCCCTGAAACAAGACAAGGCACGATCAGTACTGCTACAAATTAAAGACTGGTCAAAATAGAAATTGAAGCATGTTCACAATTAATGGGCAACCGTTCTGGTCCTCATAAGCTGGCCGGCAGTTCGCGCCAGGGCCTAGTCGCTGACACTCTACGCATTCGCGCTTGAACATCTGCCCATGGCAATCACCCTAGTACGGATGAGGTCTCTGAGGAACATGAATTAAGAGGGGCTCCACCCCCGGAACTTCTGCCCGCATCACGCCGGCCAGGCACAGGTTGCGTGGATTGCAAACCAGCTCTTTCCAATCAAGCAGAAATTGTTGGCCAACCTGTTTCTCGTTCTCCTCGACAACCCCAATGGCAGCCTTCAACGTCGCTAGGTGGGAAATCTCACCCGAGCTAAAGTCTTGTTTGGAGACCTTGGGAATTTTTATTTCGTTAGTTGCAATGGGTGCAAACGACCATCCAACCCGAGACTCGATGAAGAAGACCCTTTGGTCCCAGACCTCAACCTTCCCACGGACATCAGCCAACAACCTCAGAAAATTGGAGTTGGACCTCACTCCAATCCACCCACCTGTGCTCGGAGCAAAGATGAATAGCTTGCGGAGCAAGTACATGTCCGGCTTGAAACCCAGTAGACAACATGCCACCGTGAAAGCCGTGATCGCCCGAACAGTATTCAACATTAAGTCGTAGGGCACGACCTTGGTCTCGAGCGAGAAATCCACCAAGAAAGGCTCCAGCAGGAGGCGTAATCCAACCCAGAAGAAGTTGGCAAAGAATAGGAGCTCGTTCTCTTGCTCGCGGGACAGTTCTACTTTGCTGGGCACATCCATCTTACTTTCCCGGTAATTGGCGGAGTCAATGCCAAGGGATGTGAGCCAGGCCCTCACTTTATCATTTGTGTCCAGCGAAGCCCAGTGAGCAGCATATCGACTTTCATCGGTATTCACATACCGTCGGGCTCGTCATCTTCATCAACAGTCTCATCAAGTATGACCTCCACTTGAGGGCAGCCACCTTTCTTTGTGCGTCGAGCAAGAGGCAGATCGTCATCCTCATCGATAGCGTCCTCAAGTGTGGCCTCCACTTAAGAGCGGTCAGTATTTTTTCTTAAGACGGGCAAAGGGCACGCCATTTACTTCATCAGGCTCCAATGCATCCCCAGCCATCTCTCCCTGCTCGGGCCGTACCTGCTCAGCCATATCTTCGACATCAGCAGCCCGTGGCTCAGGATCCTGCCCACCAGTGGAGCCGCCGGTAACACTCTCCTCTTCAGAGTCCTGCCCGCTGGAGGAATCAACAAGATCAACTACTGAAGGGGCCACGCGCCCAGGACCAGCCGGTCCGGCCAGGGATTCATCTCCCTCTTCCGGCTCGTAATCAATTGGGGGAGTCTTCTCGCTACTAAGAGAGTTATTATTCCCGCCATAGCTGAAGGCCTCACGATCGTTCTCCGAAATATCAGACATCTACAAGGGAGATCGATGAAGGAGGATCAATTTTCTGCCCGGATAACCGATAAAGCAAAGAGGAAATTTCCTTAGTCTAGGAACACCAAGGGGCCATGCTCGCCTAACGAGCAAGACCACTGGGTCTTTTCCTCGATCTCTATCTAAGGGTCAATTCTACACTCACAAACCCTACCAGAAATGCATGAAGATGAAGGGAGTCAACCCAGAAACCTTCATCAAACCCAGAAAAGTGAAGAACATATCAGAAAAGAAGGATGCGAAACTTACTGTTGAAAGTGAATGTGGGTTTTTCTTCAAAGATTCTAGACGATGGACCGATGAAACCGAAGACAAGGGAGAATCACAAACTTCGGAGGCAAACTTTGATCGGAATCTGGAAGCAGGATCACCGGAATCAAGGATGCACGGAACAGCAGCAAGGGCACTGGGAAGCTTGAAGATTTCTCTCTCTAAAAACTTTAAAAGTCGTAAAAGGTTGAAGGGTGAAGGGGTTTGGCCTTTTATAGTCGGGGCTTTTGGGTTTTGGGGGGAAAGCAGAGGCCGAAACGGCGTCTGGAAGGACGGGTCACGTCACTCAAAGCACACTGCATTAAATGCACCGCTTCGTGGTCCGTGCCCCATCAAGTTACACTACATCTTGACGGCTCACACGCCCTCACACCTACTCGCCCCACTGCACTCTCAATGGCAAGCTTCCTCAGTACGCTCCAGTTGTATTCCACTAAGGTTCCAGAATCTTCCATGAACCCGCCTTCCAAGCCTATTATCGTTTTATCAAAAATTCACAAGTGTTGGAGCCCGAAACAAGAGCAACATCATTTAACGTACACGCTCCCCGCTCCGAGCATGAATACTCGTTAGACAAGGAACTAGGGGCCACTGATATGCCCGGCCCAAGCCGGGTCACGAGCGAAGCACGAGCTAGCATCACGTGCCAGTCACAAGCATAATTAGTATGGGGCCCAGCAGCCTAGCGGACAAAGTAACCGAGGTATCGAGCAATGAACAGAGCAACTCCCGTCTAAACTTGGCCGGGCACTGGCCTTGCCTGTCCGACTAGGGATCATGTTCGGGAACCACACTTACCTCAACTCAGTTTACATCAAGTAACCAGGAAGAACCTTGCTCGCCCGGGCATGTATCGAGCATGGAACTCCAGAAGCTTGCTCCCCAAGACAAGTTAATAGTTTCCTTATCCGAAGCAGGACACTTGCCTTATCTGCTCCTACAATCACACGGCCATCCACGTATCATGTCTATAATTTAGGGATTCTCTACTTGATTGACTGGGTATCTATGGAAACTGAATCCAACCAGGATTCTAGGTCATTAGGGGCTTATTAATACCCCTCCATAAACCACAAATGAGGTACGCATACTTTCTTGAGCCTAGAACCTCTGTCGAATTCCTTTTTGACATACACACCCGATACTTACTCTCATGCCGAAGGGGTTTCGCGAGGCCAAGACTTGCACTTCCACTAAGGTTTTCTGTGATCTTAATCAGGTTCAAGGAAGCAGATCAAGCCCAGATATCCTACCCATCATACGGACGGCCCAAGCTGTACTTTTGGTCACATCATGATTTATAAGTCCCAAGTGCATCACCAAGTGTATCCCTCAATGATGATATCAACTATTTATCTCCACCTTATTCCAAATACTACAGAAAACTACTTCTTCTTTGTAATTTCAACCAAATTCTTTTCCACATTCTTTGTTATATGTCTCTAACACTACAAATACTCGGCATCAAGAAAGAGCTTCCCAACAGCTTAATTACACTAAAATCAACTCCCTATGGATGATAATTACTTTTGGACGAGGTCAACTATGTTGAAATAGCAACTGCATCTCTTTAAGTATCCACAAGAAGGATTGTCCACTCATCTTTCATAAATGCGGATGCAATATGGAAAATCTGATTTATTGGTGTCACTCTTGTAATTTCCAAGGGCTAATATCACTTTTGGTACCTGAAAGATCAATAGTAGCTAGGATTCAAAGAATCTGTCAATGCAGCTGCATTCGGAAGTGTATCGACCAAAAAATAAAAAACGTAAACATCAAAAGACTTTAAACGATTAAAGCAGTAATAAAACTGATGTTTATCAAATAAGCCTCATGGAAAAAAATGATTTCATTAAAAGAATTATAAGTTTCTTAAACACAAATATGAAATCACCAAAATACCAAACCTCTCACAAGACAATACGTCTTGAGAGGAAAAACCCACAAAAACACGATATAGAAAACGTGGGATTAAAAAATAAGCTTCCTAGAAACTAGGAATGCAAACGACAATAGCAACAATGTAGCTTGTGATGTAGCTCGTGATGAAGCTACACCCTGAGTCGCATCCAAAGAAAGCTCTCGCTTTCTCTCTATGAAATCTCTGTCTTTCTACATATCTTCAGCCTATATGTGATCTTCATATATATATATATGTGCTTGAACTAGAGTCATACAGAAATAAGAAAACCAAATCTCCAAGTAAACAAAGGATTAGGAAATAAATTAGTTTCCAAAATCTACTTTCCTAATTTAAGTCAAAAAATTCTATCATAAGATTTTATAAATTTAATTAAGGACTCTTAATAACTTTTTGGAAGTGTTTAATTATGGTAATGCTTACCATAGCTTTAGGACCAAGAAAGCTATTAAATATGGTAACTTCTTACCATTGCTTTTGGACCAAAAAAGGGCACAACAGTACATTAATAGAGAAAATAGGACGACCCTATTTTACCCTTACAATCTCCCCCTTTATTGAACCTTTCTGGTCAAATCAAATGACAAGTATTGATTCAACACCGATCAAACCATCTAACCTACAATGGTTAGAATTTCTCATCTCCCCCTGAATTTGTGCAAGGTATAAAATCAAAAATCATTTACTAAGCACAAATCAGAATATACCAATGATGTAATCACATGAATACAAACTGTTTATGGGAGAAACAATCGCAATGATGAATCTACAAGAAATCAGATTTATCATCATCACCAGAAATAGGAACAATTGATCTCTCTCCCCCTATTTGACCGGAGAAGGAAGTGAGAGAAATAATCTTTTAGGAATTCTAAAAAAATCCAAGATTTTAAGAAACACAATTAAGTGTTCACCATGACTTGATCACACCCCTAATAATAACTGAGCACCTCATATCCAGATTCAATACCTCTTAGTTCCCCACAAAAATTAGGCATCCACTAAATATTTTTTCAATATGGAGATTTTTTAAAAATTGATTTACAAAATTTATTTTAGGACAAAATTTCACCAAACTGATATCCTTCCCAACAATGCATGTCCTAAAATTTTATGCCTAAAACATGATTATTAAAAACTAGGCAAAAGAATAAAAAATGCAATCACACACAAGTGATAAAGACCAAATCAAATGATATAGTTCTTGATGCAGCTGCATTGGAAGAAACATTCGCCAAAATTGTGATTTTATGTTCAATTTTGCATTTTTTTTGTTTTCTCAACCAGATTTCTCTCCCAATATCATAAATTTTTCATAACAAAAATCCATATGTACTTTATTTCCCTATGAGTATAGATCTACTTTATTTCAAGCATATACACAACATGCTATTTGGAACATTTCACACTATTTACCAAGGGAAGCCATTTTGCACATGATCAACCCATGAACTCCAAAGATTCATAGTCCCAAGAGAGAATGACAACCAACCTTGTTCATAGGTAGCTTTTTCCCTTTAGGTAGCTTTCACACTTTTCCAAGGGTATCCATTTTTCTCAAGATCAACCTATGAGAACCAAAGTTCTATAGTATCAAGATAAGATGCTACAACCCTTGTACTTTTAAGGTAGCTTTTTCCTTTGTGGACTTCAAACTTACTCAAAAACTGGGAAAGAGTGAGAATCATAACAAAAAAATTATAATTGATTTGAATGCAATTCCCAAGTAACAACAAAAGGCACAAACATGTGAGACAATGATCCAGAGTGCCCTCTAAAGACAAAATGCAATCATGCCTAATTTTTATTTTTATTTTTATTTTATTTTGTTTTTTAAAATTAAGTGTAAAGTCAAATGACACACATAACATAAGAGATTTCCAATGATTGGAAAATCTCTCAAAATCTAGACTCTTAGAAAGAATATCAATAAGTTGATTTTTAGTCCCAACATGTTCAATGCAAACAATTCTTTATTCAACCAAGCCTCTAATAAACTGGTGTCTTATATTAATGTGTTTTGTTCGAGAATGATGAACTAGATTTTTGTGTTATACAAATTGTATTGGTGTTATCACAATACATGGTTAACACATTAATGTGTAGCCCATAATCTTTGATCATTTGGTGCATCCATAAAATTTGTAGAGTCATATCTAAAAAGCAAGCAATAAAAGCAAAAAATATGGACCCTAGAAAAATTTTCTGATTAAATACTAAATTAAACTAATTACTAAAACTAACTATTAAAAGTAACAAGGCTTCTCTAAAAAATATTATGATTAGCATGTTAAATTGTGAGAATCAATCTTACCTTTTCTCCTTGTGGATATGCCATCATGAACATTACCTATCACTTGAAAGATTTGATGGTTTTTCTGTATACGGCTAGGAATGTCATGACTTCGATCGGTCACAGTAGGAGCAGTTTTAACATGTTGAGTTTCATGTTGAGTTTCAGTTTCAGCTTCTATAAAAGTTTTGACCAATGCATCTTCTAATGCAGCTTGTGATGCAGCTGCATCAGAAGCTGCATCCAAATTTCTAGAATTTTCTGAACTTTCAGCTTCTAAATTCTATGAGTCTGGAACAAAGTCTGACTGTTTTTTAGGAACCCAAGCTTTTCTAAACATTTTTGGCTGATGTAGCTTCGGATGCAACTGCATCCGGTGCTGCATCTGGTTATGGACCGGATATGTTTACCTAACTTCTTCACTATAGTCTACCTTTTTCAGGTAGCAGAAGGGCTGAATATGTCTAGGTTTGTGACAGTAATGACACACAAAGTTTCTCTTCCTAGTTTTTGGTTTTTCAAAGAAATTGGGTTTTTGAAAAGTGTGTGTAGACTGTTTTGGTTCAGATGATGTACCTTCACCTTCCTTAACAAATGTTTTTGGCATGAATCCAAGTCCAGACTTACCATTATTTTCAAACTTCAACATATCATCAAGTTTGTGTTGACTAGAATTCTACTTTGCTACCGTTTCATTTGTTTTGTGAAGTTCATCTTTCAAATTTTCAAGCACTACATCCTTATTTGTAAGCAAACACTCCAGTCTAGCAATGCTCTCCTTCTGATCTTCATTCACTTTCTTGAGTATTTCATTTGTCTTTCCAAATAACTTAACTTGACAAGCTCTCTTTTCACAATCGTTGTATAACTCCTTATAAGCATCCATCAGTTCTTATTCTGATTCTGATTCTGATTCTGGAGCATCTTCAGTGATGGAAGAGTTGAAGCAAATAAAATCGTCCCAGCTTCTGTCCGATGGAGCTTCTGATGCAGCTGCATCCGGAGGTGCATCACTCGAAAAACCAACAAGATTAGTCTGAACATATTGTACTGTTGTGAGAGTGATGAGATCACATGGATCTTCATCATCACTGTCACTCAGAGTAGCAAAAAAACTCAAACCCTTCTTTCTTAAAGTATTAACACATTGATTAGCATAATTACCAAACCCTTGAAAATCCCTACATTGAATAGAATCAATATTTTTACTTCTAGATGTAGGTTGTTTAGCAAAAGGACTGGTAAAAGATTTTTCAGGGGTTTGAAAAGAACTTTCTTTGGGAGCAAACATGCTAGGCTAAGTTTTGAAAACAGTTTTGGTGATAGAAGATGGAGATCTGTTTTGTCCCTTTGCTTTCAAAATATATTTAAACTTTGTTGTTAAAAGATCCATTGAGTCTTCACCAAAATCATATTCCTCAATTCCCTTATGCAATTAAATCAATTCAGAAGACACATCAACAATAGAAGGAGAAACAATACTTTCCATAGAAGGAGTAGAGGATGATGCACCCTTACCTTTGTTCTTAATTTGCTCATTGAGGTTTAACTCAAAATTTTGTAGAATGCCAGCTAGTTTTTGAAACCAATTTTGTCAATGTCATGAGCTTCCTCAATAACACAAATTTTGACCTTAAATCTTTCAGGCAAAGTGCGTATCATCTTGCTAACAAAACGATCATTGATGATAGGATCACCCAAAGCAAGAGCAGTATTAGATATATCAAGTAATCTACCATAGTAAGACATAATATCTTCATCCTCATTCATTCTAGTGTTCTCAAATTAAGTAGTAAGCATTCTAAGTTTTGAAGCACGAACACTAGTAGGACCTTCACATAAGGTTTGAAGGGTATCCCAAACATTTTTGGCAGAGTCATAATTTGCAATAACTTTGAAGGTGTTGGCATCTAAGGCCTTGTATATGGCTGAAAGAGCTTTAGAATTAAACGAAGCAGTGGTTCTATCTTGAGTGGTCCAATTACCTCACCGGTGATTTTAACATCACCATCATTATCAGTGGTCATAAGTGGAGTCCAACCATTCAGAACAACAAGCCACACTCTCTCATCGATTGATTTGATGAAGATACACATCTTAACTTTCCAAATTGAATAATTCACATTAGTCAAGGTAGGAAGACAAACAACATTCTCATATTGAGAATCCATCATGGCTACAACCAAAATCATCTCTTAGTGTCGTCAAGAGAAGGCTCTGATACCAATTGAAAGATCAATAGTAGCTAGGATTCAAGGAATCTGTCAATGCAGCATGTGTCCGGAGGTGCATCGACCAGAAAATCAAAAATGTAAACAGCGGAAGACTTTAAACAATTAAAGCAGTAATAAAACAGATGTTTATCAAACAATCTACAAGCTATGCTTGCAGATCCAGCCTCATAGCCAAAAAGGATTTCATTAAAAGAATTATAAGTTTATCAAACACAAATATGAAATCACCAAAATACCAAACCTCTCACAAGACAATAAGTTTGGAGAGGAAAACCCCACAAAAACATGGTATAGAAAATGTTAGATTAAAAAATAAGCTTCCTAGAAACTACGAATGCAAACAACAACAGCATCAATGCAGCTCGTGATGAAGCTACACCCGGACTACATCCAGATTTCTAGCAAAGCTCTTAGTTTCTCTCTATGAAATCTGTCTTTCTGCATATCTTCAGCCTGTACGTGATATTCATATATATATATATATATATATATATATATATATATATATATATATATATATATATATATATATATATATATATATATATATATATATATATATATATATATATATATATATATATATGTGTGTGTGTGTGTGTGTGTGTGTGTGTGTGTGTGTGTGTGTGTGTGTGTGTGTGTATGCTTGAGCTAGAGTCCTACAGAAATAAGAAAACCAAATCTCCAAGGAAATAAATTAGTTTCCAAAATCTATTTTCCTAATTTAAGTCAAAGAACCTATCATAAGATTTTATCAATTTAATTAAGGACTCTTAAGAGCTTTTTGGAAGTGTTTAACATAGCTTTAGGACCAAGAAAGTTATTAAATATGGTAACTTCTTACCATTGTTTTTGGACCAAGAAATGGCACAACAATAAAATCAATGGAATAAAATAGGACGGCCCTATTTTACCCTTACAGTACCCTAACTTTACCTCTTTTTCACTTTTGGCACCCATTGTACCCAAACCCATCAGTAAATATTTCATAGTATCCCCAATAGATCGTACATCTTTCTTGGTATATCCAGATAATAGGTAGGAGCATAAGCTGAAACATTTTGGAGCTACAAAGATAGTTATTAAATCGTTGGCACCACATAAAAACATTCCTCCTAGAGTAGCTGTTGGAATAGTATTCATTGAAATGTTCTAACATAGAATAGAATAGTATCAAATATCATCCTAAACGATTACAATTGCAATTGCCATTACAATAAACACAAATATGAGTTTTCTTTTCAACTGAATGACTTCAGTCTCCATGGCCTCAACCATGGTATTTGTCATCATCAACTCAACTTTCATTTCAACCTCTTTCATCTTCAATTTATCTACTTCAGCTTGAAATTTGTTCAACTTGGCTAACAATCTCTGAATAATCTGTTTGGACCTCATGATATATTCATCATCCAACCATTTAAAAAATCCAAAATATTACAAAGAATGTCGTGGTCTGACACACATAGAAGGCTCCTCCTTCACTACAAAGATATTACAACAAGTGCTACAAACATTACAAACAAGATCGTTGACCAACGAGAAGAAAAACCCCTACATAACATAAATAAAACACAAAATATAAATATAATAGAAGTTAAAAACACTAAGGATAGTCATTAAAACATTCCCAAAACACTTAACCAATACCTTGAACATCTCGGGGTAGTCATTAACATCCCCGATGACCCAAATGCCCATCTGTCACCGACGCCTAAATCGAAACCAAACACTCCTTCGAAAAACCCTCGATGCTTCTGCGTCACCCTCAGAAGGAGGCACCGAGCTACCTTCATGACTCTCATCATATCCATTATGAGGTCCGGCAATATTACTAGGTCCCGCGCCATCATTTGGTCTGGTCGCATTACTTCACCGCACAGCATTACTGGGACCAGCACCAGCATCACCATATCTTTCCTGAAAACGTTGGCATGGCTGACGTGATACTACAGGAACGAGAGGACCCGAACTCCCAAATCTTCACCAATTTCTAACAAATGAGTGTCCAACCCGTTGGTGAATCTGCACTCCAACATGACCTGAAGAGTACGCCTGATTATGCACGAATGCTCTTCCATCATTACAACAGCCCAGTCAAGATAAACACGCGATGACAGTATGTTCTCTGGGAACACATAAGCAGTGGCACATCTGGATTCGCCCAGATCACAGATTAACTCCGGAATATCACCTTCACATCCTTGCAGTGCCATCAAGGGACGATCCAGGTGTGGTACAACCTGCTCCCTACCAAATTGTCGCAGAATTCTGTACGGCAGATAGAAAGTCGTCCTGCGTAAACCAGCCAAGATGACTTATGCATATACACTAGTATATATATATATATATATATATATATATATATATATATATATATATATATATATATATATATATATATATATAATCGCTCGATTTGCTTATGAATGATTACCCAAAGTATATCAAGAGAATTAACATGAGAAAAATGCTCAACCCAGTGCCGCTCAGTTCAGAATACATTTTCATAAGTGCCCTTAGCCCCATAACTAGAAGGATTGTAGCGTCTATGAGACAAACCGGTTGATGGAACCGATTGAAATGCTTTTCTAGCCACATATGGATCAATATTGGACTCCTAGATGGGAAATAGTCATCGCTAGACGAGTAAGCATCAAGGCCCTCCAGAGTAGCAGCTAAAATGATTGGCCCAACGGCCCCGAGCCTGCAATACAATGTCAATTGCTCGAACATCAACAGTCCCAAGAGGACCAACTAGGAAGAACCTTCCTAGGATACACAGAAATAAGGTCGCCCTTCGCTGCTTTAGATACACCTAATTTTCCTGATACTCTAAGAAGAGACTAGGAAAATATGTCAAATCCAACAAATCCCCATAGATAAGTCCATTGATCCCAATCGGATCAAACCCAAACATTCCCTTGATAGCCATAAATGAAGTACGAGTAGTAGAGGGAACAACAACACTGACTTCAATCCCTGTAGCAGTCATCGCACAAAATTCTTCATAAGTCGGACACATCTCATTCATTGAAAAGTTGAACAGATGAGAGTTTGTTGACCAAAAATGGGAAGCTGCCCAAAGCATTTCCCAATTGATATGTAACCCCATCCATTCAAAGATATAGTGAAACCCATACACTTCATGGAAGCGTTGCCTTTCGTGCCCATGGATATAATTTATGCATCGGTCCAAACTGGTCTCATACATTTCGAGACGTGCCGTAGATATAAATGAGTCAGCCATGGATGTATTCCTGCATTAAACAAACACAAACAGTTAGCATCGCTTCTTTGGTGATAAGCAGATTTCAGATGAAGTAAAACAGACAATACACTGAGAGTTTAAGAAAGTTGGCTTACCAACTTTTGCAAATCACACAGATACAAATAGAGGAGGAACATAGATGGATTGTGGTCCTAGACTGTGCTGATATTATAGACACATTAGTGAATTCGCAGCTACAAGCGAGTTTACGGATACAGATATACAGAGAAATTGAAACATGCCCGTCCTTTTAAAGAAAAAACTGAGAACTTACCCAAAACAAATGGGGAGGGCATGGAGCCGCTCCCCACCATGAGGAATCGCACCCTCTTTGCTTTCCGAAGGAGCCGCACTTTTCTTCCAGAAGCCGTACCCTTTGACCTCCTTGCCCAGCCCAGCTTTTTAGCCATTCTGTTCGACAATTTGACCAAATTGTAACCTATTCACAGGTTAGGTTCGTAGCTCACTTATTTCAGCTTGTTGATAACCTCTCACCAACCGAAATAACTCCCATCTCCCATCCACTCATTAGCCAAAGCAGCCGCCCACGAGCCCCTGCTTCCCCAAATACAGTGTACAAAAAATAAAAATAACAAAAATTATTTTTTTCCAAATAAAACAAAAATGCTTCTTTTACATATACTTGTGCATAATTTGTTTGGTCCAGTGTCGGTCAAATTTAATGCATATACATCATTTGGTGTTTCTCCCAAATAGCTACACTTCGCCGATAGTTAAATTCTTTTAACATGATTTTCATGCAAACACTTCATTCTTTTGAGTTAATTTATGCATCGCTGATAGTTAAATTCTTTTGACATGATTTCTTGCAAACATTTAATTCTTTTGAGTTAAATTATGCATTTCTAATAGTTAAATTCTTTTGACATGATTTCTTGCAACCGTTTAATTCTTTTTAGTTAAATTATGCATCTTTGATATTTATCTCTCTTGACATGATTTATGCAGTGTTTAATTATTTTGAGTTAAATTATGCATTTCTGATGTTTATTTGCTCTTAACATAATTTATGCATCTACAGCATTTTAATTCTTTTGAGTTAAAAAATGCATATTTGATATTTATTTCTTTTAACATGATTATATATCGCTAACGTTTGATTCTTTTGAATTGATCATGCATCGCTCACACATTTTGATTCTTTTGAACTAATAATGCATCGCTAATGTTTAATTCTTTTGAATTAATTGTGCATCGCAAAACATTTAGCCATTTCCAATAATAGTGCATCGCTAAAACATTTAAAATTACATATACATGCAATAAATTGATACAATTTAATAAATAAAATATATCAGTGTGCGCAAGTCCACACCCCTCAGACTCCCACGCCATGACCAGATTGCCGGGTCCCAAATACCATAACCCGAGGGACTTTCTGACCCGGATTACCAGTTGGATCATCATCGTCCTTATGACGTACGTCAATTGCATCATTGCTGTGACACCCCGCTCCTTCGTTATCTCGGTTTGCGTGCTATACTTGCACTTCTTCCTTTGTCGACTGTATGTTTGATTTGTGAGATGGTCTAGATACGTATGAGAGACCACGTTAAGACCAAAACATTATTAAGAGACTCCATATAGTTGTTGACTTGCTAAAGTCACAAGTCGTGACTCGACGATAGTCGGAATGCGACGCGATTGAGGGTTTACTTGCGTTTTGTGTCTGTGACCTCGGTTTGGGTCCTAGACCTCTTTAAGATGGTTTATTAACATGTTTAGGTACCTTAGACTTCAAGTTGGAGGTGTTCCTTAAGTCTATCGATGATTTGGAAGTTTTGGAGATAGCTGCTCGCCTCTATCGCAGTAGTTCGGGAATCGAGTCGCTGTAATCGCTCTCCTTTGGGATTCTTATTTCCCTAGTTGTTATTAAACTTTCTAGAAGTATTTAAGCTTCTTCATTAGCCCTTAGACTTGTCTTAAAAGTCTCCTTTCATTGCTCGCTCGATTGCGAAGTTCATTCGCTGCTCCGGCCACGTTGTCGCACCCCTTCCTGCCGCCCGAGTTGTTTCGGAGTTCTTCGGTGTGTTTCTGACTTTTTGAGTTGGGTTAGACCTTAGAATGGTTGCCCATGAGTTTGGGACCATTTAGGACATGTTTAGACCAAGTTTTGAAGGTTCAGAGGCCCAGGCGCCCGCCTGGACATAGTGAGGCGCCCGCCTCAAGTGCTGAGAGCTTTGCAAATGAATTTAGGCTGTGCAGAGGCCCAGGCGCCCGCCTCAATATGTTGAGGCGCCCGCCTCAACACTGTAATGCGCTACGGATTTTTCCCCTGTTTTTGTGTTTGGACGAATTATACCTATTCTACCCTCATTAAACCCCCTCTAAACCCTTCCTAACCTCTCATACTTAACCCTAAACATGTACTAACATTAGTTGGAAGTTAATTAAGGTTAGATTAGTGATTGATTAATCCTAATCTCTACTAATTGTACTTGGGAAAAGTCTATTGTGCCCTTATTGTTGTGGAAGTATAAATACCCTAACCCTTCACCAATTCAGCCAAATCTCTTCATTCTTCCTCCTCCACATACGTATTATAGAGAGAGAGAGTCCAAGGGAGATTCAAGCCCTAGCTTCCTTCTCTCTTCGATCCAAGACGATCCACCCACCCGATTGCCTTCAAACTTCTAATCTTGAAGCCTCGACGAGTAGAACAACTTCACCGATCGGATTTGTGTTCTCTTGAGTTTTCACTCAAGCTAGGTAAGTTACCTTCTTTTTATTTTGGTTCATTGGCCCTAAGGAAAACAATATATGTGCTATTTGTGGGCAATGAACACCTTGTATGCCTTGTATGCCCATTTTGTGAATTTTTGGAAATATGAACTTGTTAATAACATGACTAGTATGATTTGAATGTTATTATGTGTTGTAGAATATGGGTTGTGATTTATGTGGAGTTTTATGAATGTTAGGGCTTGAGAATCAAGCCCGAATTATTGGAGGATTTGTTGTAAATTAAAGTGGGCATTGATGTGTAGGATGATTTGGATGATGTTGTGTGTTGGGAGAAATGTGTTATCTCTTTGTTAAGGTTTTTATGAATTTAGGGCTTGGGAATTAAGCCCGAATTAATTTGGAAATTGTTACAAATTGAAGTGAGTGTCATTGTTGAGATTGATGAAATGTATAAGAAAAGAAACTTAGTATTTAGACTCAACGGAGTCGAGATAAGTTCAATAAAGTGTTAATGAACTCGGGTTGAAGTCCTACGACATTTGGGATTCGTTTGATTATGGTTATGTTGAGTTCTTGGATTTTTAGGCTTGGGAAACAAGCCCGGATTATTTTTGGGAGAATTGCTATAAATGCGATTGATGTGTTAATTTTGGGATGTATGAAATAAGTATCTAATGAAATGCGATATTAAGACTCAATGGAGTCATTTTAGGTTCAAACAAGATGTTAGTGAGCCCTATATTGAAATCCTAAGATGTTCGGGTTTGGTTGGTCTTGATTGTGAGTACCCGAACATCTCGAATTGTGTCCCATTTGCGACACCCATGATATAGAAGCTTATTGGGGATTTATTTAGAGCGTGCTCGTTAGAGCACGGAACATTAGAGACCAATCAATGATCTCGTGTATCCTTAAGAAATGATTATTGAATGAGATTTGTTTTAGGAGATTCAGATGAACGTACATGGAAAACTTGCGGGTCTTGGACTACGGTGTAGTCTTGTCATTCATGAGAATGGTTTCGAGGATGTCGATTATGCTCGACGGTTAGGACTATGGTTGAGTCCGGTATGCCTTTATGTAAAAGCTTAAGTGCTAAACCTTGTTTGTGATTGTTCTTAGACTAAAATAATAGTCTTTGATTTAATCTTGAGTAGAGGACTATAGTAGACCTCACGTTGTGATTTATTGAGCTATAAGCTATTCTTGAATTGGTGATGACTTGAGGATTATGAATACCTCAATATGTGGTTTTTAAACTAAACTTACAAGTTAGTTGAACATGTTAAGTGTGTACAATTATGTGCATTGTTTATTGGGTTTTGTAGAGCATTATGACCTACTTGAATTGATAAGTTCTTTTATGATGGACTTGGTCCTTGTTCGTTTATGCAAGTAAATATCTACTTGAGCATTTTGATTTGAGTCCAGCTGGCGTCTTGGTCGTTTTGTCGGCAATGGGACGATTCATAGCCTTTGGAAACATTCGCTATGAATCGCCGCATTGGTACCCTTTCTCCTCACTATGTGGCCAATAGTGGGATGTGGTCTCGTATTAGCGCCCCCTAGCCTGATATTGAGCTCCCATTTCTCATCCCAGGGTTGGATGAATGTAACGAGGTACTCATTAAGAAAACTGATGAGTTGTGATCATTCGAGGATTGAAACCCGCATTATGATCATTTGAGGGTGGACCCATGGTTTGAATATTGAGGGCTTGGCCCATCTTGGTTTTACGTGCTTAGGTATAAGCACTTATATGAAAGATAACATGCTATGTGGTTTATGAAGTTTATGTTACATGATGACTTAATACAAGTTTATTGTTGGTATGCTATTAAGATACCATGATTTTATATATGCTTGTGCATTATGCCATGCCACGTCATGCTATGCCATACATATTGCATTTAGTAACTTATCGGGTCATTATGACTCATTTCGTGTGTTTGTTTTCCTTAGTTTTTGCAAATGATCCCGTTAGTACGCTGGGGCGGCTTCGATAGTGATTCCTAGAAGGTGGTCTTCCGGCTTTAAGCTTGGATTTATTATTATTATTGTTATTATGTATTTGTGAGACACGAATGTAAAGTTATGTAGACTTTACTTGGGTAGATTATGTTAGTATTTTGTTATCGTATTATTTTGGTAGCCGACTTGTTTGGTCGAGCTGTTGTATCTCTTATGAGTTGTTCCCTTTTATTATTCGAGCATGCTTTAGCTCACTCATTCTAGTATTGTTGGTATTGTCATCTCCGACGACGTTAGTCGTGAGACTTGGGTTTAGTTGTTAGAATTTGAATATCTTGTTCTTTTAGTTGATTTATTCCTCCGGCATGTTATAGCCGTTGAGTTGTTGTTTATCAGGTTGGATTCTTGTTGCTTCGCCGGCCTTAGGTTGCCGATGGTTTGTTGTACGTGCGCAATGTTGCGTCACGCGAGTCGTAGATTTGTCGAGAGATAGTCGTCTCTCAGCCTTGTATTCCTTAGTTTATAATTATAGGCTTTGGTCCCACTTATGATTTGCTTCCGCAGATTTTAGTTTTTGGTTATTCGGTTTTGCCGTTATGGCTTTTCATTCCTGTTTAGAGTTTGTTGGTTCAACTCTGGACTCGCACTACTACGCTTAGCGGGTGCTTGTCCGTCTTTTAGCTTGTCTTGACGGCACGACCTTGGGATTCCGCATTGGAGTCCGGGTCGGGTCGTCACAGTTGGTATCAGAGCTATAGGTTAGCTATTTCGCCAGGATAGGTTCCTTGGCCTAGTTTGGGTTGGGTTTATTGTTGAGTTATTAACGCTGAGTGTTCTTTGTAGGCGTATTATGTCAGGAACTTGGCGTGGAGCTAGTTCTAGTAGACCCCGTTCGGGTACAACTCGTGGCAACGAGAGAGGGGAGAATGTTACGGATCCGCGTGTGACTCCTCAGCAGATGTTTGGGATGGAAGACAATTCTATCATTCTTGCGAGATTCTTGAAGTTGGAACCTGAGAGCTTCGATGGAGGACCCGATGCTTCTAAAGCAGAACTTTGGATAGAAAGCATGGAGAAGATCTTTGCAGCTATGGGTTGTACGTCAGGAGAGATGGTGACCCTAGCAGTGTTTAAATTAACTGGTGCGGCTGACCATTGGTGGCATGTGTTACGAGATAGTTGGAGACACCATGGAGTGCCTCTAGTGTGGGAAAACTTCACGATGGAGTTTATGGCACGCTTTATTCCTAAGTAGTTCGAAAGAAGAGAAGCGGAATTCATGGCATTAGAACAAGGAGCTATGACGGTGGCTCAAGATTCAAAGTTCACGAGTTGGCTCGCTATTGTGGTTACTTAGGTACCGATGAGGCTAGGAAGACCCAACGGTTTGTGAAGGGCCTAAAGATGAAATATCGTAGGCGCCTGCCCGCTACAACTTACGGATTACACGAGTCGTCAGGATCGTGCGTATGCAATGGAGTTGACATCGAGGAGTATGCTCAAAAGAGAGCCTCGAGTACTATTAGGGGCAATGATGGTAATAGAGGGCGCAAAGACCTCGTAAAGTTAATCAAGAAATCACACGTACTGGTAGACGGAGTGACGCTCCTACCTCTAGTCGGAGACGACGAGGCGGCGAGTTAATATGTAATTTTTGTATGAGGACATGACATGCCGAGAACGTATGTTGGGGTAAATCAGAAAGTGTTTCGCTTGTGGCGGTGATCATGTTCGTAAGGATTGCCCGAAGATGAGGGTTAATCACCGGGAGTACTAGTCAACAATCCAAAGGGCTCCAAGAGAGACAAGGGTGGACGGCCTAGAGTTTGAGGTCGCTGCAAGGGCGGTTGGCCATTGGAGTTTTGAGGCCTATCCGAAATAGGAAGGTATATTCTTGTATATATATACGTAAATTATACCGTTGCTTACTATTACCGTTATTATGAGTACACGTTTTAATCGGTAGCTCATGTGCATTCATACATACATTATATGGTGTATTGTGTAATATTGGTTATTTGCTCGATCGGGAATAATACCCCAATGTGAGATCGATATATGATATGGTTTGTTTTGTGGATTACCGTAGGTAATCGCACGTGGTGTATGGATTCTTGATTAGTCTATGTATATATAAGACTATGCTATATATAGAGTTATGGTTCTTGTGGTTATATATAAAAGGCCATAGTATGTATATATATGAAGCATGAATTGTTTATTGATACTTATCGGTTTGGTATGATGTTTGTATATTCTATAAGGATATGTTTTATGTAATGAGTAATATTATACTATATTGTTGTTAGGGTTATTATGCGAGTAGGATATACACTCGACTTGTGAGAAGGTTGAAGGTTGCGATTTAGAGGATAATCATGGTTACACGGGAGAGATTGACGCTTCACCGTGAGTATTGAGACGTTAACGTTGTGTTAGGATGCTTAGTGTATGTATTGGTTGTAGACTTGGTCTAGAGCTCAAGAAAGGATAGTTTTATGGAGTATAGACGTTACGATTAGTAGCCTTGTCGGTTTCTTGTAAATCCTAGGAAGTTACCTTGGTTGAGTGTACTAGGTACACGAAGTTTTGTGATAGCTATGATTGTTGTTTGTCAAGGTAATAGACCTTGTTACTTGGCTTGATTTTTATTCAATTACGTGCATTAGTTGTAGGAAACACCTACTTGATGCATTTACATAGTAGTATATTAAATTCTCATCTCATAATATCATGTTCATTCATTTCCTTAGCATAGGAGACTATTAAAGGATGCTTAAAACCTTTTTAATCATGAACCTTCGCATCCTTGCAACGGAAACTTTTGAGTATCCAATTTAGCCGGTACCCTAAATTGGTGATCAAAAGTGGTTCGTTGTTGGACTAGGATTGGTATGAATTATGGTAGAAATTGACTACACCTTACCAAATGGAATTGACATGAATGGAAAGAATTTTCAAAACATGGCATTGTGTGCTCTTGTGTGTTCTTACCCGCGATAGGGAAATCGCGAGTATGATTTGCATGGTTTGAAATGCCGATTTGATTACCTTTGATTTGTTTGTAAATTGCCCCATAGGCAATTATTAATTCTTGTAACTTAGGATCTTTTGTGGTTGAATTTCATGTTGTGCCCCGAGACAAATAGTTTCGTAGTTGGAATGTTGAAATATTCTCGATTATGTTTCCATGATAGTTTGGGATTTTGCCTACATGGTTGGCATATTGTCGTTCATATGTGTATTCGCGACTCAAGTATGAGTCATGTTATTTTCAATCGTAAGTGTTGATGTTGTTGTGTCTATCGAGAGTTCGTAGACTTTCGAATTTGGATTATTAGAGTTTAACCCTCGTATATATTGTGGCGGTAGACTCAGAGATTCGAGTCTAGGTTGATGGTTTTGAACTCGATGTATTGTGGTTTGTATCATGATTTAGAATTCGGGACGAATTCTTTTTAAGGTGGAGAGAGTGTGACACCCCGCTCCTTCGTTATCTCGGTTTGCGTGCTATACTTGCACTTCTTCCCTTTGTCGACGGTATGTTTGGTTTGTGAGAGGGTCTAGATATGTTTGAGAGACCATATTAAGACCAAAACATCATTAAGAGACTCCATATAGTTGTTGACTTGCTAAAGTCACAAGTCGTGACTCGACGATAGTCCGAATGCGACGCGATTGAGGGTTTGCTTATGCTTTTGTGTTCGTGACCTCGGTTTGGGTCCTAGACCTCTATAAGATGGTTTATTAACATGTTTAGATGTATTAGACTTCAAGTTGGAGGTGTTCCTAAGTCTATCGATGATTTGGAAGTTTATAAACCTTCTTGCTTTGTTTCGCCCTTAGCGATTTCCTTCAGTGAGAAGTTCATGTTTTGGGCAAACTTCGGGAAAATTCTGGTACTAATCCACTGAATAGAATTTTCTAAAAATTTAGTATGTTTTACCTTCATACGTTAGGATACTCTCTGTAAAATTTGGTAATTTTCCAAGGTGTCTAAGTACCTTAATTAGGTCTTGACTTACGGCTGTGCCAGAATTCAGTTTTCGAAAAGCAACTTCTGTACTTGATTTTGTTGTAACCATATCTTGATGTATATAAGTCCAAATGGAGTAATTTAAAATCCTAAAATATAATTTAATGAGTCTAGTTTCATAAAAATCAAAAATCACCTCATTTGGAGTTGTGAGCGATTTATGGTCGATTTTACAAGATTGACTGTCCAGCCTCGTTCCCAGGCGCCCGCCTCAACAATGTGAGGCGCCCGCCTCAACTTCGGGAGCAAATTTGCAAATTTGGAGATGGGTCAGAGTCCCAGGCGCCCGCCTCAATAATGTGAGGCGCCCGCCTCAACATAAAATGTCACTTACGGGATTTTTTGCCCTGTTTTTGAGTTTGGACGAATTATACCTATCCTACCCTCATTAAACCCCTCTAAACCCTTCCTAACCTCCCATACTTAACCCAAATCATGTACCTAACATTAGTTGGAAGTTAATTAAGGTTAGATTAGTGATTGATTAATCCTAATCTCTACTAATTGTACTTGGGAAGGAGTTCCCTATTGTGCCCTCATCACTTGGAGAGTATATATAGCCTAACCTCTTCACAATTCAGCCAAATCCTTTCATTTCTCATCCTCCACAATACGTATTATAGAGAGAGAGAGTCCAAGGGAGATTCAAGCCCTAGCTTCCTTCTCTCTTCGATCCAAGACGATCCATCCACCCGATTGCCTTCAAACTTCGGAATCTTGAAGCCCTCGACGAGTAGAACAACTTCACCGATCGGATTTGTGTTCTCTTGAGTTTTCACTCAAGCTAGGTAAGTTACTTCTTTTTATTTTGGTTCATTGGCCCTAAGGAAAACAATATATGTGCTATTTGTGGGCAATGAACACCTTGTATGCCTTGTATGCCCATTTTGTGAATTTTTGGAAATATGAACTTGTTAATAACATGACTAGTATGATTTGAATGTTATTATGTGTTGTAGAATATGGGTTGTGATTTATGTGGAGTTTTATGAATGTTAGGGCTTGAGAATCAAGCCCGAATTATTGGAGGATTTGTTGTTAATTAAAGTGGGCATTGATGTGTAGGTTGATTTGGATGATGTTGTGTGTTGGGAGAAATGTGTTATCTCTTTGTTAAGGTTTTTATGAATTTAGGGCTTGGGAATTAAGCCCGAATTAATTTGGAAATTGTTATAAATCGAAGTGAGTGTCATTGTTGAGATTGATGAAATGTATAAGAAATGAAACTTAGTATTTAGACTCAACGGAGTCGAAATAAGTTCAATAAAGTGTTAATGAACTCGGGTTGAAGTCCTACGACATTTGGGATTCGTTTGATTATGGTTATGTTGAGTTCTTGGATTTTTAGGCTTGGGAAACAAGCCCGGATTATTTTGGGAGAATTGCTATAAATGCGACTGATGTGTTAATTTTGGGATGTATGAAATATGTATTTAAGGAAATACGATATTAAGACTCAATGGAGTCATTTTAGGTTCAACAAGATGTTAGTGAACCCTATGTTGAAATCCTACGATGTTCGGGTTTGGTTGGTCTTGATTGTGAGCACCCGAATATATCGAATTGTGTCCCATTTGTGACACCCATGATATAGTAGCTATTTGGGGATTTATTTAGAGCGTGCTCGTAGAGCATGGAGCATTAGAGACCAATCAATGATCTCGCGTATCCTTAAGAAATGATTATTGAATGAGACTTCTTTTAGGGAATTCAGTTGAACGTACATGGAAAACTTGCGGGTCTTGGACTACGGTGTAGTCTTGTCATTCATGAGAATGGTTTTGAGGATGTCGATTATGCTCGACGGTTAGGACTATGGTTGAGTCCGGTATGCCTTTATGTATAAGCTTAAATGCTAAGCCTTGTTTGTGATTGTTCTTAGACTAAAATAATAGTCTTTGATTTAATCTTGAGTAGAGGACTATAGTAGACCTCACGTTGTGATTTATTGAGCTATAAGCTATTCTTGAATTGGTGATGACTTGAGGATTATGAATACCTCAATATGTGGTTTTTGAACTAAACTTACAAGTTAGTTGAACATGTTAAGTGTGTACAATTATGTGCATTGTTTATTGGGTTTTGTAGAGCATTATGACCTACTTGAATTGATAAGTTCTTTTGTGATGGACTTGGTCCTTATTGGTTTATCCAAGTAAATATCTACTTGAGCATCTTGATTTGAGTCCAGCTGGCGTCTTGGTCGTTTTGTCGGCAATGGGACGATTCATAGCCTTTGGGAAACATTCGCTATGAATCGCCGCATTGGTACCCTTTATCCTCACTATGTGGCCAATAGTGGGATGTGGTCTCGTATTAGCGCCCCCTAGCCTGATATTGAGCTCCCATTTCTCATCCCAGGGTTGGATGAATGTAACGAAGTGCTCATTAAGAAAACTGATGAGTTGTGATCATGCGAGGATTGAATCCCAGACTATGATCATTTGAGGGTTGGACCCGTGGTTTGAATATTGAAGGGCTCGGCCCAGATCTTGGTTTTACGTGCTTATGTATAAGCACTTATATGAAAGAAAACGTGCTATGCGGTTTATGAAGTTGATGTTACATGATGACTTAATACAAGTTTGTTGTTGGTATGCTATTAAGATACCATGATTTTATATATGCTTGTGCATTATGCCATGCCACGACATGCTATGCCATACATTTGCATTTAGTAACTTACTGGGTCATTATGACTCATTTCGTGTGTTTGTTTTCCTTAGTTTTTGCAATGATCCCGTTAGTACGCGTGGCGGCTTCGGAGAGTGATTCCTAGAAGGTGGTCTTCCGGGCTTTAAGCTTGGATTTATTATTATTATTGTTATTATGTATTTGTGAGACACGATTGTAAAGTTATGTAGACTTTACTTGGGTAGACTAAGTTAGTACTTTGTTATCGTATTATTTTGGTAGCCGACTTGTTTGGTCGAGCTGTTGTATCTCTTATGAGTTGTTCCCTTTTATTATTCCGAGCATGCTTTAGCTCACTCATTCTAGTATTGTTGGTATTGTCATCTCCGACGACGTTAGTCGTGAGACTTGGGTTTAGTTGTTAGAATTTGAATATCTTGTCCTTTTAGTTGATTTGTTCCTCCGGCATGTTATAGCCGTTGAGTTGTTGTTTATCAGGTTGGATTCTTGTTGCATCGCCGGCCTTAGGTTGCCGATGGTTTGTTGCCCGTGCGCATTGTTGCGTCACGTGCGTCGTAGATTTGTCGAGAGATAGTCGTCTCTCAGCCTTGTATTCCTTCGTTTATGATTATAGGCTTTGGTCCCACTTATGATTTGCTTCCGCAGATTTTAGTTTTTGGTTATTCGGTTTTGCCGTTATGGCTTTACATTCCTGTTTAGAGTTTGTTGGTTCAACTCTTGACTCGCACCACTACGCTTAGCGGGTGCTTGTCTGTCTTTTAGCTTGTCTTGACGGCGCGACCTTGGGATTTCGCATTGGAGTCCGGGTCGGGCTGTCACATGTGCTGTTTAAATTCCGGAATTGAAGCTAATGCCATCTTGCTGAAGGACTGTCCAACAGATTTTCTAGACAGCTAGAGAGTTATTTCCTCTTCTTAATTTATTTCTTTGTAAAAGGAAAACTGCTTGGGTAGTTATTTAGTAGTTTAGGGGAATTAATGGTAGTTTTATTGATAGAAAAAAACTGCTAAGAAGTGGCCTTAGTGGGGGAAAAGGAGGTCATATTTAGGTTGTAACTTGGCAGGCTCGGGCAGTCACTTGTGGGGAGGAAAAGTCACACATATTATTGGAGAGAAAGAGGAGAAAAGAGGGGTACTCTTTCTTTAGTTCATCAACACTTGCTGGAAATAGTTTAGTCTTGGTATTTGTAAGTTTATTTAATTATGCTTAGTAGCTAATTACTTTCTTTCAGTCAATGAACAATTAAGTCTCCAACATTTTACTTTTGTGAGATCTAATAGAATTAATTCTTGTTTCGTTACAAATATTTGTTCGTTCTCCATTTAGCACGTTGTAAGATTATTGTGTTTAATTGATGTTTGTGGCCAGAATAATAATTGTCTATGGCTAGTTAACACTGTTGATCCGTAATTGTCCTCGGTTTTAACAAACTGGCGAGTAATACACCTTTTAGGCATCACATGCATAATTGGACCATATTACGGGAACGAATAATCTTAGTTACATGTTATTGCTTCAATATGCATGGCTTTGAATCGGCTCTCTCTCTTCTTAATGCAACCGGGATTATTAAATCTTACGAGCGTCTCGGAGGTTGTAATTCGGTTAGACGATAATTAACGAGCTTCTCTTGATTATCAACACGGTAAGGAGAGATTGAGTGTTAGGCGTTTGTCGATACTTATAACCGGTTTATTTGTGATTTAACAAGACATTTTTGCATCTAGGATCAGAAGTAAAATGCGAGATGAAAATTGGTTCATTAACTGGACTTTTACTTTATTTAATTAAATCAAGCTTTAATCTGTTAGTTTAATTAAAATCATTAATTTTCAGTTAATTAGTTTGCTAGTTTATTCTTAGTTAATTAAAAATCAAAATTCGTATTTATTATTTACTTAGTAAAATTCTAAAAAGGAATAAGTACAACGTTCCCTGTGGATACTATCCCGACTTACCTTATACTCGTTATTAGGGAAGTAGGTGAATTAATTTTGACGATTTGACACACGTCACCTGGTATCCCCTAAAAAAGGGATAACTTGATATAGAAAACCCAAAACACCCATAGTAATCTGAAATAGGCCATAAGGCTATTTTCATAAAATCCATAGTGGGGCCTCGCATCACTCCTTTCTTGCACTTTTCCGTTTTCCCCTAAAAAATGGTGAATGGGAATGAAAGGGTAATGTATTCCTATATCCTGGTATCCCCTAAAAAAAGGATAACTTGATGTAGAAAACCTAAAGCTCCCATATTGGACCAAAAATTCACTAAAAGTTACCGAGGCGTATTCAAACGCGCTATCTTAGACAACACTCCTCTCGCACTTTTAATTTTGTCTTCCCCTACACAAGGGAGGGTGGAATGAGAGCAGTGGTGTCCCGCATATGCACGTACGCACACTCCTATCCAAGGGCGTGCGGGGCGCGGGCGCATTTCCCGGGAACCCACAATACTGTAATCGTCCAAGGAAGCCTTTAACTTTGTTTGGAGTTGTTGGTTGTGGCATGTCTGTATGGCTTTGACTTTGGCAGGTTATATTTCAATTCCTACTCAGTTACCATGAATCCAAGCACTTTTCCTTTGGTGACCCCGAAAGTGCATTTTGCTTGATCGAGTTTTATTTAGTGCTTCCGTAGTCTCTCAAATAACTTGCGGAGATCTCTGATGTTGGCACCGTCTATATCATCTGAGTGAATGATCATATCATCCACGTATACCTCAATCTCTTTATGTATCAGGTCGTGGAATATGGCAGTAGGCAGTAGCAGCCCTCTTTTATGTAGCCCCAACATTTTTCAGCCTGAATGGCATGACTGAGCAGTAGTATGTCCCCCAAGGGGTGATAAAGGAGGTCTTCTTCTGATCCTCTATCGCCATTTTGATTTGGTTGTATCCAAGCATGCCATCTACAAATGACCTTATTTTGTGAGAGACCACGACATCTACCACAATGTCGATGTTTGGTAGAGGGAAGTCATCTTTTGGCGATGCTTTGTTGAGGTCGTAGAAGTCAACACATATCCAAACCTTCCCATTGGGTTTCGATACTGTAACTATGTTTGACTACCACATAAGGTATTCCACCACCCGAATGAACTGAACACTCAGTTGTTTCATGATATGTTCTTTCACTTGCAGAGACTGGCTTGATTTTGCGGAGTTTCTATTTTACTGGCTTTGCATCTGAATATTTCGGAATCCTGTGCTGTACAACTGCTGGATCCAACCCAGGCATGTCTTTATAAGACCATGCGAACACATCTGCAAACTCTAACAACAAACTGATCAATGCTAATCTGTCTTGCCTTTGTAGATAACTGCCAATTCTGACTGTTCTAATCTCACTGCTCAACCCCAGATTTATAACTGTCAAGTCTTATTCTGTTGTTGTTGTACTGTGTTGGCCTGTCTCTTGACCAACTTTGCGATCT
Source organism: Codonopsis lanceolata (assembly GCA_013146195.2). Classification (NCBI taxonomy): domain Eukaryota; kingdom Viridiplantae; phylum Streptophyta; class Magnoliopsida; order Asterales; family Campanulaceae; genus Codonopsis; species Codonopsis lanceolata. The sequence goes on from CM028379.1 coordinate 96,539,902, forward strand.
CGGTTAATTATTCTTTATCTTTAGGGTCCATTTTGTTAAATAATTCGTTATTAACTAGCTTAATTATATTTTTAGTTAATTCATCTTTTAACAAATTGACAACCATGGAGTATGCGTAAACACTGAGACTTTCATTAACAAGTAGGGTTGCAGACTTGGCTATTTCATTGAGGTCCTGGGGAGTGGGGTCCTCAATATGGATATCAGGAAGCGGGCTGGTAGGTGACCAGTCCGTGGCAAATATATGGGGTAAGGTATATCTAAAATGGTCGACCAGGTCCGCAGCAGTCAATAGGGGTCAGGTGGTAGTGTACCAGTTCTGTAATGGACTATCTATGATAGCCTCAAATTCGGCCAAGGAGTTCAACTGTGTCGGTTCTTCCATCAATCATACCCAGAAGGCTGTCTATCGTGAAGTCACTACCAAACAAGGGTAATGTGCAGTCATCTTGGTCTATGGTCCATGTATTTTCTAATGTTACTGTTCTGTATGCAGAGTCACGGAGTTCAAGCACAACTTTCTCCAGTTCACTTGTAATAAGACTCACATCTTCAAATATCTCCTAGCCAAGGTGTCTCTTTCCATTGCGGTCAATCCATGGCTCAGGGAACATGAGATATGAGATTGTTTCTCCTTGCTTCACAAAGTAACAATTGAGGGTTTTCCTGTATGGTCTGAGAGGAAGGCTATGGTATGGTCTTTTCTCGCGCTCTGACTTGCTTCTTTCGCGCTTTTCTCTCATGACCGCTGTTAATTCGACTAGCGTAGGATCATATTCTAGACCAAAAGAAGGGATGCATTCTTTGATCTCTTCCTGGATTAAATTTATCAGCCCCTGTTGGTTTCTGCCAAGCCCCAATCCGGGCATGTAGTTCATTTTTTGAAGCATTTTGAGTGGGACCATTTCACCAAAAAATGTAGTCTTTGCTTTGGTGTTGTTTGATTCTCATTCGTATTCAATGGTGTTGATTTTGTCTTGAGGAATGACTTCAAAGCTGCTTAGGAAGATGTCAGTGTCGTCATGCTCTATTTCGAGGATGTGGATGTTTCCTTTTTCTTTGTTTTCAACAATTTGGTCAACGAGAATGATTACTATATGATCTTCGTGTATGAACTTGACTCGTTGATGTAGTAAAGATTCTACCCCATTTATTTTGTGGATCCATGGATGACCCAATAGTAAACTAAAAGTGGCAGGGATGTCTAATACTTGGAACTCAACTGGCATGGTGAGAGGGCCTATTGTCATCATTAATGTCACTACCCCTAGTACGTAGCGGCTTGTATTGCCATACGTTCTCACTGTCTATGTCGATGGAGTTAGTTCCGAAATCTTTGATCCCAATTTGGCTAATGTGTTTGCAGGACAGACATTCAATGATGACTCGTTGTCTACCAAGACTCGAGGTACTCTTTTTTTTCCATAATCCCAATTGTGATAAGTAAAGCATCTATGTGGTTGGTCCCTTCTTTTGGCAGACCCATGTCAGTGAACATGATTACATTCCCGAAATGGATGTTGCCTATTATATTAGTTAATTCATCTGGAGAGGTTTCAATCGAATGACTGCTTGGCTCAGAGACTTGGGTAATGTGTCTCGATGGGTCTTGGATGCACATAAGAAGCCCCAGATGGATATGTTGGCATGGGTCTTTTTCATTTGGGTTAGTGTAGACACCCCAATTTCGTACCCCAGGTATGTGACATGACATAAAATATCAAGACCTGTTAAAACATTAACAAATGTCAAGTTACTGGGTCAAAAGTGCAAAAGGACAAAGCAGGATGCGCAAAAGGACGAATTGCAGGGACCTAAGTGCTCAAAATGACCAAGGTTTGAAATTTGGGCACAACCACTAAAAGAATTGGGCATGGCGCCCAAAATGAAGGAGGATGGCGCCCAAATTGCTTCCACAGTCACTGTTCATCACATTTTCGCCGTAAAATGCAACTTTTCCAACGCAAGGTACAACCGTTTGCAGCACAGAAAAGGAAATGGGCGTGGCTCCCATCCAATTTGGGCATGGCGCCCAAATTCCTATAGCATGGCGCCCAATTCCCTTTCCTTCAGCGCACAGTCTTCAAACAGTTGCCGCAATTCACAACAAATCCAACGCAAGGTGCAACCATTTGATGCACAGAGAAGGAAAAGAAATGCCCGTGATGTCCCTAAATTCTCCTATAAATAGAGGCTCCCGGCTTCTCTTCAGAACACACATTCCTTCGTAAAGCTTCTCCGCGTTAACGTTACGTTGGAGAATTAGAGAGCGGTGCGAGATAGTGAGAGATCACCTCCAAAGCCACGAAACCCTGCCAAACCTCTGCCAAACACAAAACCAACCGGTAGAAGTGTACCTTAGCCCCCCAGCTAGGTATCCACCCTTTTTCCCCGGTCCATAAATCGTGGAAAGAGCAGTTGCTCTGCCCGATTTAAAAGGCCGAAACAGCCAGAGATAAGCCGTTAATCTGCCCAATTTCAGCCTACTTCGGTCAAACAAACAACCGGACACAAGCAGATTACCTGCCCGATCCAGAGGCTAAAAGTAACTTTCGAGAAGCGATCCGCCCCAAATTCACACAACACACAACACACAACACACAACACACAACTTCAACCAGAAAAAAAAGACTCTCTCTCCCAGGGGCAGGCGAGCACACCTATCTTTGTCGTAAGTTTTTATTTTTAAGTCTTTCATTTATATGTAAAAGTATTATTTCCAGTCCGACCCAATGTAGATATACTAGCAGTTGTGCTGCCCTGATTTAATTAGGAAATAGTACTAAATGTAGCCGTTATTATGGCAAAATGTTTTTAGATAGATTTGTAATTATTTATCTTATTTATTCAGTAAAGTTTATATTTGTAAATGTATTATTTCGATCGGTTCAATATCAATATATAGCGGTTATCTTTGCCGGATTTGTTTAGGAAATAATACTAAATGTAACCGTTACTATGGCCAAATATTTCCAAGTATATTTGTAATTGTTTGCAAAAGAGGCATTGCAAGTCCGTAAATAATATAGATGTAACGGATGTATTTGTAGGCGATTAATGCTTTATTTACATTAAATAAATATAACAAAAAGCATACTTTAGCCAAAAACCGTTTTGAGACCGAAAGAGGCGAGTTGGGTGCCTAGCACCTTCCCGACTCGTAACTTAGCCTCGAACCCGTTTTCTCTATCTACGGTTTTCTTTTTCTGGTTTTGCTTTATTTTTGCCTTAAAATAAAGATGGTGACTCTAAAAACATTTTGGATCCAGTGGGGCCTCGCAACATCTTTCTTCGCACTTTCACGTTCTCCCCTAAAAAAGGGAGAATGGGAATGGAAAGGTGATGTATTCCTACGTCTTGGTATCCCCTAAACAAAGGATAACTTGACGTAGAAAACCCAAAGCACTCATAGTGATCCGAAATAGGCCATAAGGCTATTTTCATAAAATCCATAGTGGGGGCGCTGCAACATCTTTCTTTACACTTTCACGTTGTCCCCTAAACAAGGGAGGATGGGAATGGAAAGGTGATGTTTTTCTATATCCTGGTATCCCCTAAAAAGGAATAAATTGACATAGAAAATACAAAGCTCTCATATTGGATCAAAAATCCACTAAAGGCAACCGAGGCGCATTCAAGCGCTATTCGGCGACACTCCTCCCGCACTTTTGATTTCGTCCTCCCTTAAACAAGGGAGGCTGGAGCAGGCGATGGATGTCACCGCATCCGCACGGGCCACGCACCTATCCAGGCGTGCGGGCGCGGGCACCGCATCAGGGAACCCACGGTGGCGACTACGATGGGGAGATCGTTTTTATTTTAATGAATAAAAATGGAAGGCTAGACTCATTAAACAAAACTTTTTTTTCTTTTGTTTCTGGCTAAAGTATGCTTGTTATATTAATTTTAAACAGTCTAATATTGCGTTCTTTAACATCCGTGTCTATATTTGTGGATATGATCCTCCATCTTGCGACCGTTTCATTTCAAACACCGTTACGGATATACTTGAAAATATTCGTATTTTTCAAAAAAAAAATCTTCAAAAAAATTATATGTATATATATATATATATATATATATATATATATATATATTTCATGTGCAATACTATCCGGGCAGCACAACAAAAAGGGCCAGGGCTTTGTTAAAAAAAAATCTCTTCAATTTCAGCTTTACATTACTATTTTATGCTTTATTTTCATTCTGCAATATATATATATATATATGCATGCATTCATTCTGTCATTTTATTTTGGGGATTAGGACCCATTTTCGATAAAAATAAATAGATTCCCTGCTTTTCTTTCTATTTCTTGATGGTATGCTTGCTTGCTCGTGCTTAAGCTAAAAAGCCGAGAAAATCCACACATAACAGCAAGACGGGATATATCTGTTTTATTTTCTATTTCTATATCGAAAAAAAAAAACTCTTTTTCTTTTTAGATACCGCACACAGCGCACATGCATATAAATATATTCGAACTACCTACACCATGGCCAAGCCTACCCCTGCATAAGTAAGCCAACGTTAGGCGCATATAGATTTTCATGACACTTCAAAGACCGACCGGTTTTTGCATTTTAAATTGTGGATCCCGGAAAGAGTATAGGCCCTTCGCCTGGGATCAGTCCGATCTCGGGGAGTCGAAAGGCTGGTGGAACACGTTGGTCCTATGGTGGATCTGGAAAGAGTATAGGCCCCGCTGGGATCGGTCCGATCTCGGGAGTCGAGGCGAGGTGGAACACGTTGGTCTATACTGCGGAGAAAGAATCCTTGTTCGGGGAAAGTCACGAGGCTGTCAAAATTAGCGAGTGCTTATCAGGTCATTTTGTAGGAAAAATAAATAATAATAAAATATACTAATAAAGGCCGTACTCCAAGCCGAAAAGCCTTGACCCGGCCTTCGATACCAAGCCAATTTTCCCGAAACTGGCCGAATGCAGGAAAGGCATAGACGATCTTGGCCGATTGTCACGGGGAAACAAGTGCGAAGATCGATCGAGGGGTATCGAAGCAGTCGATCGAGAGGGTATCGAAAGCAGATCGAGATCGAGGCGGCTTGATTCGGTGGAGTACGGATCCGAGGCGGTATGGCGAGAAAGTGAGCGATCCGTATGGGTACAAATCTGAGGGGCTCGAGGTATGCTCGGAGCTCAGCGATGCGGCGGTGGCTAGACCAAAATGCAGGTGCAACGGTTGGCCAGAATAATGAGCCAAATAGGCTAATCAGGTACAAAGCACGAAATCGGTGGTGAGGTAATTTCTTCCCTGCGGTTCCCGAAGCATCAACCTCACATATGCCTCCAAATCCAAACCCTCGGCCAAACACTAACCCACCAAACAACGCGTCACTCCAAATCCTAACCCTCCACCAACTCCTACTACCCAATGTCAACCCTTACCCATCATATCCTCCATATCCTCTCCCAAACACCAACATTCCCGGAATCCAAATGACCGCCTTTTTCCCATAAACAACCCACTCCAAAATAGCCCACATATGGATCCTCAAAGCTATAACCCGTCGGGCCAAGTTACTACCTACTTACCTCACGATGATCTGGCCATCCGGTAGAAACCATCCGAAATCCACCAAACTACACCACCCAAAATCCATATCTCGCCAATAAACCACCGGCTCAAAACCCGTACCACAATCGACAACCCGCGGCTCAAAACCCGTACCCTATCAACAATCCACCAACCCAGAATCCCTATACTGCCCAGTATCTCTATCCAGCCCAAAACCCATATCTGGCTCAAAATCCTTGCCTAACTCAGAATCTCTATCCAGCTCCAAATCCATGTCCAGCTCCGAGTCCATATCCAGCCCAAAATCCATACCCAGCTCAAAATCCGACCCAGGATCCATACCCTGCCCAAAATCCTTACTAAACACCGCAGCCAGAAATCAACCCGGCCTTCCCAAATCCTGCCAGCATATACCTAAAACCAACTCCCCGACCACTGAGGAATTTTCTCACGGGCCTGGCATTATTACAACCTTCGGCGATGCCTTCAAAGTTCAAAATGTCCGAGCATAAAAAGTTTGATGGGGGATGCCTATATCCCATCTAAAATCCTACTCATTTGGTATGCGATCAAGGGGAGCTAGCTTTGAAGCTATGGCTTCCAATTTTCACCTCACCTGGTAGGGGCTGCCAAGCAATGGCTGATGTTGTCAGACAGTAGCACTCTGAATACCTGGGACCGGATAGCCGAAGAATTCTTTGAAAGGTATAAAGACAACACTAGTCCAGAAAATAAAAGAGACATCGAGTCGTGCACCTAAAGAGAAAGAGAAACATGTGCTGAATTTGTAGTCAGGTGGAAACAAAAGTTGGCCCAGACCTTTGACAGACCTGATCCGGCTGAGTCATGTCGGATGTTCATCAAAAACCTCCGGCCCATATACCTGGAACACATGTGGTATCTCCCTTACAGCAGCTTTAAAGAAGTGGTGGAAATAGGGGTTCATATTGATGAAGATATACGGACCGGGCAACTAAAAGTCATTACACCTTCTAGTTCTTTCCGATACTCTAAAGGAAAGACAGCCGCACCAGGACCAGCCGTCAACATGGTAGGAGATGCATCAGCTCCTTTTCCTACCCAAAATTATAGTGCTACTCCATGGTCCTATGGACCGAGCAGTCTGTCAACTTCGATCGGAGGAATAATGGCCCAAGCGAAATTTCAGAGGCGAGCAGGTCAGCCAGGTACTTTGGCAGTGCAAGCTCCTCATGCGTGATATATACGAGGGGCTAATGGCTCAGGGAATGTTGAAGCCTCTGGAAAACTACAGGACTCCAAACCCCCTGCCTGACAACTGGAACCACGCCCAGTACTATGAGTATCATCGTCACAGTGGTCACCTTACCGACAGATGCTACACACTCAAACATGTTATCCAGGATCTGATAGATGACAAGGTGATTGAAAAACCTCCCCCTGGACCAAACACAGTCAATAACCCTCTTCCTCAAATCAACATGATTGAGGTTGATGAAAAAATCACATTTCCTAAGTTCGAAAAAATTAGCCACCCATTACCATATATCCTCATTCCCTTCTCTCCATCTACATCCATAAAAGAGCCTAGGCGCAATATGCTCTCTTGGGACACTATCTGGGTAGCCAAAATACTTGCAACATCGGAAAAGCCACTTGGGTCGGTGGGGATGTTAGTCACCTTACTAGATCTGGCCGAGCCTACCAACCAAACCTGGAAAAAGGTGACCACTCAGGCAAAGACCAAGAAACAGATAATGGGGCTAAGGAGGTGGAAGATACTCTGTTAGCTCGGATATGAAGAAAACTTCGGGCCAACATTTCCATCGGGGCTTGCTACTTTGTGCTTCAAAACCCAGAGATACCGGCCAAATCTCTAAGTCGAGGCGATCGTTCCCATTGAAACCTCCCAGAATGAGCTTACTCGGATGATCGGAACCATTCACTTTGGAAATGTCATAATGTTTCTTGATCTAGATGCGCTTGAGGAGGGACCACCACATTGATGCTCTTCATATCCTTTGTGGGAATAATGGAAACGGGTCCTCGAGTTCGATTGACAACGGGTCCTCTACGAATGTATGTCCCGCCTTAGCCAAATTGGGAACAAAAATATCAGAACTCACTCCTTCTTAGACGGTAAAGGCATATGACAACACCCGGTCGATGTGTCTTAGGGGTAGTCACTACGATCTTGACTATTGGGCCCCTTAACCATCTTGGGTCGAATTCGAGTTTTGGACATACCGACCACTTTCGACTGTTCTTGGGGCCCTTGGATCCGTGGGGTAAAGGGGTAGCCTTTCATTCACCAACGTGTCAAATTCATCCACGATGACCACATAGTAATTATTAAGGCGACAAGATCGTGGAAAACAAGGAAGCGAGGATATCCCAATCCTCGAGATAGAGCATGAAGACACGGGTATCTTCCTCGGTGGTTTTGAGGTTATTCCCCAAGCGTAATGGTCAACACCCTTGAATCTCCTTCTAAGCCTCTGAAGGTGGTATGTTACTACCGGCCCGCTCTTGACTCCCAGGCGGTGGCCGCCGGATATACCATCCCTTCCCTACTGCTTTTCAGTTGGTCATCTACCAATCCGCTCTAATAATGAGGATCTCAAACCCAGGGTCCTCAATAATGTAATAAGCCAGTGCGGCTTGCTATTAATGATAATATGAATGTCTTTGCTTATTCCTTAGTTGCACCTACATTAAAAGATACATTAAATAATCATAATAATGAGTCATTTAATGAAATGGACTAAAAGATAAGAAAATATTTACTTGAGCTTGTAAAGTCGGTTGAGCAGCAGAGGAACATCACCACTCGGCGGCGGCGGTGGCGGCGAGACATTGTCAATCATCAATCGGGGGTGAGAATTTGAACAATCAAGTCAAAAGAAATCAAAATCGGCAGACTACTGAGGCTCGAAAGAAAGGTAGCACTCATCGACTCCTCGAAGAGTTCGTAGATATCTTTGCTGAGTCCTATGAAGATATCTTTGGGGCTAGATCCACCATAGTCGAACACGAATCCTATATATCCGGATGCTTTCGGCCAATCAAGCGAAGCTCCGCAGAATCAAACGAGAATGGTCGCTTTGCAAGTCAAAGAAAGAAGATTATGAAGCGACTCCATGTCAACTTCATTCGGGTGGTTGAATACCCGTCAGGTTGTCCAACATAGTGGCGTTCCCGAAGCCAACGGGAAGGTTCGAATCTGCGTCGACTTCCGCGACCTCAACAAGCGTCGCCCAAAGATGATTTCCGCTACCAACATTGATATTGTGGTAGATCTTTGTTGCTTTGCTCACAAATCAGATCCCGTTAAATCGGCGGCATGCTCGGCTACAATCAAATTAAAATGGCGTGAAAACAAGAAGACTTCATTCACCACTCCTTGGGGTACATCTATTGCTGCTGTTGTCATGCCATTTGGGCTCAAGAATGCATGGGAGCTACTTATCAAGGGCTGCCACCACTCTCTTCCGACATGATCCTGAAAAGAAATGAAGTCGTTGGCGACATGATCGTACATTCAGCGCGCCAGCGGTGCTCATATCGAGAGATCTTGAAAGTTCTTGAAAGACTTCGAAAAGCATCGAATGAAACTTCAGCCCCACCAAATGCACATTTGGGGTCACGAAAACAAGGTCACGGGATTCTTAGTTAGTGGCCGAGCAAGGCATCGAGATCGAGCCAGAGCAAAGATCAAAGCTATCATGGAAATGCCACGGCCAAAAACTCCAACGAGAGTCAAAGGCTTCTTAGGCCGGCTCTGATTACAATATCGGCCGCTTCATCGGACGACTCACACCACCACATGTGGGCCTCTTCAAGCTTCTAAAGAAAAATCTTGACCAAGTGCGGGACGAAAATGCCGGCTAGCCGAGAAAAAATAAAAGCCTACCTTACCAATCCCCATGCTAGCCCGGCCCATACACATAAACCTCTCCTCATATACTTAACCGTCGCGGACACGTCGGTGGGAGCCATGCTTGCCCAAGAAAAGAAAGACTCCATCGAAAATGCCATATACTTCATCGGTAGGAAGTTGAAGAGGAAGCGAGTGAATTATTCGGTCTTTGGAGAAAAGTTGTCTCTTTGGCCTAGTGCGGACAACTCAAAGGCTCAAAACATATCTGCGGGGCGATCCATCAAGCTCATCTCGGGATGGATCTATCAAATACATCTTCGACAAACCATCACTTTCAACGGCCGGCGGCTAAGTGGGCCTTCCTTCTCAGCAATTTGACATAACATATGCACGCTCTTCAAATCTATCAAAGCGGCGTCATCGCGAGATCACTTAGCCGATCTACCTCTAAAAACCGAAGATGCTGCGAGCCCGGTTTCCCAGAGCGAAGGTGTCTTGGAAATCGCGACCACGACACCGGTGGCGGATGTTCTTTGACGGAGCCGAACGCAAACAAAAGAGGCTTTGGCATAGGAATCTACTCATCGACCCGACACGATTCTCACACTCCAGCTGGCCTAAGATTGGAGTTTGAGTGCTCCAACAACACCACTGAATCTGAAGCTTGCATTGCCGGGCTTGGAAGAGGCTCTCAAAGGAAGGCCAAAATCTCGAAGTCTTTGGAGACTACTGCCTTGATCATAAACCAAGTCGAAGGGAAGTGGAAAACCCAAGATCCCCGGTTGCGGCTCCAACTATCATGCCAAATTAACGGCCCTTGTCACTGCTCGGTTTGATTCCATCTCATTCCACTACTTGCGCGGGGACAAAATCAATTCGCCGATGCACTGGCCACTCGGCATCATGGTCGATTCATGCAGAAATACAAGTCAACCTTTCGTGAGTCGGAAAGAAAGTCACTTGCCAGGCATCTTTGCTTCAAAATCAATGCGGCTCACGAGGCGGATCACGAGCCTTGGTATATTGACATCCAAAATGCGCTTGAGAAAGGAATCTACCCTCTGACCTAGACAAAGAGGAGGATTTCCCTGCGAAGATGGGCATCGCAATTCGTGTTCGGCGGTGGCGGCTTATATAAAAGGCACTACCAGGCCTCAATCTCTTATGGCGTCGATCAAGCCAAAGCCGAGCAAATTATGGACCAATTCCGGTGGTACCTGTGGACCCACATGAATGCGGCCACATGCTTGCTATCCAAGAAAGTTATCCGGCAAGGATACTATTGGAGCTCGCTTGAAACAGGCGCATTCGGTGGAGTGCGACAACTGCGACAAGTGCCAACGTTTTGCAAATCTACACCGTGCCCCCACGCATCTTATACAACTCCACGGCTCCCTGGCCCTTCTCAATGGGGTATCATCTCGGCGTCATAGGGCCAAATTCACCCGAAGGGATCTAGGCCATGAATATATCTTCGTGGCGTCGACTACTTTACAAAGTGGGTCGAAGCCTCTTCTACAAGATCTTAAATGCCAAAAAGAATTTATCAGGGCCAATATCATATACCGCTATGGAGTGCCTTTCAAAATCATCTCCGACAACGGCTCTCACTTTGAAGGGGCGTGAATCGTGCGCTCGGCAATTCAAAATTCAAAGACACAAATCATCCCCCTACCGGCCACAAGCCAATGGTGCCGTTGAGCGACCAACAAAACCCTTGAAAACATCATCGAGAAAAATGGGCGACACGAGGGAGAGGCCGGAAAAGCTACCACTAGCCACTGGGGCTATCGCACTGAGTTCGTACACCCAGGGGCTACCCCTACTCGGCATACGGCATGGAGGCGGTCTTTGCCCATTGATGAAGTACCATCATTAAGAGTAATGATGGAATCGACATAGCAGTCGGCGGGTCAAAGGGCGATTTGAAGAATTATACGATCGATGAGCGGTTACTAGCCCTAGAACATACTCCGACCTATCAAAGGCGCATAGCTTGCATTGACAAAAAAAGTCAAGGCGCGACATCCGAGGTCGGAGACGGTGCTTCGAAAACCCCTAGTTATGTTGATACTAGGGGAAAATGAAAATCTCAGTGGATGGGACCGTACATAGTTAAAGAGATCCGGTCGGGAGGTGCGTGCTCCACAAACCGAGGAAGGAGAAGACCTTGTTCGACCTTCAATCTTGACAAACTCAAAGGTATGCTTGAGCCAATCTATCCGACAAAAGTGTTTCCCTCTCGGCTCGCTAGGTTGAAAACCGAAAGGCGGCCTAGGCAAAAGTTGAAGCGAGAAAAAAACACAACAAAAAGGAGAAATAAGGGGCTCGAAAGGCGAAAGAAAGAAAGAGGCCTAAAAAATTAAAGCATAAAAAAAGGGAAAAAAAAAAAAAAGGAGGAAGGCACTCTTTTGAATCCTCGGCATACTATCTCAGGTCTTGGTATACAACAAGCTCAGCGACAAAGGAAAGAGAAAAAACCGACAAAAGCTCACATTAAAATACTTAAAATATATTACAAGGTCTAGGTGCAACTTAGGAATATTTATTTAGGACATTTATATTTTACATTAAGCACGCTTGCATATTCTGCCTACACCCCACTTGTTTCCCCGGATATTTCCTCCTTTTGCGGCTCGGCCTCGGCGGTCAATCAATACTGCGGCGTCACCAGGGGCCCCGTATTCTCTCTGCGAGCCAGAGAACCCCATTCTCGAAGCCGCCCGAGTGTCTCACCGTCATCACCGGCACCTCTCATTCTCATGGACCGTCATGTTGCTAGGTCCGACTCCATTCTCTTAAGTTGGTACCCCATCTGGTGGGGAGGCGACCTCCAGGTTCAAGTTATGTTGGCGATTGCCATTCTCGGGCCTTATATCGGTGCCCGTCCATTACGAGGGAAGGGCTGACCTCCTCCGGCTCCCAAAGATACATTTGCCAACTTTATCATAATCATGTGGGACCTCCTAATCGGCATATCGAAGCCGTGCCCATTCGGCCTCGGGGGAAGCCTCCCGTTTCCCAGTGCTGGGACACCTCATTCGGACCGAGGAGCCCTTTGGAGTGCCGAGATTATGTACTCGCAAATCCTCCTACGGGGCACGAGGAATGACCAAGCTTTGAACTCTCGATCTCTTCGCCTATCTCCGTAGGCGGCATCAATGCACAACTACATGGCGGCCAGAACAAATTTCTCGGCCTTCGCAGGATCTTGCGGGAAGATCCTCGGCAATCACCATTATCCGAGGCCAAATACTCAAGGGACAAAAATATGTTATCGAGAAAACAAATAGGCCACGAAGCCTATTAAATCGAAATTCCATCCTTTGGAAGTCAACGATCAAAAGTCACGCTGTTGTCATCTCCAAAATCACAGGCGAGTCGTATCTAGAATAACTGTTCCGGCCCAAACTGGCGCTGATACATCGGCACTATAAAAGAAGTTCTTCGATGCCCAACATGACAACTTGGGCATAGCCGGCGAGTGCAAAATGAGCGTCGGATCTCGGTGGTTAATCACTGAGGATATGTCCATGGAGCCCCTCAGAAAGAAATCCTCGGACCGGTCATAATCAAAATAGTTAGCAGGGAAGCGGCCTCGAAAACCATAAAGCCCGGGTCATATATCGGGCTAAAAGATGCAGAGCCATCACGCCTTGAAAATGCTCCTCGGCCGAGATGGATCGGGGATGGGACAACCCGGTAGGGAAAAGTTATCGCCACCGAGAAGAAGACATCCAAGCCCGCCCGAGTTTGCGGGATCAACTGGGACAATGTTGGC
>CM028379.1:96553177-96582827 GCA_013146195.2 Codonopsis lanceolata
AAAAGAGAGCTACCGCCCCTAACCTTCTACCGCTAGCCAACCAACTACATCTACCGACGCCCAACCAACTACCGACGCCAAACCTTACCTATCAACCTTTCATCTATTCCTTCCTCGAGTCATTCACTCTCACCTCCTGAGGAGTCTATCCCTCAGAGCCTCAAAATCGAGGAGCGCCTGTAACCCCAACTCCTCCTCCCTCACCCTTCAACTACTCACCCGACCCATCTACACCTCCCCCACCTCATCACTCCCAACCAACTTCTTTCACCACAGCCCAACTCAATCCCTCCCACCCAACCCTAGACTCTCAAGCATCACAGTTCCTCTTCGAACTTTCATCGATTTGCGGATCTATTCCAACCTCTCAACCTTCTCCAACCTTCTCCAGCCTACTGCAAGAACCAAAATCCTCTTACATCACCTTGCTTCATGGTTTCTCTCTGGGACATTCTAATTCTCATATCGGTGAAAATTGACAGCGATGAGGCTAATTCCCTGACACCCGACACCACCTCACCTTCACCTATAACCATATCCTCTTCCACCAAAAACCATACCAACCCCAGGGCTATATCCTCTTGGCCTCGAGAACTCCCCCTGCTCAGCATGACCCTTCGGCACACTCTGCCTCGCCTCTGCTGAGCCACCATTCACGTTGGCTGACATGCTTCCCGTCGGCCCGGCCAATCTTTGAAATTTTGTCGCTAGATGCCATCTACCCGATGGCTGGGAGGCTTTAGCGTATCTCGCAGCTGCTGAGTAGCCCTTTGCGGCGGCCAAGGCCAACGACTGCATCGCCACCAATCTTCGACAATTTCAAGAGGATGTCCTGACTGATTTGGACAGATGCGACACGCATTTCACCGATGTCAAGATCAACATCAAGCTCAACGGATGAAGGTTGTCGCATCATAGGCTCCATTTTTTACGAAGTTATTCCATGCCATCACTCTCCATCTCGCCATGGTCGCCTCCGGATGCGCTCGAACTCAATAACCTCGCCGCAACTCGCTCACGATGTAATGAATGCCAACAAGGATCGTGATCCGCCATCACGAGGAGAAGCAAATGAGATCTATCAATAGAATGCCGATGGAAGAGAATTACGGCGCCTTCGTGAAGAACTGACTACTGGTTCTCGCTCCACCGCACTCTCGACCGATGCAGATGACGAATACCAACGCAGATTGGAAGAGTTAGAGCGAAAGAAGAGAAAAGGAGGTCGGCAGACAAAGGCAAAGGAAAAGACCTTGGTAGTTTATGCATCTTTTCTTCCCTTTCCTTTGTATTTATCTTATTTTTGAAAACTCGTTGTATGTAAACATCTTGTTTATAAATACGATGATTACTTGCTTTTTCAAAAATTATCTTGTTTAAATTCTTGTCTTTGCTTTATTGTTTATCTAATTAGAATTTAAACATTCGCTTTAAATTTATCTAAACCGCTAACGCTAATCTGTGTCTTTTCTTTGACTCTCTTATTCTTGTATGCACTTAGATTAGTCCCTTACATTTGAGGTATTATTCTGCTTTTAATAGAGGCATGTCTTCCGATTACTTAATATATAAAATTTCTCGGATTATGCATATCTATTAAATAGTTTGTTTAAAAAAACCCTCATTTGTAGTAATGATGACCGTATATAAATAGGAGGAGATTGTTGATTCTTATGTTAGATTTATATCCGATCGGTACATTACATTAGTTTTATACTTGATTAGCTGGCTAATCGGTACCGTATCGATTAGCGTGGCAACAATGTATAGAACTTTGCCTTGTATAGTTTTTATAGGACTTTTCGTGTTCACGGAAGACCCTTTCTCGGCTTCACTTTGAAGACACCTTTCAAAGCTTAAGATCGGTAGACCTCGTGTCCTAATCTGCTTCAACGTGTCCTCCAAAAAAAGCTAAGCTGGATTAATTCAAACTTATTCCTATACATTATTTGAATTAATCCAAATCATTCTCGACATGTCAAGCCGAAAGCAACTTTCCGAGAAGACTTTTCGTCCCCGTCTGAGCAGTGAAAGCGAGGAAAGCGGTGTCATCGTCCTCTACTTTCGCCACATCTCTCGATCTCGACACCAAATCGCCCACCTTTTTTAAGATCTCGAAATGATTATCTGCTCTAGATATCGGGAAGACGAAAAAAATCCTTGATCGACAAATTTGGTAACCCCCATGCATTTAATGCATTTATGAATAGAGTTGAAGTCTTCGCCCTCTCCAACGGATTCTTTTGAAGTGCTGCTATAAATACTGCCATTGAAGGCTGGAACAAAAAACATGCAGAATCAATCGAACACTTAAGAATTGCTCGAAACTTCACAACTCCAAGTCTTTCACCAAGATGCATTCAATAGATCCTTAACAGATCTAGAAGTCCTCGTCGACAACAAGAGTCGCTCATCAACATTTATTGCTTTATTCTTCTTGTTGTTAACTTCCATTAACTATACTTTTGCACCTAATTAAATATCTTGTATTTACAGTATATTTAATTCCCTAGACAAACACAAGTCAATATTTTGTACACGATCCATTAGGGATATTCTTTGTAATTGATCTAAGTGGAAAACATAGTGCACAATTTAAATCCAAGGTTATTTGCCTTGGTGGTGGGCGTAGCACTCATTATAGTGTGAACCATCCCAAAATACTTGTGTTATTCTTTCTTGTTTGTCTATTACTTGAGCTGCTTAGTTTCATTGTTTATATTATCCATTTCAGAGAACTTAAGTAATGCATAAAAGGTCTTAGGTAGTCCTTATCGGCGGACACGGAACAACTTTCTTGAAGGTCTTCCGCTACTTGATTCTTTTCATAGATTGCAAGTAACTTTCAAGGAACTTACTTAAAAGTTTTAAAGTGTTAATAAGCTATTCAACCCCCTTCTAGCTTATTATTGTGCTCATTGGGACCCATAAGTACCATGGTGGTAATCGTAGTACTTTGTGTTGTCCCGGGTATGAGCGAGCTCAGGGTCGAGTGGATAAGGGACGGGCAGCGCGTCTCATACTTGGAACATAATTTCTTCCCGCGTCGTGTTGAGCGGGGTAAACTGAGCTTTCCTGAATCTTTGCCCGGGGGTGGATGTCTTTTTCTGTCTCTGCTCGAGCGGTGGTTGCCGTCAGGGCTGCAGTCGTCAGGCGTGGCGAGGCGCTTGAGCCTTGTCTTTATTTTTGGCTTTATCAGCCTTGATACTCGGCGTCGGCGAAAAGATGCGAATTTGCTAGCAGCTCTGCTTTGGAAGCCCCCGGGTTCATTGCTAGCATTGTCTTCAGTGGCCCTGCCCTCATGTTGTTGAGGTAGCAAAAAGTAATTTTAGGGTCACTGGTTGCGGTCACTTGATCGAGCATCTCCTCGAATCTCTTCAAGTAGCTGCTGTATGATTCGTTTTCACCTTGCTTGATCTTGGCAAGGTCGAAACGATTCTTAGGGGTTGGGCCTGCAGTGCCGAATTCCTCTAGGAATTTTTCTCTGAGTGTTGCCCAGCTATCGATCGATCCCCGAGGAACTCTACCCAACTAGGCCTGCGCCTTTCACTGGAGAGCTCCTTCGAATGCCCGCATCTTCAGGGCCTCCACATCTGTGACCATCCGGATTTGTGCCTCGAATGATCGGAGCCAATCGCTTGCCCGCGTCTTCCCGAAATACTTGTCGAACTGCGGAAAGATGACCCCTTGCGTGGGTGGAACATTTTCAATTTCTGGAGTGAATGGGCTGCCCTCCAGCGGCTTAGTGGCTCCATAACCGGGCTTGGCCACGACTAGATTAGCCATTTGCTTTGCCATGCCCCTTTTCATGGCCTCCATTTTTTTGGACAGCCGTTTCTCCGCGTCCACTGTTAGTCTCGAAGAGTGGGCGGGAATACGAATGGTAAAATCGCCACGCCATATGACGTAAGGTCGGCTCGTAAGAGGATTCGGCCTCCTATGTGACGTGGGCTTTGTACTTCGGCCGTTGCGCGTCTGCCTCTACGCACTCACGGGCCTTACGGCGGCCATGGTTCTCCTCGCGAGCATGGTGCTGATGATGCTGCCTGTGGGAGTGATTTTGACGGATGTATCTGCTCTCAGTGTGGTCATCTGCTTGTTTTACTGCCTCCACTCTTTCAGTTGGTATGTGAACGATGGAGGGAATCCGTCTGCTCGGAGCGGGCAACTGTTGGGAGGCGTGGCCATCGCCCAGCAGTCGGGTTATCGAGCGGCGGCACCATGTCTCAGAAGCCGGGTAGGGGCATGGCCCAAAGCGGCATTCTGGTTGAGTGCATACATCTTGTTATAGTACTCGCTGAATTTGCGAGCAACGGCTTGTTGGTCGGGGTTTTGTCGAGACGGACTCACGTGGGCTGTCACGACCATTCTCCCGTTGGCGGTTGAGGCACCGAGGTCTTGGGAGCGGGCATCGCGCCTCTCATTTATGACCAATCTAGTATCGCGTTGGCTTGCACGACTTTGACTCGCATGTTGGGAGATCTGCCCCTCAACATACGACACCTCATTGCCCTGTGTTGCATGCCCAGCAGCCACCTTTTGGTTTCTAGTTTGCACCCCGTGTGGTGCCTTGGGTGGAGGGTTATTGTTCACAAACTGGTGGCTGCCAGCCTGTTGATTGCTGACGGTGGCGTGGTGTTTGCTTCCCTTTCCAGCCATTACAACCAAAAGAAGATCGAGAGTTTTACCCAAAAAATTTAGAGGGAAGTGTTGAAACTTCGTTTCCCGGCAACGGAACCAAACTGATGTGGCAAAATCACAGCTTGGTTCGTCCTTGAGTTGGGTAGGATATCTGGGCTTTGAATCGTCTTCCTTGAGCCTGTTAAGATCACAAGCAAACCTGAGTGGAAGTGTAAAGGCGGGGCCTCATGAAACCCTCCGGCGTGAGAGTAAGTCTCGTGTTTAAGCTTGAAAGCAAATCGACAGAGTATCGAGGCTCAAGAAAGTGTGTGTACCTTGTTAATGATTATGGAGGGGTATTTATAGGCCCCCAAGGTGGTTGAATCCGTCTAGGATTCAGTTTCCTTAGTTACCGAACCAATCAAGGAGAGAATCCCTTGATTTTAGGCATGATAGGCGGCTGACCGCGTTGATGTAGGAGCAGATAAGGCAAGAATCCTGCTCAAGTATGGAAACCTTTGACTTTTCTTGGAGAGCAAGCCGCCGGTGCTTCCTGTTTGATGTGTGCCCGGGCGAGCAAGGCTCTGCCCGAGTGTTCAATATGTACTGTTTCTGAACTCGTTGTATGTCCAAAAGACGGCCCCTGGTCGGGCAGGCAAGGCCAGTGCTCGACCAGGTTTGGACGAGATGAATCTGGTTTCTCTGCTAAATATGTGTGGTGTCCGAGCATGGCCCCTGGTCGGACAGGCAAGGCCTATGCCCGGCCAGGTTTGAACGGGAACCTCACTGTACGCTGCTTAATGCTTATATTACTTTGTCCGCTTGGCCTGTGGGCCCCACGTCGATTGTGCTTGTGACTGGCACGTGATGTTGGCTCGTGCCTTGCTCGTGACCCGGCTTGGGCCGAGTATATCACTTTTCATCACAATCATTGGTTGAGATGCAATGATTGGGATGCAATGGTAGAGATGAAAAGTGGTACACCAGTGATACACACAAGTGGTACAGGAAATCTGGACTCCTTTCTAAGACGTTCCATGTGATTTAGAATTAAAGCTCATTAAGAATTGACATTTATAGTAATTCGATTACTATAAGCTATTATGCAATAAGGTTGCTCAATTATATTTTTGGTCACTTTCTTCACTCAACTTCACTTTTGCGCTCACGTTGGCCACTTGAGTCAATTTTGTAAATAACTTGGAAAATTTTGCAATAAGGTCGGTCGGCCAATTCGGTAAATTCTGTCAAAAACATTGAATGGAAAATGTGAATAAGTACATGAAGGTATACAATTATAGCTTTACACTAGTTTATACCCTGCGATGCACGGTTCGAATAATGCAGCTGCGGAAATGGGCCTGTTGAATATCTGCGACGCGTGATTACCAACGGCCAACCGCCGAAAAAATTTCGTTGCTGCGTAGCCATTAGCGACAGAATTCTGCCTTTAGGAATGGAAAATTTCGTTGCTAAAGGCCATTTTTCTAGTAGTGCATAAGCATTGGACATATCCAATTTAAAAACGACATTACCCCCCAACGAGTCTTGTAATCAATTCTATGAATCACCTCATTGGCAAGCGCAATGTTTTCTTGGATTGTACGACCTTTCACAAAACCAGACTGCTCCAAGGAGATAATACGAGGGATAAAATTTGCTATTCTAGTGGCCATAATACGCAAGATAATTTTGCAAGAAAAATTACAAAGACCGATGGGACTGAGGTCACACAACCCAGTAGGACGTGCAATTTTTGGAATCAAAACCACATAATTAGAAGAGATATCCCGATGAATCTGACTACTTCGAAAATAATCATGAACATCCGCAATCACCTCACCTTTGATAATAGACCAACACCCTTGGTAGAATCAACCCGTAAAACCATCCGAACTAGGAGCACTATCTGGATTAAGACCCTTAACTACTTCCCAAATTTCCTCCTCGACATGAATACCTTGAAGTTTATCATTATCAGAATCATCAATTGTCTTCGGAAAATCCCAGAATAAATCACTCGCCAGCACAGGCCAAGTCGAAGAAAACAAATTTTCAAAAAACTGAACCGCCATGTCTCCAATTTGTTTATTATTAAACATCCAACTACCATCTGGTAAACAAAGCTTCACAATATTACGGGTAGCACACTCCTTAATACTTGCAAGGAAAAAAGAAGTGTTCCGCTCTCCGTCACGAATCCATTACTGCCTAGAGTTTTGTTGAGCTAGCTCCGCATCCCATTTCAGCAATTGGCATAACTCTCCCTTAGCAGCAATATATTTAGTATATAACTCAGTATTCCAACCTTGCTGCAACTCATCCTCCAATCTCAAAATATTATCCTGATGCTTTGCCAAATTACGCTGAACATGTCCAAAAGTCGTCCAATTCCATTTCCTCAGACCTTTTCTAAAAAAAGTAAGCTTACGATGAAGGATTGGCATGGCCGAATCTATAACAGAATCCTCCCAAATACCACAAACAAAATTGTAACGGAAAAATAGGGTCGGCATATTTTACTCAATTGAATTTATTGTTGGGCCCTTTCTTGGTCCAAAAGATATTGGAAGTATTTACCATATTTACTACTTTCTTAGTCCTAAAGTTTTGGTTTATATTTAGAAACAAAATCTTGGTAATACTTTGGTTTTCTTGGTCCTAAAGTTTTGGTATATATATATGGAAACAAAATCTTGGTAATAATCTCTTCCTAAATCTTCTCTAAGAGTCTTTATATAATTGGTAACAAAATCTAGGTAATAAAGGTGATTTATTGTGGTTTATTTGGATTATGGAAACTAACTCCTAATCCTTTAGATACATGGATTTCTCGTTTAATAATTAAATTGTAGGTCTCCACCATTGTATAAATATAAGAGTGCTGAGCATAAAGCAGAATTCACATAAGAGCAGAGAGAGCAAAATATACAGAAAAATAGAGAGGGGTGGTGCTGCTGGAATTTGAATGAATCTCCGAGTGTAGCTTCATTGGGAACTACATTGGAACTGTTGTAGATGCTTGTCTTGCTAGTCTTTCTAGGAAGTTTATTTTTTAATCCCATGTTTTATTTACCTTTGTTTCTGTGGGTTTTGCTTTCTAAGACATGTTGTCTTGTAAGAGTTTTGGTTTTGGTGATTTCACATATTGTTTTGTAAAACACTTCATCTTTTTAGTGAAATCTTTTTGGCCATAAGGCTGTATCTACAAGCATAAAGCTTGTAGATTGTTTGCTAAACATCTATGTTTATTTTTGATCCAAATTAAAAGTCTTCTACTGTTTTTGAATTTCCGGTCAATGCACTTCTGGGTATAGCTACAGTAACAAGCTACATCGCGAACTACATTGACATATTTCGTGAATCCTAGCTACTATTGATCCTTCAAAAATCTAGCAATCCTGGGTGATCAAGCCATATGCACTGGAAGCGAAAAGTAGCTTTAGATTTTGGAACACAAGATAAGCTGATCAACAATAGGGAGTGGTCCGACAAAACTCTACAAAGATGGTCAACATTGACATTATCCATTGACCAAAACTCTATCAAGCCTTTGCCATATGCGAGTAGCCCCATCCTGGTTATTACACCACGTGAACATACTCCCCTCAAAGCCAACATCATCAAGACCAGTCTGCTGAATAAAATCAATGAAATCACGTATACTCAAAAAATCACACGGAGCTCCACCCAGCTTTTTAGACGAGTGAGCAATAACATTAAAATCTCCACCAATTAACCAAGGATATGAAGAGGAAATCATAAGACGCGATAAGTCATTCCAAAGCTCTCGTCTTTCCACCCGAGTACATTTCTCATAAATAAAGGAAAAGGCACATTAAAATTATCATCGGACTTAATGCGCACTGTCATAAATTGCGACGTCGCATGAACAAACGTCACCTCTAAACCATCTTCCCAAAACATCAAGATATGAGAATTAACAGGATTGCGAAATGAAGATAATGTTTATATCAAAGCCGTTTAGCCTCTTTTTTTTTTTTAATACGACCACCCTCAATTTTGGGCTCTAAAATCACACACAAGGCTGGTCTATGGTGTTTCTTAAGTAATTTAATATAATCTACAGTTTCCTTATTACCTACTCCATGAGCATTCCATAAAAGGACTGTCATTATACAAATAGATACATGAGCAAGACCTAATGGGCCTTCGAGGCAGCCATAGTCGAAACCTTATTATGTGTCACAAAATCCTGGGCCTTTGCCTTCTTAAGAAATTTCTTAAAGGTCAGAATACTCTCCTGAGATGGTGGTAAGGAGCGAAAATCATCCACGGAAGACAATCTAGTTAGCTTACTCCTCTCACGAGGGCTAATATCATCTTTTCCACGGAGTGTAATATCCTGAACAGGAGCGATTACATAACCACCCATCTCTAAATCACCAAAGTCGACAATTTCAGCATCATGCCCATTCATCTACCACCTCAATATTTCCCAAGTCGACTAGTGCATCGAAAGCATTCTAAGTAGTTGGATGAACAAACTGATTCGTAACAGCCAATTGAGGGGGGTTGTGGACACTCCCCCTACCATTTCCTTACAAATCCCCACTAGAAGGCTGGGCAGCCTCTACCGATACACTCTTCTTGCAAAAAGCCAAATTTGAGGGTTTATCTGCAGAAATA
The DNA here is from genome assembly GCA_013146195.2 of Codonopsis lanceolata. NCBI lineage: Eukaryota > Viridiplantae > Streptophyta > Magnoliopsida > Asterales > Campanulaceae > Codonopsis > Codonopsis lanceolata. The sequence continues at coordinate 96,562,448 of CM028379.1, forward strand.
TTTCTTAGCACTGTGTCCTCAACCTCCAGAACTTCATCTTCTTTTGGACTACCACTTGCCTCTATTGGCTTCAACCCCGAATTGTTCCCAGTAGAACCTGTGCGAATTGGAGCCCAAACATGTTTAATGGTATTGTTTGCTTCCTTGATCACCTGGGACTCCCCCTTATGTATGCCTATGTATGCTTCCTCTTTAACCCTATTTAGCCTAGAAAAATCCCCTCTTTTCTTTCTACAATCAGTCGTGACATGTCCCAATAAACCACAATTATCACAATAAGCAATATTTCCTTCAAAGTCAAAAGATTGCCAAAAGCCATTGTCTTTGGAACTACCAATCCACACCCTTGAAGGCAAAGGCTTCGAAACATCAATCTTCAAACATATTTGAGCATACATAGGATGAGACAAAGCTAGTGTGCGGTCATCAACACATAAAAATCTACCAAAGGCTTTGCCAATCCTCCCTAAAGAAGCCGAATTAAAATAAGTCAACGGGAGTTGATGTAAACGAACCCAAACTGCCATATAAGGGATATCCTTTTTGAAGGAAAAATCAGGAGACCAAGGAAAGAGTCGATACATACACATACTAATTATTCTTGACTTGTTGGACGGTGCCCTGACCATATCCTCTTCCGAGGTAAGATGAATCATAACGTGTTGTGGATCCAACAAACCAACAATCACCGAACCACTAAAACACTGATTTTTTGCGATATGATTTTGAATAATATGAATTTGTGGCCTGCCTATCAAGAATTTCATAATCAATGTAAAATCAAACTGTTTATCATATAACTCAATCTCCATTGGAGAAAACAAACACCCGGGTTCATCCAGAATATAGATTGATGGTCGTGTAGCAAACAGGATCTCATCCAGAACTAGAAGGTTATTAGGGTTTATACATAGATGCAAAGAAGGTTGTGCAACCACCATTGGGTATGAAACACCAGGGCAAGTCACAGGTGGTACGGTAGATGAGGATGGTATATTGATGACGAAGAAAGCACCGATGAAGGAGCCGTCGCCCCCCCCCCACCCCAATATCGAGTGGCATAGCCACGGTGGAAAAGTCCAAACACAAACTACCATGGAGGGCATACGCCGCACTTATACTGTGTGTAAAAAGATGTTTTTTTACATAGTTATCATACCGGTTTAGAGCTATACTCCTAGGGAAAAAAGTACCTATGGAATCTATTATGAGAAAAAGTTTAGAAGAGAAGGGTGATTAAGAATAGAAAAGATGCAAAAGTGCACAAAAATTTCAATGTTGTTGAATGCACCTCCCAATGCAGCCGCACCAGGAACTACATCAGATTTATCTGGTCATTTTTCACATGTGTGTGATTACATTATCTCCCAGCATGTTTGATCTTTCTACATCATATTTTGGGCATAATTTTGGGACATGCATCGTTGGTGAAAGTATCAGCCTGTTAAATTTTTGTCCTAAAATCAAATATGCAAACTAATTACCAAAAATTTCCATGTTGAAAAATATTTAGTGGTTGTCTAATTTTTGTGGGGAATTAAGAGACTCTGAATATGGGCTGCTAAAAGTGTTTCTTGGTTTTGATCAATTTTTTGTTACACTTTATTGTGTTTTCTAAAAAATCTTGGATTTATTGGAGGAATCCAAAATTATTTTTGAAAAAGAGATCAATGTTACCCCAATTCAGTACTTACCATTTATCTACACCTTTTTTCATGTCCTAAATACAAGTGTTATGGACTTGTGATTGATTTGGTCAATATATAACATTCTTTCAAAAATCAAAAATCAATTTTATCATATTTGGACTCTTCAGGTTCCATCATTTATCCCCTAACGGCTAACTCCCTGGGTTGTTGTAACGCCCCGTATTCTTGCATGTGCATTCTATGCTTGTCTTCTTACTTTCTTGGTTGATTGTGAGCATGTTTACTTGTTATATAAATGTCTTAGAATCATTCATAGATCATTTTAGAAGTCCATAACATGTTTAGAATCATATAAACTTGTTTGTCGAATCGCCGGTTTAATCGCGTTGAATTTGGTCTTAGCGATTCCTCTCGTTGCTCGTATTTGCTTCTATTTCGACGTACGAAGTGTTCGTTGAGTTCTTGGCTTTATATTCAGGTCTTAATCATGTTGAAACAAACCTTTTTCATGCCCAAGATATCCTAGTTTGATTGGTGTTTGATTTGAGTTTAATCCGTTGTTCATCCGTCGCGTGGTTTGAGCCTTGTTCCATCTTGTTCCGGGGGTTGTTCGGGTGCGTTTCCGACTTGTTTTGAGTAGGGTTAGACCTTAGAATGGTTGCCCAAAAGTTTGGGACCATTTAGATCAAGTTTAGATCAAGTTTTAGAGGTTCTGGAGCCGAGGCGGCCGCATGGCACCTGTGAGGCGCCTCGAGGGAGTAATTGCTGAATGGTCTGAACTTGGGGGAGGCCTCAGTAGTTGAGGCGGCCGCATGGCCTTGGGTGAGGCGCCCGCCTCACCTGCTGTCCTGTTACGGGATGATTTTCTCCTGTTCTGAATTTGGTCGACTTGTACACTTCAAACCCCTATCTAAACCTATCCTAAACCTCCCTAACCCTTCCTACTTAAGTCCTAACATCCCTAACTAATTTTAATGATGGATTAAGGGTTCATTAGTGACCAATTAAGCCACAAATCAGATTAGAAAGACACCACATTAGCTTGACACTTGTCCCACTCACCCCTTTGACCTCTTATAAGCCACAAATCAGCTCATTTCCTCTTCATTTGCTGAGAGCTCTTTCAAAAAACGAATTTCACCTTCTCTCAAGGTTCTACCATGGTTTCTTGAGGTCTCATCTTCATCTTCCCTCATCCATTCATCATTTGCCCAAGACTCTTTCATTAAAGTTGTAGAGCTCAAGAAGGGGAGTATTTCCATCCGATTGGTTTCTTCCATTGCTTTCTTTGGTGTATAAGTTGTAAGTTACCTTCTTCTCCTTCTTCTTCTTTAAGTTCTCATTGACCCTAAGGAAACAAAGCCTATGGTGGTTGAGGTCAATGAGGGCACATGTATGCTTCCTATGCTATCTTCTTGTATGTTGAGATTTTGAGCTTGTTAGGAGCATGTATAGGTTGAATTCTTGCTTGTGAAAGTCTATATTATTCTTTCATCTTGTCTATTTAAGGTTTTAAACATGTTAGAGACATGTATATTATTTGTTGTTGGAAGTTTGTTCATATGAGAATGCCCTAAATGGAGCCTACATTATATGTTATTATGTTGTATGTGTTCTATCCTATGAAATGAACTCTATGTTGAACATGAATCACTTTGCATTGCCTTGGTGAATTTAATATCTTGTTGAACCTAGAAATGACCTAGGTTGGGTTATGAAGCATATAGCTTCAATTTCTCCAAATTTTGGGAATTTAGAGCAAAGACTCAACGGAGTCGATTCTAGAGAAGATTTGAACTTGATAAACCCTAATTTCAATCCCTACGAAGTTTGGACAACGTTTGGTCAAGTTTACTCAATTTTTAAGTTGAGTTCATTTATGTGCATTTGATCCCGTTATGATTATTTGGTTATGAGCAATTGATTGCCTTGACTTGGTTTATTGTAGAGAATTATACCCTACTTGGTCGGTCGAGTTCGCTCTTGTCGAATTCGATCATTATTTGGTCTTTACGAGTAAACATCTACTTGAGCATTGCATTAAGTCCAGCTGGCACTATTTGGTTTGATTTTTATGTCAGGGTAGGACGATGTATAGCCTTCACGAATTGAGAGATTCGTGCTCGCTATGGATCGCCGTACCTGGGACCTCACACACCCCTCCATTGTAGGCCGCAATGGGGAAGTAGCCCCTTTGCCGTAACAATAAGTGCGTCACTGGCTGCTATTAGCCGGCGGAGTTCGGTATATCGATGCAACGTCACGAGCATCGTAGTCACGATATTGGGTTAACAAACTATTTTGCAGAGCTACTGGCGGCCGTGCCTATATCATATCCTACTTGTATGATTTATTTCCTTGCACTTACGTGAAAATGTGCTAAGTGCTATATGATGAACGTGAACCCTAATTGTGATAAATGCCATGTTATAACATGATCATGCATTTTAGTAACTTACTAAGTCTTTCGACTTACCCTATTTGTTTGCTTTGTCTTTCCTTAGATCCGAGCCGAGGAGACGGTCCACGTTAGACCCGCTTATCCCGTTTGGTTGGTTGTATTCGCAAGGTTGCTCTTTTGGACTTCTATTAGTTAATCTTTTATTTTGGAAAGGACGTTGGGAAGCAAGTCATGTAGACTTGGCTTGGGGTTTTGATGTTGTTGTAACTTAACTACTTAATACTTGTAATCTTTTGGTATGCCGACTTATATGTCGAGCCTGTTTATATGTGTATGGTTCACTACGGTTTTCTTCCGCTAAAGCTCGTTTAATTATTGTTGTTGTTGTCTCCGGCATGTTGTGGCCGTTGAGGTTATTATAAGCATGTGTTAATATTGTAGGAGTAGTTGTTGGGTTCCGGCTGTAACGTCGCCGAAGACTTGTTTAATTTAGGTTGTTTTTCCGGCCAAGTGTAGCCGAGTTGTTGTTTGTATGCGATGTTGCGCCACATGAATTTTATAATCCTACTATGCATGCTTGTGTTATTGATTATTTGGACGGCACGACTCGGGATCTCGCATTGGGGGGTCGTCGATTGGTATCAGAGCAATAGGTTAGCTGTCGGCCAGGATAGGTTCCATGGCCTAGTTGGGTTGGTTAATTGTGTGTTGATTCTAACGTCGAGTGAATTCTTGTAGGAGTCCGATGGTTAATCCCGGGAGAGGTAGACCTAGGAGAGGTCCGGTTGAACCTGAGGCAGAGGTACCACCGCCAGAGGAATCCGGTAGTTCCGGATATGGCTGAACTACATCGCAGATTGTTAGCTTTTGGGCGGGCCGGGGAGGCGAGCGAGGAGGCACCACCACCACCTCCACCACCGAGACCAGGACCGACACTACTCTCTTAGAGAGATTTCTTAAGTTAAAGCCTAGTTCGTTTCTTGGAGAACCAAAACCGAGAGAAGCCGAGTTATGGATGGAGGAAATGATCAAGGTATTGTCCATGTTGGGGTGTACCGACGAAGAAAGGGTTATGCTAGCAACCTTTAAGTTTAAGGGAGCCGCCGAGCATTGGTGGACGGTGTTGAAAGAGAGTTGGGAGATGCAACAAGTTCCCATTACTTGGGCCAATTTCCAAAGAGAGTTTAAGAATGAGTATGTGTCGGATGTAGTTCGCAACCAAAGGGAGAAGGAGTTCTATGATCTTGAGCAAGGTAGCATGACCGTGGCGAGTATTACGCAAAGTTCACGAATTGAGCCGATATTGTACGTATCTGATTCCCACGGAGGCACGGAGAACACACAAGTTTGTGAAGGGGTTAAGAACCGAGTTTAGAAAGCAGATTCTAGCGCTTAAGCTCACCGATTACCGGAGTGCGGTTGATCGAGCATATGAGGTAGAGCAAGACATTGAGGAACACCGAGTCAAGAATAATGCTAGTAATGCACGGCAGACTACTCAGAACAGTAATCAGGGAAACAATTCAGGTAGCAGAAGGGGATATCAAGGGAACCGTGATAGGAGAAGTGGAGGCCAAGTTAGGCCACAGTCGGGGAAGCAAGGTAACAATACTTCTTCATCTAAGGGGCAACAAGGACAGCGTAGTGGGAGTATGACTTGCAGTTATTGTCAGAAGCTAGGACATACGGTTGATTGGTGTTGGGCGAAGCTTGGAAAGTGTACAATTTGTGGAGATGGTACTCATTTTAGGAAGGAGTGCCCGAAAGCTGGGGCAACTCAACCGGGAAATGTGGCTCAGGCTGGAGCCAAGAGAAGTGTAGATGGGAAACCCAAGGTTCAAGGCCGGGTGTTTGCGCTTGATCAGCGCGAGGTTCAGGGGTCTACGGCCGTGATAGGAGGTACTCTTTCTATATTCGATCATAAGGCTCGAGTTCTCATAGATCCAGGGTCTTCGCATTCTTATGTTGCTTCGCACTTTATTGAGAATCTTTGCGTATTGCCTCAATCTTTGCCATATTTGCTTGAAGTTTCTACCCCGCTCGGGGAATATATGCTCGCGTCTGAAGTATTTAAATCTTGTGATGTTTTGGTGGGTGACCACACTTTGCATGCGGACTTGGTAGTTCTCCCTATACGTGATTTTGATGTGATTCTTGGCATGGACTGGTTATGTGCTTATCATGCTATAGTTGACTGCCATAGAAAGAGGGTTACCTTTTATATGCCGGGTGTGCCTGAGTTTACTTTTGTGGGTGATCATGCTTCGAGTGACGTGCATTTTATTTCTGCTCTAAGGGCTAGAAAATTACTGTCTCAAGGGTGTACGGGTTATCTTGCATGCGTAGTTGATAAGAGGAAGTCTTCGCCTAACTTAGAAGAGGTTCCGGTAGTGTGTGAATTTCCCGACGTGTTTTCTACCGATCATGCTATGCCACCCGATAGAGAACTAGAATTCTGTATTGAGCTTATTCCGGGGACTTCACCGATTTCTAAGGCACCGTATAGGATGGCACCCGCGGAGCTTAGGGAGTTGAAAACTCAGTTGCAAGAACTCCTAGAGATTGGTTTTGTTAAACCAAGTGTGTCGCCTTGGGGCGCACCGGTCTTATTTGTGAGGAAGAAAGATGGGAGTTTGCGGTTATGCATAGACTACCGAGAATTGAATAAGGTGACTATTAAGAATAAGTATCCTCTACCCCACATCGATGATCTTTTTGACCAGTTGCAAGGGTCTATTGTCTACTCTAAGCTTGATTTGAGATGGGGTTACTACCAATTGAAGGTTAGAGAGGAAGACATTCCGAAGACGGCTTTTCGCACTAGATATGGGCATTTTGAATTTGTAGTGATGCCGTTTGGGTTGACGAATGCGCCAGCGGTGTTTATGGATTTGATGAACCGTGTCTTTCACAGTTATCTTGATTGCTTTGTTGTAGTCTTCATTGATGATATCTTAGTGTATTCGAAATCTCGGGAGGAGCATGAGAAACACTTGAGGATTGTGTTGTCTATTCTTCGGGAGAAGCAGCTTTATGCCAAGTTTAGCAAATGTGCCTTTTGGCTCGAGGAAGTATCTTTCTTAGGGCATATCGTTTCTAGCGCCGGGATAGCCGTTGATCCTTCTAAGATTGAAGCGGTGATGAATTGGAAGAGGCCTAGTTCAGTTACCGAGGTTCGGAGTTTCTTGGGGTTAGCGGGTTATTACCGGAGGTTTATTGAGGTTTTTCTAGGAATTGTGACTCCTATGACGAGGTTGACACAGAAGAATGTGCCGTTTGTTTGGAGCGAGAAATGTGAGTCTAGTTTCCAAGAGCTTAAGAATCGGTTGACATCGGCACCTATTTTGGCTTTGCCTAGTGGAGGAGATAATTTTGTGATCTATAGTGATGCTTCTAAGGAAGGTTTGGGTTGTGTTTTGATGCAAAATGGAAGGGTGATCGCCTATGCATCGAGGAAGTTGTCTATTCATGAGCAGAATTACCCGACACACGATATGGAGTTGGCTGCGATTATTTTCGCGTTGCATAAATGGAAACATTACTTGTATGGGTCTAAGTTTGAGATCTTCACCGACCATAAAAGTTTGAAATACTTGTTTTCTCAAAAGGAGTTGAACATGAGGCAACGAAGATGGATGGAAAAGTTAAAGGACCACGATTGTACTATCTTGTATCATCCGGGGAAGGCAAATGTGGTAGCGGATGCCTTGAGTAGGAAAGTTCATATGTCGTGTATGATGGTTAAGGAGTGGAAGATGTTAGAGGATTTGCGAGATTGGAGTCCTAGTGTTTATGATAGAGGTGTGATTTTTGCAAATGTTCGTGCTACGCCTATTTTATTTGGGAAAATTAGAGAAGAGCAAGGGAATGATCCGGAGTTGAAGAAAATTATTGATGGGTTGGTTGAGAATGTATCGCCTGATTTCGTGGTTAATAGTGAGGGTACTTTGACATTTCGAGGTAGGATTTGTGTTCCTTGTAATACTGAATTGAAGAGGTTGGTTCTTGATGAGGCTCATAAGACGAAGTATACCATTCACCCGGGGAGCACGAAGATGTACTTAGATTTGAAAAGACAGTTTTGGTGGAAGGGTATGAAGAGAGAAATTGCGGAGTATGTGTCAAAATGTTTGACTTGTCAGCAGGTTAAGGCTGAGCATCAGAGGCCTGCGGGATTTCTACAACCATTGGAGATTCCTGAGTGGAAATGGGAGTTCATTACTATGGATTTTGTGACAGGGTTACCGCGCACGCGGAGAGGGTTTAATGCAGTTTGGGTTATAGTCGACAGATTGACTAAGTCTGCACACTTCATTCCGATAGCTATCACTTATTCGTTGACTCAGTTAGCAGCTTTGTATATTCAGGAGATCGTGAGACTTCATGGCGTACCGGTTAGTATTGTGTCCGATAGAGATCCGAGGTTCACGTCAAGATTTTGGAAGTCGTTGCAGGAAGCTTTGGGGACTAGATTGAATTTAGTACAGCTTTTCATCCGCAAACGGATGGTCGGTCAAGCGATTGATTCAGATTTTGGAGGATATCTTTGCGAGCTTGTGCCGAGTGGATTTCAAGGGAAGCTGGGATTCTCACTTACCTTTAGCCGAGTTTGCGTATAATAACAGCTACCAGTCGAGTATCAAGATGGCGCCGTATGAAGCTTTGTATGGGCGTAAGTGTAGATCGCCAATTTGTTGGGATGAAGTTGGAGAGGCGAAACTTTGGGGTTCTGAGTTAGTGCAACAATCGGTTGAGAGCGTGAAGTTGATTAGAGATCGTTTGCGCACCGCTCAAAGTCGACAAAAGAGTTATGCGGACAATCGAAGACGGGATCTTGAGTTCCAAGTGGGTGATTACGTGTTCTTGAAGGTAACACCGAGGAGAGGTACTAAGAGGTTCGGCAAGAAAGGGAAGCTTACACCGAGATACATTGGTCCATTTGAGGTTCTTGAGAGAGTTGGGACCTTAGCGTATCGTATTGCATTGCCACCTTCACTTTCGGAGACTCATAACGTATTCCATGTTTCCATGTTGCGAAAGTATTTGAAGGATGAGTCCCATGTACTCGAGTATGAGGAGATCACGTTTGAGCCGGATATGTCATACGTTGAAAAGCCCGTGAAGATTTTGGATACCAAGGAGCAAGTTCTACGAACCAAAAGAATTCCCTTAGTCAAAGTTCTTTGGAGGAATCATAACATTGAAGAAGCGAACTTGGGAGCGGAGCGGAGATGCGCGAGAAGCATCCACATTTATTTGACGAACTTGGTAAGAATTTAGGGACTAAATTCCTAAAGGAGGGGAGAGTGTAACGCCCCATAATCTTGCATGTGCATTCTATGCTTGTCTTTATACTTTCTTGGTTGATTGTGAGCATGTTTACTTGTTATATAAATGTTTTAGAATCATTCATAGATCATTTTAGAAGTCCATAACATGTTTAGAATCATATAAACTTGTTTGTTGAATCGCCGGTTTAATCGCGTTGAATTTGGCCTTAGCGATTCCTCTCGTTGCTCGTATTTGCTTCTATTTCGACGTACGAAGTGTTCGTTGAGTTCTTGGCTTTATATTCAGGTCTTAATCATGTTGAAACAAACCTTTTTCATGCCCAAGATATCCTAGTTTGATTGGTGTTTGATTTGAGTTTAATCCGTTGTTCATTCGTCGCGTGGTTCGAGCCTTGTTCTATCTTGTTCGGGGGTTGTTCGGTGCGTTTCCGACTTGTTTTGAGTAGGGTTAGACCTTAGAATGGTTGCCCAAAGTTTGGGACCATTTAGATCAAGTTTAGATCAAGTTTTAGAGGTTACGGAGCCGAGGCGGCCGCATGGCACCTGTGAGGCGCCCGCCTCAAATCTTGGGGAGTAATTGCTGAATGGTCGAACTTGGGGAGGCCTCGGTAGTTGAGGCGGCCGCATGGCCTGGGTGAGCGCCCGCCTCACTGTCTTCTGGGGATGATTTTCTCTGTTGAAATTGGGCGACTTGTACACTTCAAACCCCTATCTAAACCTATCCTAAACCTCCCTAACCCTTCCTACTTAAGTCCTAACATCCCTAACTAGTTTTAATGATGGATTAAGATTCACCTTAGTGACCAATTAAGCCACAAATCAGATTAGAAAAGGGACCACAAGTTGTTGACACTTGTCCCACTCAACTTTGACCTCTTATAAGCCACAAATCAGCTCATTTCCTCTTCATTTCTTTGAGAGCTCTTTCAAAAACGAATTTCATCTTCTCTCTAGTTCTTCCATGGTTTCTTGAGGTCTTCATCTTCATCTTCATCATCCATTCATCATTTGCCCAAGACTCCTTCATTAAAGTTGTAGAGCTCAAGAAGGGAGCATTTCCATCCGATTGGTTTCTTCCATTGCTTTCTTTGGTGTATAACTTGTAAGTTACCTTCTTCTCCTTCTTCTTCTTTAAGTTCTCATTGACCCTAAGGAAACAAAGCCTATGGTGGTTGAGGTCAATGAGGGCACATGTATGCTTCCTATGCTATCTTCATATATGTTGAGATTTTGAGCTTGTTAGGAGCATGTATAGGTTGAATTCTTGCTTGTGAAAGTCTATATTATTCTTTCATCTTGTCTATTTAAGGTTTTAAACATGTTAGAGACATGTATATTATTTGTTGTTGGAAGTTTGTTCACATGAGAATGCCCTAAATGGAGCCTACATTATATGTTATTATGTTGTATGTGTTCTATCCTATGAAATGAACTCTATGTTGAACATGAATCACTTTGCATTGCCTTGGTGAATTTAATATCTTGTTGAACCTAGAAATGACCTAGGTTGGGTTATGAAGCATATAGCTTCAATTTCTCCAAATTTTGGGAATTTAGAGCAAAGACTCATCAAGTCGATTCTAGAGAAGATTTGAACTTGATAAACCCTAATTTCAATCCCTACGAAGTTTGGACAACGTTTGGTCAAGTTTACTCAATTTTTAAGTTGAGTTCATTTATGTGCATTTGATCCCGTTATGATTATTTGGTTATGAGCAATTGATTGCCTTGACTTGATTTATTGTAGAGAATTATACCCTACTTGGTCGGTCGAGCTCGCTCTTGTCGAATTCGATCATTATTTGGTCTTTACGAGTAAACATCTACTTGAGCATTGCATTAAGTCCAGCTGGCACTATTTGGTTTGATTTTTATGTCAGGGTAGGACGATGTATAGCCTTCACGAATTGAGAGATTCGTGCTCGCTATGGATCGCCGTACCTGGGACCTCACACACCCCTCCATTGTAGGCCGATTTGGGGAAGTAGCCCCTTTGCCGTAACAATAAGTGCGTCACTGGCTGCTATTAGCCGGCGGAGTTCGGTATATCGATGCAAAGTCACGAGCATCGTAGTCACGATATTGGGTTAACAAACTATTTTGCAGAGGAGCTACTGGCCGGCCGTGCCTATATCATATCCTACTTGTATGATTTATTTCCTTGCACTTACGTGAAAATGTGCTAAGTGCTATATGATGAACGTGAACCCTAATTGTGATAAATGCCATGTTATAACATGATCATGCATTTTAGTAACTTACTAAGTCTTTCGACTTACCCTATTTGTTTGCTTTGTCTTTCCTTAGATCCGAGCCGAGGAGACGGTCCACGTTAGACCCGCTTATCCCGTTTGGTTGGTTGTATTCGCAAGGTTGCTCTTTTGGACTTCTATTAGTTAATCTTTTATTTTGGAAAGGACGTTGGAAAGCAAGTCATGTAGACTTGGCTTGGGGTTTTGATGTTGTTGTAACTTAACTACTTAACACTTGTAATCTTTTGGTATGTCGACTTATATGTCGAGCCTGTTTATATGTGTATGGTTCACTACGGTTTACTTCCGCTAAAGCTCGTTTAATTATTGTTGTTGTTGTCTCCGGCATGTTGTGGCCGTTGAGGTTATTATAAGCATGTGTTAATATTGTAGGAGTAGTTGTTGGGTTCCGGCTGTAACGTCGCCGAAGACTTGTTTAATTTAGGTTGTTTTTCCGGCCAAGTGTAGCCGAGTTGTTGTTTGTATGCGATGTTGCGCCACATGAATTTTATAATCCTACCTATGCATGCTTGTGTTATTGATTATTTGGACGGAGCGACTCTGGATCTCGCTTTGGGGTCCGGGTCGGGTCGCCACAGTTGTAGTGTTTTGAAGTGTTGTTATTAATAGGTTGAAGACAGTCAGGTGCTCCCCATCTCTCAAAAATTCTCTTTGGCATTTTCCCCCCATTTTGCTAAAATTATGTGTCCCTTTTTCTCTTCATGCCTCCTTCTACAAACCCTAGTCTCTTCCAATTGCGTCAAACCCTTCTAGTCCCTCAAACCTTAAAATCTCTACAGTTCAAACTGATGAAACTTTGAACGAGGCTTCACCCAAAGCTATATCTCCCGAAATTCATGTGGCTGAGCCCTCGATTACCTCTGAAAAATGTTGTTGCTGAGCCTCTTCCATAGCCTCCTTCCAGCATCCTATCCTTCCTGGAGATCCAAAGAACGTGATTGATGTTGATGATCATGGGGATCTGACTATTTTCCCACAAATTTGAAACCCTATGATCAGAAAATCCAAAAGGCTCAAGGGAATCCCTACAAACTATGAAAACCCCTCAGATGATGATGTTGCTAGAGCCAAAAGCTGAAAGTGACTCCAGGCCAAATGGAAGAAGAAGTTCAAATTCAAATTGATAGTGATGATGAGGACTTTGTCCCTTCTGGTGATGGCTCTCAGTTTATGGTGGACCCTCGTTTTCTTGTATCTCAAATTGGAAGCAACTCTAGAGCAACATCACCTATGGTTGCTACTGATGTTCCTGAAGAAAAGAACTACCCTATTCCATCCTCAAAACAGCCGTGTTCAAAAGTGACTATTCTAGTCAAGCCCAAGACATGTCTCCTCCTTCTGTTCCTGCTGAAGAACCAGAGCTTGAATTCTCTTATGAACAACATACATCGGTTGAATTCATGGCCAATTTGAGGAATGCTCCAAGGCCTCCTTCTCCAAGACCAAGTCATGTTCCCTCCTCAAGCTCATCTGAATTTGATGACAGCTCTGACAAAGACTTTGAAGAAAAAGATGCCTTAGAAGAAAGTGACATTGCTCTATCAAGAATCCTTAGAAGAAGATATATTCCATTGACCAATGCAGCTGTTGGTAAAGCTGCATCCAGTGGTGCATCAACTGATCTGGAAGTAGGTAATCCATTCTCATATTCTTTCTTTACTCAAGATGCTTCTCTTAGATACAATATAGGTGGAAAAGTTGTTGAGGAAAGGCTGATTCCTATGGAGGACTTAACTGCTCATAATTTAGTCTAATTCTTTACTGATAGAAATCTACTATCCACCCTCACCTCTGCAGCTCCTTACATTAAAGAGATGGCATGGAGTTTAATGCTAATCTATAAAAGAGAATAACCTTTGTCGGTGATCTTTAGTTTGAGAAAAGTATTTGTTAGGAACAAACTGGTAGAATTTTCCCCCTTTCTTATCAATAAGCATTGTGGGACACCTAATGTGCCTGTGAGTAGGTTAATCTGTGATTTGAATATGTGTGTGAAAGAACTGAGTAGTGTCCTTATCAGAAGTTGGCCAGGAAAGAAGACTAATGTTAGTACAACCAAATTGACATCTTTCTGTGTTGTTATGCATAAGATTTGTTGTGCAAATTGGGCCCCGACATCCAATGTCAACTTAGTGACTTAAGAACAAGCCAAATTGATGTATCAAATAGGCCTAGGATTGCCTTTTAATTTTGGAGATTTGGTGTTTAGAAAGGTTGTTGCCTTAGCTGAATCATAAATTGATGATAAGAGAGCCCTTCCTTTTCCCTCCCTCATTTACAGCCTGTTGATAGCTCAAGGAGTTGAACCAATGGAAAAGGAAAGACTAACTCCTGTCTTGGATCTCCTTCCCATATAATCAAAATGGTTAAAGGGTGATAGGGTTTTGAATCTGCCATTTGTCTATCATTTCACACCATATTCAGAATCTGCTTCTGCTCCTCTTCAAGATCTGCAACCTGAAACTCCAGCATCTGCAGCTGATGTGACCAATGTAGCTGGTAATGCAGCTGCATCTGCAGCTACGTCAGACCCATCAGTCCTGCCTTTCATGTCTTTTGGGGAAAATGCTCCAGTGGCTCTGTCTTTCATCATAAACAAGCTTCCCTATATTAAGTCACATATTACATATCTTCATACTCTAGAAGCCCAGAACACAGCTTGACTTACCTTTTATTCTGGTCCCTCCATCAATTCTGGCTAAATAGGGGGAGAGACAAGTGGTGTTACAGAAACAAGGGCTGCTGCTGCTACTACTACTACTACTGCAACTGAGGGTAATGTTGATGATGAAGCTGATGAAGATGAAACTGAGGATGATGAATAAGATTTTGTTTAATTCATCATATGATTTGTGTTTCCCATAAACAATTTATAATATGTTTTGATAATCTGTTTTGTATGGTGGATAATTTCAAAACTGGGGTTACACATCATTGATTTATTCTGATTTGTGCTTAGTAATGATTTCTGGTTTTATATACGTGCAGAAATTCAGGGGGAGATGAGATATACTAACCGATGCAGGTTAGATGAGTTGATTGGTGTTAAAAAATATTTGTCATTTGATTTGACTAGAAAGGTTCAACAAAGGGGAGATTGTAAGGGTAAAATAGGGACATCCTAGTTTATTTAAATATTCTTATGTCCTTTCTTGGTCCTAAAGCAATGGTAAAGTGTTGCCATAATTAAATACTTACAAAAGCTCTCAAGAGTCCATATTTAAGTTGGACAAAATCTTTAGTAAGATCTTTGACTTAAATTAGGAAACTAATTTTGGATACTAATCTATTTATTTCCTAATTATATATTTATTTGGAGTAGTTGGTTTTCTTGTTTGTGTAGGTCTCTTGTTCGAGTATATATACAATGAGAGGCTTTGTAGAAAAGAGACACCAAGAGACACACACTGAGAGAGAGAAAATGCTAAGAGCATTGTTTGAAGTATTTAGATGCAGTTGTGAATGCAGTAACATCAGAAGCTGCATTAGCTGTTTGTTTTCCTAATTGTTAGGAAACTTATTTTTTAATCTCACGTTTGCTTTATTCGTGTTTTTGTGGTTTTCCTCTACAGACTTGATAATCTAGTTAGAGGTTTTGGTACTATTTGGTTAGGTGTTACGATTTGTTTTGTAAAACTCATAATATTTTAGTGAAATCATTTTTGGCCATAAGGCTGTATGGCTTGTAGATCGTTTGATATACTTATGTGTTTATTACTGTTTTATTAGAAAAAGACTTCCACTATTTATTTGATTTGTTATATGGTAAATATACTTTTGAATACAACTATATCATAAGCTGCATTGTGTTATGAAAGTCAATCCTAGCTTACAGGTATAGGATTAGGTATTGTATATAGCATATGTAGGAATAGTTAATGCTATAGATGGTTAATGCATGTAGTTGTAATTGTAAGTGTGCTGCTCGGCTATATATACCGAGCAGCCTGAAGTTATCAGAGATAGCTGAAATCCTTCACTCTGAATAAATCTCTCTCTCTCTCTTTCTCTCATACACTCTTTGTTCTAATTTGTGATTACTTTATAACACGTTATCAGCAAGATTGTTCTACTCTTAACAATCCCAAACGGTAAAATTTTCTACCGATATATCATTTATTTTATGTCTCTGTTTTACTTCAATATATATCGTATATCACCATTATTAAGAAAAGGTTGGCTGAGCCACCGTCGATAATATATGGTGAGATGACGAAATAATAATTTATTATTTAACGCTTAATATATATGTTCGTTGATGCTTGTGCGGAAATAACCCCAAGCTATAAATTGAATATTTATATATATACATATATTTCAATTCTATATATGAATAACTTTATATACATATATATTTATTACTGACTTTCAAACACCCACAGAAAGACTTGCTGAGTAGCGTGGCGTGAATATATATATATGCTATATAATAACTGTATAAAGTTGACTGGAAAAATATTCATGCAGAGTTATTTTATTTATTGCTCCTAATAAAATTTATATTTATTCATAATATAAATGCAATTCTATTAAATCAGAATTTTTACATTTTTACCCCTCTCCTCTAACGGCTAGTTAACGGCTACTTTACTGATTTTATCTCTCTCCTCTAACGGTAATAAACAGCTAGTTAACGGTCATAAACGGTCATTTTTTTCCTCCATATATACAGCAACATCTTAATAGATTACTCACATTTTTACTAGCTCCTTACAAACTCTCAATATCATATCTTCTTCTACAAAATGTTCCCTCCAATGTTGATGATTATTATCATACTTGTTATTGTGTGCACCACATTGGTTTTTGTTGCTGAAGACCCTCCAAATGATTTTCAGATTTTTATTATCTATCTTTGTATCATGTATGTTCTGTTAGCAGTTATAATAGCTTTCAACATACAATTTAACATGTACTGATTATCATATGAATAAAATTTCCATGTCATAATTTTATTAATATATATGTTTCATTTTTATAGTTTTTTCTTCACAAATGGCAAACATCGCTAAGCTCGAATTTGAAAGGCTCGACATAACTGGGAAAAATTATATGTCTTGGAAAATAGATGCGAAACCCACTGGCGCGAAGCCTCGAAAATACTATCCAACAAAGTAATAATGAATGGATAAGTAATCACACAGGGCTCAAGCCATGATTTTCCTACGACACCACGTCCACGAAGACCTAAAGATGGAGTACCTCACAGTTAATGATCCACTCCTCTTTTGAGAAAGTTTGAACGAAAGATATCCGCCTATGATTGGATTCATATCCGCCTACAAGATTTTAAAATCATCAATGAATATAGTTCAATGATGTATAAAATAACCTCACAGTTGAAATTATGTGGGGAAACCATAATTGAATATGATATGTTGGAGAAGACTTTCTCCACATTTCATGCCTCGAATATGCTCTGCCAGCAATATCGAGAAAAAGGGTTTTAAAAGGTACTCGAATTGATCTCTTGCCTCCTTGTAGGCGAAGAATAATGAGATTCTAATGAAAATCATGAATCTCGACCATTGTCTGTTGACCCCCATTCCACTGGCGAATGGGACTATGTATGATGAAAGGCAAGGGCGTGGGCGTGGGCGTGGTAGTGGTCGTGGTCGTGGACGCGCTCGTGATCGAGGCCAAGTAAATCATGAACAAGGCCGAGGTTATGGTCAAAATCAAGGCCGAGGAAGAGGCTGTGGACGAATTAACTATCGTCATTATCATCATCCGTATAATGGAAATTCCTCTCGCCACCTGAAGTGGAACAAAGATGATGATAGAAACAACTCTTCGAGTGGGCAAAATGTGCAACAAAACAATGAAGAAAGTTCATGTTTTTAGGTGTGGCATGACAGGCCCACTGGGCACGCATGCTTAGAGCGGCGAAACATCTAGTTGATCTTAATGAGAGATCACAAAAAGGAAAAAATGTTGAGACAAATTTCCTTGAAAACGATCCTGAAGATCTTAATTTTGATTTTGGTGATATGGCCAACGTCGACATGACCAATACCATTAGTGATGATATTGGTCATGAACAATAAATTAACATAGGAATGAAGCTATGGTCCGAGTTTGAGATAAAATCTGTGGAAAAAGTAACATGTTGTTATGTTGGAACATTATCTGTTTTTCCTATGTATACTAGCATGCTTACAATAGAGTTTATATATATGTATTTTGCATTCAATGTGTTATCATATTTATTCATCTTATTTTTCTTTCTTTCATATTGAAATAGATCACAAATATGTTTGAATACAAAATCCAAGGAGGAGATTTATGTCTTGCAGACAACGCTACTACGCATACCATACTTAAAAATACGAAATATTTTTCTTATCTCAAAATTGACAATGCTAATGTCAACACTATATCTGGTAATGCCAAAATAATTGAAGGATTTGGCAAATCAATTTTCCTAATGCCTGGAGGCACGAAATTAATGATAAATAATGCATTGTTCTCTCCTAAGTCTCAAAGAAAAATGTTAAGTTTCAAAGACATTCGTTTGAATGGATATCATATTGAGACTATGAATAAGGGGAATGATGAATATCTTTGCATTACCTCAAACACTTCCGGAAGCAAATGTATATTGGAAAATTTTCCATCTCTATCATCTGGATTGTATAGTACAATCATAAGAATATTTGAATCATATTCTACAATAAACCTGAAGTTTACTGAAACATTTAAAGCTTGACATGATAGATTGGGGCATCCAGGATCAATAATGATGCGTAGAATTATTGAGAATTCTAGTGGTCATCCATTGAAAAACCAGAAGATTTTTCAATCTATTGAACTCCATTGTGATGCTTGTTCTCAAGGAAAGTTGATAATTAGACCATCACCAACTAAAGTTGGATATGAATCACCATCGTTTTTGGAGCGAATTGGGGGGTGATATATGTGGACCTATCCATCCACCAAGTGGACCATTCCAATACTTTATGGTATTAATTGATGCTTCTAGCAAATGGTCGCCGGCGTATGTCTATTATCAACTAAATACGTAATACATTTGCCAAGTTCCTTGCACAAATAATCAAGCGAGAGCACAATTCCCGATTATATGATCAAAAGTTAGACTTGATAATCTTTGGTGAATTTACATCTCAAGCATTCAATGATTATTGTATGGCAAATAGGGTTGATGTTGAACATCTAGTAGCTCATGTTCATACACAAAATGGTTTGGTTGAATCGTTGATCAAAGCGTATTCAACTCATTGCCAGAACCATTAATGATGAGAACAAAGCTCCCTACTTACATGGGGTCATGTTGTTTACATGCTGGCCATATTGATTACCTCGAGGCCAAGTGCATATCACAAGTACTCCCAATCTGAGTTGGCATTCGGGCGAGAGCAATCTATCCCATCTAAGAGTTTTTGGTTGTGCGGTATATGTACCAATTGCTCCACCACAACGCACAAAGATGGGACCTGAGGAGATTGGGAGTATATGTTGGGTATGAATCCCTGCTATAATAAAATATCTTGAACCAAAAGCAGTGAGCGTTTTACGGCACGCTTCTTGGATTGTCATTTTAAATGAAGACAAGTTTCCACCTTTAGGTGAAGAGCAAGTGGGAAGAAGATCAAATGGTGCACATCATCGTTATTGCACCTTGACCCTCCCAAAGCAACGTGAGCTGGAAGTTCAAAAGATCATACATTTACAAAATGTAGCAAATCAATTACTAGATGCATTTATAGATACAAAGAGGTGACAAAGTCACATGTAGGCACTATAAATGCTCTACTGCAGTGAAGAAATACCAAAGGGCTACAAATGATAAAAAGGAAAATGAATCTAAGACACGCTGAAGCATGGGCGACCCATTGGTTCGAAGGATAAAAATCCTAAAAAGAAAGTGATTGAAAATCCCCAATCACATGAAAGTGTTCGAAGAAACACATGATGGTGAAATTGTTCGAGAAGAAACAACGATCATGAAATCTAGTAAGCCTTGCGAGGCAATGATAACCATGAGATTTCCATTAATTACATGTGTAATGGAAAAATATGGGTGAGATGAAATGGAGAATATTGATGATATATTCTCTTTCGGTATCCAAGAAATTAATGGCCAGATGAAGATCTGAACCAAATATGTATCTGAATGTCAAAGAGGCATGACAAGATCAAATGGATAGATGCCATGAGAGGGTGAATTAAATTCGTTGAATAAGCGAAAGTATTTGGATCTATCTTTCTCACTACAAGTTGTGAAACCTATTGGATCTGAGATGGATTTTTTGTTCGAAAGCGAAATGAAAAAAAATGAGATTGTGAGATACAAGGCTCGCCTTGTTCCGCAAGGATTTTCAGGCACAGGATTGATTATAAAGCGTATTCTCTGTAATGGATGCTACATTCAGATATCTAATCGGTTGCTCGATTTCGAAAAATCTAGATATAAATCTCATGGATGTTATAACGACTTATTTATCTGGTCATTAGATCTTTGATATTTATATGAGAATTACGATGGAATTAAGGTGCCTAAAGCCTGAGATCAAAAGCCAATTACATGTGCAATTAAACTACATCGATCCTTTGTATGGATTGAAGCAATCAGGCGCATGTTGTATAATTGCTTAAGTGACATTTGTTAAAAGCGGATATGAATGATCAATTATGTCAGGTGTGTCTTTATAAAGAATACTGACAGGTTAGATTGCTATTATCATTTGTCTATGTAGATGATCTAAATATCATTGGAAATAGAAGTTGACTACCTAAAGGGAGATT
>CM028379.1:96582927-96616006 GCA_013146195.2 Codonopsis lanceolata
GGGGTTTATTAAGGGTAGGTGGGTATTTGGCCAAAAATAAAGTTTGTTAAAGATATTCATAACCAGCTTCCATAACAAGACCTTCATAACAAAGCCTTTCTATAACATCGACCTTCACAAATAGCTCTATACGCTTCATTTTTATAGGAGATACAAGGAGGAGTGTGTCATTTTCTCATATTGTGTTCTTTTGGTTGTCTTCGAAGGGTAGCGAGTGTTATGTTATAATAATAAGAGGGGAATTAGTGTTTGTTTGATTGAAAAGTTGGTTAAGTCGCTTACTCTATCAGATATATATATATATATATATATATATATATATATATATAGCGAACCCCTCTCCCTACACATAAAGGAAATACAAAAAAAATATTATTCATGTATTAGTCTCAATTTCTATTTTCATCAATTTTGTGGGGTAGGGCATCCATGTTTTAACATGGTATCAGAGCTTAAGAACCAAGATCCAAATTATGCTTCCGCTAATTGCTTAGATTGGTAAAACCCTTTTCTCCCTTCGTTATCCTTTCCTCTGTTCTTTCTTTGTATTCCTGATCTTTCTGTGATACCTTCTTTCACTCTTTCTTTATGTCTGAATCTCCCTCTAAAACCACCGATCCTCCCAAGAGTAATCCATCCACTTCCTCCACATTGATGATTATGATCTTACGTAGTTTCTATTCAATTAGCCTATGGTCATCCTCTATACCTTCAACCCAAAGACCATCTTGGAATCAATCTTGTTTCAAGTTCTTTCTAATTCCAACTTCAATCAATGGAAGATCTCCATTACCACAACCCTTTTCGCCAAAAAATAAACCTGGCATGATCAATGGCCCGAACAAGAAACCTAATCCTCCTCTAAATATATCAACTCTTGGGAAAGATGCAACATCATGGTCGATCTTGGCTTTTAAACTCGGTGAATTATGATATCCGCCAAAGTATTGTCTACTTTGCCACTGCCTATGAGATCTGGGACGATATCCTCACCATATTCACCCAAAGTGATGTCCCCAAAATATTCCAAGTCCTAAAGAACATCATTATTTGCACCCATGGAAACTTAACCATTAATGCCTACTTTACTAAGTTCAGAGGGTTGTGGGATGAACTTACCAATCTCCTTCAAATACCTAAATGTTCCTGCAACTGTACTTGTGGTGCGAATGAGGCCCAAGAAGACTATGAACACATCACCAGGTTAACTCGGTTCCTTATGGGACTATCAGAAAAATACACTGATGTTAGGGGCCAAATTCTCAGAACGTCGACCCCCTTTCCTTCTTGGGCTAAGTCTCGTGTCCATGCTTGTTCAAGAGGAGGGCCAAAGGCAATGTGGGAATACTGTGAAATTATGAAGGTGTGTCTTATACCATGATGGGTAAAATCAACAACAACAATACAAATAGATTCACCAAAGGGAGATCTTCAGGAAACTATCAATCTTTCTCTATAAATGGGAAATTCTTCTGTGATTACTGCCATGTAGACTCCCACACTAAGGATAACTATTTCTTCCTTTTGGGATATCCTGAATGGCACCAGTTCTTTGGAACAAAACCTGATCTCTCAAGAATGCCCAAGAATAAAGGAAAGATCAAGCAGAATCCTACTACCAACAATGTTGTAATTCAAAAGCCTCCCAAAGATTCTGGAATCAAGGACACTAATGCCTCCTCTTTAGACAATATTGCCAATCACTTTACTCTAGGCCAATACTAACAACTTATGTCTCTCTTCAATAGTATAAAGAATGTCACCCTCTCCGCTAGACCACCCTGAAAACATCTATCAGGTATACACACAACTTCATCTAATCTTGTTTATCTTACCAGTATGAAAACTACCTCCTTTGATTGGATAATAGACACTGGTGCCATTGATCATATCATTGTCAGCTTCAAACAACTGGTTATGTGACGACCCGACCTGGATCCCAAGACGAGATCCCAAGGTCGTGCCGTCAGGACAAGCTAAGAGATAGACAAACACCTGCTAAGCATAATGGTGTGAGTGGAAAGATGAGCCAACACGCTCGAAACAGGAAGGCAAAGCCATAACGACGAAGTGAACCAACAAAAACTAAAACCTGCGGAAGCAAAAATAAAATGGGACCCGAGCTAACAAGCTCCGAAATAAAAACAACCAAAGAGATAGTAAATCTCTCGGCCCAAAAATTCGACGCACATGACGCAACATTAGACACACGCAACAAACCATCGGCAACTAAAGGCCGACAAATCAACAAATTCCCAACCTGATAAACAACCACTCAACGGCTATAACATGCCGGAGGGACAATTCAACTACAACAATATTATTTCAAATGCTAAACCACCAACCAAGATCTCGCGACTAAAGCTGTCGGAGATAGAAGTAACAACAACTCAATACTAGAATAAACGAGCCACACTTGCTCGAAATGACAACAGAAATAACTTCTAAAGATACAATAGCTCGACTATACTAGCCGGCTCCCAAATCCATAACAATAATATACTAATATAATCTACCCAAGTAAAGTCTACATAACTTTACATTCGTGTCTTACAAATAAATAACAACTTTAATAATAAATCCAAGCTTAATGCCCGGAAGACCACCTGCTAGAAATAGCTATCCGAAGTCGTCGCGCGTACTAACAGGATCACTGCACACACTAGGGAAAAACAACCACACGGAGTGAGTTATAATGACCCAGTAAGTTACTAAATGCAACTGCATGGTATATTATGTCATGGCATGGCATAATGCACAAACATATAAGAATCATGGTATCATACTAGTATACCAACAGTAATCATGCACTTAATTACCAAAGCACATAATCCCACATAAACCACATAGCATAATGTCTTTCATATAAATGCTCATAAATAAACATGTGTAACAAGAAACGTGAATCGAACCGTTACAAACAAATCTGGGTCCAACACCCAACCAAACTTACCATGGAATCCATTCTCAAACCAAAATCCGGGTCCAACACCCAACCAATCATACCTTGGGTTTCATTCCCAAATAATCACAAGTCATCAGTTTTCCTTTAATGAGTACTCGTTACATTCATCCAACCTAGGATGAGAAATGAGAGCTCGATGTCAGGCTAGATGGCATAACTCGAGATCACATCCCACTATTGGCCAAATAGTGAGGAGAAAGGGAACCAATGCAACGATTCATAGCGATTGTTTCCAAAGACTATGAATCGTCCCATTGCCGACACTACGACCAAACCAGCAAGCTGGACTTAAACCAAAATGCTCAAGTAGATACTTACTTGCATAAACCAATGAGACCAAGTTCATTAATATCGGGCTCATTAAACCATGTAGGACATAATGCTCTACAACATCCCATAAACCATGCACATATTTCCATATAAACAAGTAGGACATAATGCTCTACGAAATCTCATGAACAATGCATATATTTGCATATGACCAACATGTTCAACTAACTTACAAGTTTAGTTCAAGAACCACATATTGAGGTACTCATTATTCCTCAAGTCATCACCCAAATCAAGGATAACATATAAGCTTAATAAATCATAATGTGAGGTCTACAATAATCCTCCACTCAAAATCAAACCAAAGACTACTACGTTAGTCTAAGAATATCCACAACTCAAAACTTAATATTTTAGTTTTTATTTTAAGTACACCGAACTCAATCATAGTCTTAATCGTCGTATATGATCGACATCACTAACACCATACTCAAGAACCTCATGACTACTCCGTAGTCACTTTCTCACAAGTGCTTTTATATGCACGCGACCAAAATCCTTAAGGAGAGAATTCTTTCTTAATCTTCTCTTAATTATACTCGTGACCATACGTTGGTCTCTAATGTCCCGTGATCTAACAAGCATGCTCAAAATATATTTCTAATAAGTCTTCATAACATGAGTGTCTCAATTGGACACAAACCCAAAAACCCGGTGTGCACAAACATAACCAAACAAAACCCAAACATTGTAGGGTTTCAACCCAAGACTCATTATCATTTTATTGGCCTTATAATGAATCCGTTGAGTCTTAATACTACATTTCATTCTTTATGTGTTTCATAAATCCACACCTCGACATTTCATTAAAATTACAACAAAGTCCCAACATTCATTCGGGCTTGATTCCCAAGCCTAAAAATCCATAAAGTTCATCATAATCATAATTCCATTTAAAGTTTGGAGACTACACATTTCACAACATTAATCAAACGAAACCCAATCGTCGTAGGATTTCAACCCAAGTTCGTTTAGCACATTATAGAACTTATAATGACTCCGTTGAGTCTAATGTACACTTTTCGAAAATTAGGGCATAGAAGCATGGGCTACAATACCGCCCCTATGTTCATAACTATCATCAATCACCATATTCCCAAGTTCATTAAACCCACATAAACCCAACAAAACACTTAACAATGCAACATAGGGCAAATTCACAATTTTGTGCATAAACTCATTTTGGTCACTTCACCAATCATGCACACAAAACATGAAATAATCACACAAAATGGATTAATATACTATACTACACATGTATATTATACTAATCAAGGTTTTAACCATGTTCATCCAAGCCAAATCATCAATTGGGCATATACCCTTCCAAGTAACTTCACCAATCATGCTCACAACACATGAATAAATCACATAACAAGGATGAATAGGCTACTTAACATATGAATATCATATAAATCAAGGTCTCAAATAGGTTCACCCAAGCCAATTCATCATCTAGAAATCTAGGGTTCATGGCATCTCTAAACAAGCCCTAAAATTGCACCCATTGACCTCACATAGCAAGATGATTGTTTTCCCTAGGGTCAATGGGGCCAAAATAAAAAGGAAGAGATGTAGCAACTTACCTTGGTTCAGCCCCTACAAGATGAAATTTGGAAATTCCAAGTGGTGGGTGTTGTTCTCCTCACTATCCTCTTCAATTCTATGGAGTGGATTGTGAAATGGCGGCTCCTAGCTATGGACTCCAAGGGTTGGGCTCTCAAGAACCCTAGAAACTCTTCTCTCAAGCTCTCATAGAAGTTTCCCACGTTTTTGTGAAGTGTAGGCAGAAAATAAAGTGTTAGATGTGGAGGTTGGGGTTTAAAAGAGTTAAGAAGGTAAGTGGGTGATGTTTAGATTAGTAGGTTTGTTTCACTTTAATTAACCACACTAATCTCACCCTAAAACTCTAATAGATGGTTAGGACATATCATAAGACACTTAGGATGGTTTAGGATTAGTTTAGGATGGGTTTGGGTGGGGTTAAGATAGGCAAATGGGTGAAACAAGCGAAAATTCCCGTAACAGGGACAGGACCCCATGCGGTCTCATAGGCCATCTTGCATGCGAGAGCATGCTCCTTCCTTCAGCCATTTTCAATTTGTTGCTTCCTTGCTCGGCCTAGGTCTCTCCCGCATGCAACCGCAAGCCTTAAAGC
Organism: Codonopsis lanceolata; assembly: GCA_013146195.2. Classification (NCBI taxonomy): domain Eukaryota; kingdom Viridiplantae; phylum Streptophyta; class Magnoliopsida; order Asterales; family Campanulaceae; genus Codonopsis; species Codonopsis lanceolata. The sequence continues at coordinate 96,588,381 of CM028379.1, forward strand.
TTCGAAACGGCCTATAATTCAACCCTTAATGTCCTCATACTATTAGCTAAACAAAATAAGTCTCAAACCAATTTTAAAGTAGGTCTAAACTCCCATAAACAACACCCGAAACGACTCGGAGCGAAACCGACGCAAGTTCCAACAACGCGCTAACGAAACGACGAATGAAACCACAAACCGATGGGAAACAACCCAAGATTATAAACACTTCAAAAGGCTATATAATAGGCCTGAATGCCTCTCAAATGATGAACAACAGATAGGAGAAAAGGACTCCCAAAGGGTGAGACGATCACCCGGCTCAATCTCGAACTATGTGATAAGGAGAATTGTTATCCTCGAAGCGTCGAAACATCACGAGACTTAAGGAATACATCCAACTAGAAGTATAATACATCTAAACATGTTATTTAATCTTCGTGTAAAGATCTAGGACCAAATCAAGGTCAGGAACACAAAACCCGAGTAAACTCTCAATCGCGTCGCATTTCGACTATCGTCGGATTACGACTTGTGACTTTAGCAAGTCAACAAATATATGGCATCTCTTAAAAGTATTTTGGTCTTAATGTGATCTCTCATATACATCTTGACTCTCTCATAAACCCAACAAGCAATCAACCAAAGAAGAAATGCGAGCATTGCATGCAATTCAAGCTAACCGGGAATTGGGGTCTTACAGGTTAACCCCATTGCTGTTAATACTATGATTCATTTTCCAAATGGAAAGGCCTCTTTTATCACTCACAAAAGGAATTTAATCCTATATGAAGACATCACACTTAAAAATGTCTACTATGCTCATGAATTTCATATAAATCTTATACCTAGCAGTAGGTTAACATCTGACAGTAATGCTTGTTTAATATTCTCTAACAATTATGGTTTTCTTTAGGACCAGTCCCACCAGAAAATCAAGAAGATTGATAGGCATGACGGTGGCCTATACAAACTGAATCTATTTGATTGTATTGAGATTAATTTGGAAACATATGTGTGTAATAAATTCAACAACTCTTTTTCTCTTACTAAACCTATAGACAAAGTTTATATGTGGCATACTAGACTTGGGCATCTGCCTATTCATTCTATGAGACATATTAAGACTCTTGGTTTACAGTTCAATCCTATGCTTCATGTTTAGGAAAACTAGACAACCTTTCCGTCTAAGTGACTCCCATAGCACTAAATTATTTGGCCTTATACACTGTGATGCATGGGGGACTTACAGGAAGAGCACCTATGATGGCTCCACTTCATTCCTCACCATTTTTTATGAGTTCTCTAGGGCCACCTCGACTTTCCTCTTAAAAACTAAAAGCCAAGTCTGTCAAACTCTCAACTACTTCCTTAAAATGGTTGGCAATCAGTTTAAAACTAGTGTTAAAAGTTTCAGGACTGGCAATGGGACTGAATTTCTTAATGATGGTGTAGGAAGTCTCTTAGCCTCTCAAGGCCTTCTTCACCAATGCTCTTGTGTTGACACCCTTCAGTAGAATGGTAGGGCGGAGAGAAAACATAGACACTTACTTGAGCTTGCAAGAGCTTTGAGGTTCCAAGCCAATCTCCCAAAGAAATTATGAGGGGATTGTCTCTTGACTGCCACTTATATAATCAATAGAATCCCTAATTCTATCCTCAATCTTAAGACCCCCTTGGAAATGATTTTTGGAGTCCCTCATAAATATAATCATCTTAGGACCCTAGGTTGTCTGTGTTATGCTTCTACACCCTCACACAATAGAGACAAATTCTCCCCTAGATCCCAAAGGTGTATCATTATAGGTTATCCCAGTAACAGAAAGTCCTATAAGGTATATAACTTAGACACCAATCAAGTATTCTATAGTAGGAATCTTATCTTTCATGAATCTATATTTCCTTTCAAGAACATCACCAAATTAATAAGGAAAATCTCTTCCCCAGTTATCACATGGACTCTATCTTTGAAGAAGAAGGCATTGCTAACATTGAACATGTTGGTACCCGTCATGGTGTCAATGAGAATAACCCTACTAAGAATGATCTCATCAATACATATGATCACAACAATAGTCCTCCTGCTGAAAATATTGCTTGAATTAATGCATCATTTTTTTTTTGATTTTTTTTTTGTTTCTACAGGTTAGGGCCTACTAAGTTTTTTGGCTTCGCTCCTAGTCGACTTTGGGAATGAATTCATGCACTGCCCTTCCTTTTCTGGTATGTGAATGCTAACAGGGTGGAGGAGGACTAGGATTCTTATAGGCTACCCATAGTGATGGTACGAGAGAGGATTGCTAACTCTCGTATAGATATGGTGAGTGTCACTCCTTGAAGGGGCTTGACTGAGTTATATTTGACTTCTCTAGAGATGATGAGCTATCGTATCCTGATGGTTTCCATCATGCATGATTCTTTATATATGGGCGAGCGGGTGAATAGGCAGCATTATCTTTTCCCCGTGGGCCCAGTTACACCACTTACGCCACCAACCCGGGTGATCGTCTCGGACATCATTCCTAACCGGTATCAGTGTTTGGTGAGGTACATTGTCTCTTCTGAGGTTTTTCCCACCATGCCATATGCTGACTTCTTGAGAACAGTGCTTCACCCCATCCCGACAGCACCTAGATGTGCAATAGACGTCGCAGATAGACCTAGGCTTTCACTTTTTATTCCTGATGCTCAGGTTGATTATTTTGTGCCTACTGGGGATTTTTCAACCTTTCGATGCTCTCGTGGAGGAAGATCTGTTAAGGAAGGCTTGCCTGATGTTGATATCTCGGAGTCGTTCCAGATTCCTGAGAGGGCCCGCTCGGTCCTTTTATGTTTGCCTTCTTCAAACTTGCCATATATTTTATTTTGTCTGGACTGATATCTCTTTTTTTAGGTGGATGTCTCATCCTATCGCAAGGTAGTGAAAAGCTTTTTTGGCCTTGCCAAACTGTACCAACGGATGATAGATGAGTTTTCCTACCGGGGCAACGATGTCGTGAGCCGAGCTAGGCGCCAGGATGATGATGATGATGAAGCTGGCGGATTGGGTAATACCTAGGTGAGAGGATGCAAGTATAGGGTTGGCGGGACCGGTCCTCGGGGCATAAGCGTAGGCTTGGAGAGGAGCAGATCATCATAAGCCCAGTAGCCCTTTATATTGTATTTTACAATTATTAATTGTAATTGCTTGTACTATTTTTTTATTTAATGCAATGTATTTTATTCTAAGATGCATAGTTATTTGACTTATTATTCTAGTGTTTCCTAAATAAAAGAAAATGCACCATTACCCATTGTAAAGACACATTGTACTCAGGGATGATGGTTTTTGGATTTGGGGGATACACTTTCGGGTTTTATCGGGTTGCCGATGCTCTGCGGGGAAGGAAATGCAACTGCCTCCTTCTGTTTTCGATATGTTTCATGCTTGGCTCGTGAAGGCTACACATAACCTTGTACACTCTACGCATCCCATGGTTGGACTGGGGTCGAAATTCACGGTGAAAGGGAGCAACCAGGCAAAACCAGGATACAAGGCAGTTTTGGAATCAACCTGTGTGCAGACTAAGGAAGAAATGGGCGCTCCCTTAGGTGCTTCTGGGCGCGGCGCCCAAAACTGAGGCAGTGGGCACCTAGATGCTTTTATGGGTTGGTCCTGTTCGGCGAATTCTCTTATTTTTTCACTATAAAAGAGAGGTCGGGGTAGCATCACTCTTCACACCATCTTTCTTTCTCTCGTCTCTTCTCTAAATAGATCCAGTCTTAGGTATTTTGGTTTCTCAAGCAACCATATAAGTAAGCCCTTTGTGCTCAAAAGTTTTCTTCTCTTTCTTCTTTTCTTGCCAATTAGATGTAAATTCTGCCCTATCCACAATGGGTGAAGGAATTAACACATCTCTAGATATCGACCTATATGAGGCCTCCCTCAATTACTGGATACTTTCTTTGCAGGAGCAAAAGAGAGAGTGGTTTGACCATGTGTACGGCTTCCGCTATGTTCTCTCATGACGGGGACTCCATATAAACTGTGAGATGATAAGGGCAGCATCTAGGTTTTGGTCGGTTCCTTGCCATCTATTCAACTTTTCTTTGAACGAGATGTGCCCTACTTTTGAAGAATTCTGTGCCATGGTGGGTATGCCGACCATTGAACCAATTGTTGTTCTGTCTCTACGGAGGCATCCCTTTATGGCAATAAGGGAACTTTTCGGCTCAAGCCGTGATAGAACTCCAAACTATTATAACGGAGTCAGTTTTGATTTGACCATCCTCCCCACGATCTATTCTGACTACAGGGATGAGCCAATATATTCTCAGCGTAGGTTGGTTGCCCTCTTCTTCTGTATGCTGGGGAGATACTTTCTGGTGGGCCAACCTGGAATTATTGATGCTCGGCTTGTTGACTTTGTGCTGCAAGCTCGGGAGCACCGGGTAAATATTATCCCCATCATCTTGACTGAGACTTTACTTGCCCTAGATGCTTATGCTATTGGCAAAGAGACGTTTCCTTATGGCAGCCTCATTCGGATATATATGTGGCCGGAGGAGCATTTTAATCAAGTTACGTCTCCTGAGCTTCTAAGAAGGATGTATGCAAGCTGCGGGTTATGGGTCCCGCTACCATTACCGCAATAACCTCATGACTGAGTGCCACTGGATAGATCATTTTTTGTACATCGGCTCTCTTGACATCGTCTGGGTCATAAGCCATTTGCGGATCCGAAATATTTCTTATATACCGTGGCTTATGCTTAAGTTATTTTGGTTGGTCTCCCTCAGACCACATTCTATCTACCCTACCAGATTCTCCTTCAATTTGGTGGAGAATAGGTCATTTAAGATGAGAACCGTCCTCTGATGGACATGGTTCTTATTGAGGGGAACGTAGGTTCTCTCATCCGAGAAATGTGGGGAATCGATTACCCCATGGGGGCCTCAGCCAATACTTTTTCTGAGAACATTCTTCTATCCCATGAATATTTGTCATGGATACTTTTGGCTACTGAGAAGCATTCTCGCATTATTAGGCGCATGCTGAGGAGAATCCTGTGGAAGCGGGTTACAAGTGGCACAGATGCCCATCTCATGGAGATTGGCGAGGACTTGGAGAGTTCTGGTCTGGTGGTCCCTCAAATATTACAGGAGGAATTTCAATGGGTGTACGGTCTCGGAGCCCAGATGGCACGCGCTCCTAATGAGGCAGGGCCAAGCAATGCCCCTCCTAGATTAAGCAATGCAAGTCGGTAGAGTAATACCCAACGCAACGAGGAAGCATGCCAAACTATTGCTGGCAGGCAAAGTAATGCCCAACACAGAGATGGTGCTAGCCCAAACAACCCTGTTATTCAAAACAACGGGGAAGCTGATGATGAAGACGAAGATACTTTAGACGGTTCTCATCCAAGTGATGTTGGGGCATCCTCTGCATCTCGCAGAAGCATATGGTCTCGGCAAGGACGTCGCAGATGTTGAGGGACCGTTTCGAAAGTACTAGATTGATAAGGCTTTGGGTGTTTTTGGGGTGTAGGCCAATAATATAGGGGCTTGTAATAAAATGATTATCTAAATGTCTAGGACATGTATTCCTTGGTTACACCAATGGAACTTTATATTTTGATGTTTTGATTTATTATGAGCTCTGTAGTGGTCTTTCTCTTTATCATTCAAGCAAAAGATGTAACGCCTTTCTTTGACAAAACAAGTCTTCTTCATGCCGCCATACATGTTTGAGATTTGTTCGATCAGACATGAAGGTTACCTACATTCCTCATTTCTGAGGCTCAGGTCCACGTAGTTTTTCCGCTAAGGAAAGATTTTTTTTGTTGCTGGCGACCTGTTACTTGCTGAAAGATATATGTAACGCCCCATAATCTTGCATGTGCATTCTATGCTTGTCTTTATACTTTCTTGGTTGATTGTGAGCATGTTTACTTGGTATATAAATGTTTTAGAATCATTCCTAGATCATTTTTAGAAGTCCATAACATGTTTAGAATCATATAAACTTGTTTGTTGAATCGCCGGTTTAATCGCGTTGAATTTGGCCTTAGCGATTCCTCTCGTTGCTCGTATTTGCTTCTATTTCGACGTACGAAGTGTTCGTTGAGTTCTTGGCTTTATATTCAGGTCTTAATCATGTTGAAACAAACCTTTGTCATGCCCAAGATATCCTAGTTTGATTGGTGTTTGATTGTAGTTTGATTCGTTGTTCATTCGTCGCGTAGTTTGAGCCTTGTTCTATCTTGTTCCGGGGGTTGTTCGGGTGCGTTTCCGACTTGTTTTGAGTAGGGTTAGACCTTAGAATGGTTGCCCAAAAGTTTGGGACCATTTAGATCAAGTTTGGATCAAGTTTTAGAGGTTCTGGAGCCGAGGCGGCCGCATGGGAGCTGGTGAGGCGCCCGCCTCAAATGCAGGGAGCAATTGGAGAGTGGTCTGAACTTGGGATTGGCCTCAGTAGTTGAGGCGGCCGCATGGCCTTGGGTGAGGCGCCCGCCTCACCTGCTGTCTGTTACGGGATTTTTTTCCCCTGTTTCGGAATTGGACGATTTGTACCCCTTGAACCCATATCTAAACCTATCCTAAACCTCCCTAACCCTTCCCACTTAAGTCCTAACATCCCTAACTAGTTTTTAATGTTGAGTTAAGAGTTCATTAGTGGATCATTAAGCCACAAATCAGATTTAAAAAGGGACCACAAGTTGTTGACACTTGTCCCACTCACCCTTTTGACCAATATAAACCACATTTCAGATTTTTGACTCTCATTCTCACCCTCCCTCTTCCAAAAACGAATTTTCATCTTCTCCAAGACTCTTCCATGGTTTCTTGAGGTTCTCATCTCCATCCTTCATCATCCATTCATCATTTGCCCAAGGGTCCTTCATTAAAGTTGTAGAGCTCAAGAAGAGGAGCATTTCCATCCGATTGGTTTCTTCCATTGCTTTCTTTGGTGTATAACTTGTAAGTTACTTTCTTCATCTTCTTCCTTTAGTTCTCATTGACCCTAAGGAAACAAAGCCTATGGTGGTTGAGGTCAATGAGGGCACATGTATGCTTCCTATGCTATCTTCTTGTATGTTGAGATTTTGAGCTTGTTAGGAGCATGTATAGGTTGGTTTCTTGCCTATGAAAGTTTATAAAACTCTTGTATCTTGTCTATTTAAGGTTTTGAACATGTTAAAGCCATGTATTATATTTGTGATGGAAGTATTGATATATATGAATGCCCTAGTTTATGCCTTCTTGAAATGTTGTGAAAGTGTTATGTGTTCTATCCTAAATTTTGGACTCTATGATATACATGAATCACTTTGCATTGCCTTGGTGAATTTAATACCTTGTTGAACCTAGAATTGACCTAGGTTGGGTTATGAAGCACATAGCTTCAATTTCTCCAAATTTGGGAATTTAGAGCAAAGACTCAACGGAGTCGACTCTAGGGAATATTTGAACGTGTTGAACTCTAGTTTCAATCCCTACGAAGTTTGGACACCGTTTGGTCAAGTTTACTCAATTTTAAGTTGAGTCTATTATGTGCAATTGAACCCGTTATGATTATTTTGGTTATGAGCATTTAGTTGCCTTGACTTGGTTTATTGTAGAGATTTATACCCTACTTGGTCGGTCGAGTTCGCTCTTGTCGAATTCGATCATTATTTGGTCTTTACGAGTAAACATCTACTTGTGCATTGCATTAAGTCCAGCTGGCACTATTTGGTTTGATTTTTATGTCAGGGTAGGACGATGTATAGCCTCCACGAATTGAGAGATTCGTGCTCGCTATGGATCGCCGCACTGGACCTCACACACCCTCCATTGTAGGCCGCAATGGGGAAGTAGCCCCTTTGCCGTAACAATACGTGCGTCACTGGCTGCTATTAGCCGGCGGAGTTCGGTATATCGATGCAACGTCACGAGCATCGTAGTCACGATATTGGGTTAACAAATTATTTTGCAGAGCTACGGCGGCCGTGCCTATATCATATCCTAATTGTATGATTTATTTCCTTGCACATACGTGAAAATGTGTTAAGTGCTATATGATGAACGTGAACTCTAATTGTGATAAATGCCATGTTATAACATGATCATGCATTGTAGTAACTTACTAAGTCTTTCGACTTACCCTATTTGTTTGTTTTGTTTCCTTAGATCCGAGCCGAGGAGACGGTCCGGGATAGACTCGCTTGTTTCAAGTTTGGTTGTTTGTATTCGCAAGGTTGCTCTTTTGGACTTTCGATGATTAGTCTTTTATTTTTGGAAAGGACGTTGGGAAGCAAGTCATGTAGACTTGTCTTGGGAATTTTGTTGTTGTAGTTAACTTATGGATTAACTTGTAATCTTTTGGTATGCCGACTTATATGTCGAGCCTGTTTATATGTGTATGGTTCTACGGTTTTCTTCCGCTAAAGCTCGTTTAATTATTGTTGTTGTTGTCTCCCGCATGTTGGGCCGCTGAGGTTATTTTAAGCATGTGTTAATATTGTAGGAGTAGTTGTTGGGTTCCTACTGTAACGTAACGCCGAAGACTTGTTTATTTTAGTTGCTTTTCCCGGCCAAGTGTAGCCGAGTTGTTGTTCGTATGCGATGTTGCGCCACATGAATTTTATAATCCTACTTATGCATGCTTGTGTTATTGTTTATTTGGACGGCACGACTCGGGATCTCGCATTGGGATTGGGTCGGGTCGTCACAGCTTGGTATCGAGCTAGGTTAGCTCGGCCAGATAGGTTCCATGGCCTAGTTGGGTTGGTTATTTGTGTGTTGATTTTAACGCCGAGTGAATTCTTGTAGGAGTCCGATGGATAATCCTGAGAGGTAGACCTGTGAGAGTTCCTGTTGAACTCAAGTAGAGGTACCGCCGCCGAGGATCCGGTAGTTCCGGATATGGCTGAACTACATCGCATTGTTAGCTTTTCGGCCGGGCAGCCGGGAGGTCGCAGAGGAGCACCACCACCACCTCCACCACCGAGACCAAGGACCGACACTACTCTCCTAGAGAGATTTCTTAAGTTAAAGCCTAGTTCGTTTCTTGGGGAACCAAAACCGAGAGAAGCCGAGTTATGGATGGAGGAAATGATCAAGGTATTGTCCATGTTGGGGTGTACCACGAAGAAAGGGTTATGCTAGCCACCTTTAAGTTTAAGGGAGCCGAACATTGGTGGACCGTGTTGAAGGAGAGTTGGGAGATGCAACAAGTTCCCATTACTTGGGCCAATTTCCAAAGAGAGTTTAAGAATGAGTATGTGCCTGACGTAGTTCGCAACCAAAGAGAGAAGGAGTTCTATGATCTTGAACAAGGTAGCATGACCGTGGGCGTAGTATTCTCGCAAAGTTCACGCAATTGAGCCGATATTGTACGTATCCGATTCCCACCTGAGGCAAGGAGAACACACAAGTTTGTGAAGGGGTTAAGAACTGAGTTTAGAAAGCAGATTCTAGCGCTTAAGCTCACCGATTATCGGACTGCAGTTGATAGAGCTTATGAGGTTGAGCAAGATATTGAGGAGCACCGAGTCAAGAATAATGCTAGTAGTGCACGGCACTACTCGAAAGCGAATCGTGGAAACAATTCGGTAATGTAAGAGGATATCAAGGGAACCGTGATAGGAGAAGTGGAGGCCAAGTTAGGCACACAATGGGAAGCAAGGTAACAATACTTCTTCATCTAAGGGCAACAAGGACACAGAGGGAGTATGACTTGCGCTATTGTCGAAGCTAGGACATACGGTTGATTGGTGTTGGGCGAAGCTTGGAAAGTGTACTTTGTGGAGATGGTACTCATTTTAGGAAGGAGTGCCCGAAAGAAAGCCGGGCAACTCAACCGGGAAATGTGGCTCAGTCTGGAGCCAAGAGAAGTGTAGATGGGAAACCAAAGGTTCAAGGCCGTGTATTTGCGCTTGATCAGCGAGAGGTTCAGGGGTCTACGGCCGTGATAGGAGGTACTCTTTCTATATTCGATCATAAGGCTCGAGTTCTCATAGATCCAGGGTCTTCGCATTCTTATGTTGCTTCGCACTTTGTTGAGAATCTTTGCGTATTGCCTCAATCTTTGCCATATTTGCTTGAAGTGTCTACCCCGCTCGGGGAATATATGCTCGCGTCTGAAGTATTTAAATCTTGTGATGTTTTGGTGGGTGACCACACTTTGCATGCGGACTTGGTAGTTCTCCCTATACGTGATTTTGATGTGATTCTTGGCATGGACTGGTTATGTGCTTATCATGCTATAGTTGACTGCCATAGAAAGAGGGTTACCTTTTATATGCCGGGTGTGCCTGAGTTTACTTTTGTGGGTGATCATGCTTCGAGTGACGTGCATTTTATTTCCGCTCTAAGGGCTAGAAAATTACTATCTCAAGGGTGTACGGGTTATCTTGCATGCGTAGTTGATAAGAGGAAGTCTTCGCCTAACTTAGAAGAGGTCCCGGTAGTATGTGAATTTCCCGACGTGTTTTCTACCGACCATGCTATGCCACCCGATAGAGAACTAGAATTCTGTATAGAGCTTATTCCGGGGACTTCACCGATTTCTAAGGCACCGTATAGGATGGCGCCCGCGGAACTTAGGGAGTTGAAAACTCAGTTGCAAGAACTCCTCGAGATTGGTTTTGTTAAACCGAGTGTGTCGCCTTGGGGCGCACCGGTCTTATTTGTGAGGAAGAAAGATGGGAGTTTGCGGTTATGCATAGACTACCGAGAATTGAATAAGGTGACCATTAAGAATAAGTATCCTCTACCCCACATCGATGATCTTTTTGACCAGTTGCAAGGGTCAATCGTCTACTCTAAGCTTGATTTGAGATGGGGTTACTACCAATTGAAGGTTAGAGAGGAAGACATTCCGAAGACAGCTTTTTGCACTAGGTATGGACACTTTGAATTTGTAGTGATGCCGTTTGGGTTGACGAATGCACCAGCGGTGTTTATGGACTTGATGAACCGTGTCTTTCACAGCTATCTTGATTGCTTTGTTGTAGTCTTTATTGATGATATCCTAGTGTATTCGAAATCTCGGGAGGAGCACGAGAAACACTTGAGGATTGTCTTATCTATTCTTCGGGAGAAGCAGCTTTATGCCAAGTTTAGTAAATGTGCCTTTTGGCTCGAGGAAGTATCTTTCTTAGGGCATATCGTTTCTAGCGCCGGGATAGCCGTTGATCCTTCTAAGATTGAAGCGGTGATGAATTGGAAGAGGCCTAGTTCGATCGAGGTTCGAGTTTCTTGGGGTTGGCGGGTTATTACCGGAGGTTTATTGAAGGTTTTTCTAGAATTGTAACTCCTATGACGAGGTTGACACGTAAGAATGTGCCGCTTGTTTGGAGCGAGAAATGTGAATCCGGTTTCCAAGAGCTTAAGAATCGGTTGACATCGGCACCTATTTTGGCTTTGCCTAGTGGGGGAGATAATTTTGTGATCTACAGCGATGCTTCCAAGGAAGGTTTGGGTTGTGTTTTGATGCAAAATGGAAGGGTGATCGCCTATGCATCGAGGAAGTTATCTATTCACGAACAGAATTACCCGACACACGATATGGAGTTGGCTGCGATTATTTTCGCGTTGCATAAATGGAAATGTAAAACCCTAAAATGTTGCTCGCATGTGTTATGCATGGATTCATATATTTATAATCATCATAATATGTTCATTTAGCTCCCGTATATGTTTAGAGTCAATAGCATGATCGTTGACGTCGTTTGAGATGCATGTATGCACTTTTCTTTCGCGAGATGCTTTGAATCTCGGGTTTAAGACTTATGTTGTAACTTCATGGATAATTGTTAGAGGGCATTTAAAACATCATTAACATGCCTTGGATGTTTGTTAGATGCTAGTTGCATCGACGGTTTGGTTGCTAGTTGGATTCTAGCGAACCCTCTTTTCTTTTGCTTTTCCCTGTCTAGAAGACTCCATAAATTGTGAAAGAGTTAAGGATTAAGGATGGGGTATTACAGGTTTATCCCGATACGACTTGCGGATTTTCGAGAGGCTGTGGACTGTATTTATGAGAAAAAGTTAAATATTAAGGAACGCACCTGAGAGAGGACCTCAGGGAATATTAAGGTTGATGATGTGGTTAGAGGACAGTTAGTACCTCCTGAAACTGTGTAGGCAAATCCGTGGACTAGTAAGCGGAGTGATGCTTTTACCTAAATTCATAGATGAAAGAGGTGATGAATTGTTGTATAAATTTCGTTTAAGAATGTATGTGACACCATGTGTAGGTGTTGGAGCAATATTGGTGATCACATAGAATGGATTGCCTTAAATTGAGGATTAATGACTTTAAGAGCGCTAATAAGCAGTCTAGTGACCCTTAATGAAATGGTTATAGACGAGCTAGGGTTTGAGGTTGTTTGCGTGCGTGGCGGTTGGCCATTGCGGAGTTTTGAGACCTACCTTGGATAGGAGGTAATTCATTATACGGATATTATGGTTGCTATTATCGCTATTATGAGTGCTCGTTGTATCAGTAACTCATATGCATTAATACATACATTGCATTGTGTGTTGAGATTTAATTATTTTTGCTTTCCTCGATTTATGGATATTATTGAGGAGGATGTCCCTATGGGATTGGTTTACTGGTTTTGGTTGAAATTTTGATTTGTCGGTAGACGTCGGTCAAAGATTTGCGATAAAGTAATACGGTTATGTAAGCCTATGTGGATGGCGATGTTATACATATGTGAATATTGAATATGTGTTAATGCTACTAGTGGTAAATACTAGTGGTGCGTTAAATTAAAACGTATGCTCTATAGAGATATATGTATAGTAAAATAATTATACTTTGTTGTGTGATTTTTATGCGAGTAGGACGCCTGAATCGCACGAGTGTTACTTAGTGGTTACGAGAAGGATTGCGGTTATTACGAGCAAGAATACCGCTAAGTCGCGACTAATAGGGTGTCGTTGCGCGAGAGTATTTCGTGTGTGTTTTGCCGAATACGAGATTTTGGACTAAGGTAATGAAAGATTTTGAGAGTTTGACTGTTGTGAGTACTAGAGTGAATGTTACCTCCTTACTCTGGAGTTACTACGGAAGTTTGTTAGGCGAGTATAGTGAATATACGAACCTTGTTATTTGTTGGAATTGCCATTGCCTAGAAAAATTATCATGAAGGAATTGTTATGCGTACATCTTCTCGGTTTTGTGTTATAAACATGTATGAATAGTTTAGAAATCTCATGTGCTATAATAGTTGTTTGATTAACCGTTATGCATGGTTATGAGTTACATGAGTTTTATACATTACAGGAATAGCGGGAATTACATGGAGTATATGAGAAGATGTATGATGATACTTGGTTATTTTATATCATATTTGCATGATATACATGTGTACATGCAACACTGTTAATGATAGGAATTTTATCATTTCGTTGATGATTTAAAATTATGAGTAAAATATATTTGTGATTATGAAGTATAGACATAACTTGTACCGGTGCGTGTGTTATCTTAAAAGGAGAATTAATATATGATCTTTATATGCGAACATGCATGGTAGATGCATTTTGTTAAAAAAAAAAAAAAAGACATGGTTTATAAGAGTAATAAATATGTCTAACGGAAATAGTTGTAATTGAGTATGAACATGCTTATATGCATTAGTAAGCAATGTGATTTGTTTAAAGTATAGTATGATGAAATCTTGATTCTCATGCCTTATGGATATGCCATGATTACACTGTTGCATGATTATGGGAGACTGTAGTAAAGGATGCTTAAGATTTTCTCATAACCCTTCGCATCCTTGCAAGCAAGCGAAAGTTTTGAAATCCAATTTAGCCTGTACCCTAAATTGGTGATCAAAAGAGGTTCGTTGGTGGACTAGGATTGGTAGTAAGCAGGTTAGAAATTGACTAAACCTCTTACCAGAAGAAAAGAAAAATAAATGGAATAAATTTTCACATGATGCTCTTATATGCATTGTCTATGATTTGGAAGTTGCGAGCATGACTTGCATGATCCTGAATGTTAACTTACTTGTTTTAGAAGTGTGTTGTGGAACACTCTTCCTTAAGTTACGAATTTCTCTATCAGCTATCTTTACCTCTCATGATTTAGAATTCTTGTATTTATATTTCATGTTGTAGCTCCGAAGCAAATAGTTTCGGGAGACTTATGTTTATAAAGTCTTTGAATACGCTCCGAGGATATATTTGGAATTCACATGCTTAATTAATTAGTCATGGAATTTGTGAATGCTATGCGACTCAAGTATGAGTCAAGATATTTTCAACCTAAAGTGCTTGGTATTATGGTTATTGAAAATTTTTGAACTTGTGAATGTGGGATTTTTGGTAGTTTGGTTTTGCCTCCTTGGTGATTTGTAAGATAGTAGACTCGGAGGCGAGTCTAGGTTTGTGGTTCGAGTGGGAATTACGAGTATGAGTTCGCGATGAACCAAGATGGGTTTTTGACTTCCGAGTAGAGTTTGTGTCCTTCGGTTGATGATGTGAAGCGACAAATAGCGGATCGTGTGTCGAGGTGTCTCACTTGTCGGCGGGTGAAGGAGGAACACCAAAGACTCGGGGTTGTTGTTGGATATTCTTGAGTGGAAATGGGAACATGTCACGATGGATTTTGTTTCGGGATTTCCGCGTACTCGTAGAGGTTTTAATGTCGTTTGGGTTGTATTGATCGACTCACGAAGTCGGCTCATTTTATTCCGATTGCTATGGCATATTCATTGAGTCAGTAGCGGCATTTTATGTGCAGGAGATTGTTAGATTGCACGGGGTTCCAGTTAGTATTGTTTGGGCGGCATCGGGATCCGAGGTTTATCATCGAGGTTGGAGAAGTAAGATTATGAGGTACTAAGAGATTTGGAAAGAAGGGGAAATTATCACCGAGGTTCGTTGGACCTTTTGAGATTCTAGGCGAGTTGGGAGTTTGGCTTGGTGGCGTTACCGCTTAGTCCTTATCGAGATTCATAATGTGTTTCATGTGTCTATGTTACGGAAATATCTTAAGGATGATTCCCATGTTCTTGAGTATGAGGAGATTACTTTTCAGCCGGATTTGCCTTATGTGGAGCAGCCGGTGAAGATACTTGACACGAAAGAGCAAGTTTTGAGGAGCAAGAGAATTCCTTTGGTGAAAGTTCTTTGGAAGAATCACGAGATCGAGGAAGCAACTTGGGAGACCGAGTTGGAGATGCGAGAGAAATATCCTCATTTGTTTGATGACTACGGTAAGAATTTAGGGGCTAAATTCCTTAAAGTAGGGGAGAATGTAAAACCCTAAAATGTTGCTCGCATGTGTTATGCATGGATTCATATATTTATAATCATCATAATATGTTCATTTAGCTCCCGTATATGTTTAGAGTCAATAGCATGATCGTTGACGTCGTTTGAGATGCATGTATGCACTTTTCTTTCGCGAGATGCTTTGAATCTCGGGTTTAAGACTTATATTGTAACTTCATGGATAATTGTTAGAGGGCATTTAAAACATCATTAACATGCCTTGGATGTTTGTTAGATGCTAGTTGCATCGACGGTTTGGTTGCTAGTTGGATTCTAGCGAAAACCCTTTTCAGTTTGACTTTTCCGGTCGTCGTTCGGGCGAGTTCTGCCTGAGTTCTTGGCCATGTTTTGTTGGATTTTGAGACTTTATTCCTTTGGTTATAGTTTGGAGGACATTAAGGTTGAATTGTAGACCAATTTTGGCTTGGAAGGAATCGAGAACGCACGCTGAGAGTCGGGATCGAGCAAGGAAAGCGGAAAACCTAGAATGCTGAAAAATGGATGATGCGTCGCATCACTTAAGCCGACCGCAAGGGTCCTATTTGCGAATGTCGGGATTTTGGTCTTTTTATGTCTTTGTCGAAATTTGACCTCTCAAACCCATTTTTAAACCACACTTTGACCCAATTACTTAACCTAAACTAATCCTAACATCTATTAGGAGATTTAGGAGTTGATTAGTGGGGTAATTAGTGAGTTAATCCCCCATATAAAACCCCCCAATCTGCCGCATTCTTCATAGCTCGGCAAAACAGAAACTGTGACTCCCCCTTCTTCTCTTCTTCCGATTTCGGGAGCACTCAAGGGAGCTTGAGAGAGGCTTGAGAGTGTTGATTCAAGGGTTTCAAAGGACCAAGCTTGGAAGCCATAGCTAGGGCTTCATCTTCCCCATTCTTCCTACAACTTGAAGAAGGAGATGAAGAGAAGACATCATCTCTAGGGCACGAATTTCCGCTTGTTAGGGCTAAGATTTGGTAAGTTTCTACCTTTCTTCTTCTTCTTTTAGGCTCCATTGACCCTAGGGAATCAACCATGTGTGCTATGTGGGTCAATGGAAGCCATTGTTAGGTTTCTAGAAATGTATGAACCCTAGGATTTCAAGTTTATGTTAGAGCTTGATTGGCCTATGTGAGACCATGTCTATGTGAAATTCATGTTCTAAATTGCCTATTGAACTTGATTATGTTGATTTTTCATGAAGATTGATGTTAGTTTGGTTGAGATGCTTGGAGGGTGATTTGCCCTAATTTTGTTTTAGCTTGCAAATTGATGATGTGAGCTTGATTAATGTGTTTTATATGCTTAATAGAGTATATTAAACTTTGCTATATGAATTGATTATGGGTATTGAGCTTGAATGACAAAGATGCTTGGAAGGGGATTTTCCCCAAATTGTGTTTCGGCTTGTCAAACATGATTGTAAGCCTAGTTTTTGAATTACACATGTTTAAGAGATTATATTAAACCATGTTGTAAATTTTAATCATGTTTTGAAGGTTATGATTGGTATGATGACTTAGATGAAATTATGCTCAAGATGATTAATTTGTTCTAAGTTGCTTTGTTAAATAATTTGTTGGGTTTATATGAGTATATTGAACATTGGGATTATGGTTTCGGGCGATAGTTATGAATATAAGGGGTTGATGAAGCCTAAGCTTCTAATCCTTGAATTTTCGGAAAACTTAGATTGAACTCAACGGAGTTAACCTTTGGGTTAGTATGAATCCTAGGAACTATAATTTTAAGTCCTACGGAATTTTGGGTAGAATTCATGGAGGTCGAGCCTCCAAGAAGTTTTGAAGTGTGTGAAGCACACTTGATTATGAGCTTATATGATTCTCGGTTATGATGTTTATGCTAGTTGTGGATGAATTGCATGACTAGTTTGATAGTAGAGTGTTTACCTACTTGTTTTGAGCATATGAGTATATATTACTTGTGCTTGGGTTTTAAGTCCAGCTGGCGTCGGTTTTTGAGTTTTGGTGGACGATACATCGTCTTCACGAATTATGGGATTCGTGATCGCGATGTATCGCCGTGTCGGTTTGCACACACCCTCCATCGATGGCCACGGTGGGAAGTAGTTTATCTTAGTTGTAGTAATACACATGACTTTGATAACTATGGAACTCGAGCGGAGACTGTCTCGGGGACGTCGATATCTACGAGAGGGATATCGAGGGCACATAAAGGTTTTGCACGTGTTTTTGCAGGAGCGACACGCGCGGAGGAATTTGGGTAATGGTATCATATCCCTTATACATGAATTGTTTCACAAGTGCTTAAGTGAATAACGTGCTTGGTGAATTGGATATGATATGATGTTTGTTTTGGTTTCTTACATGTTATACTTAATAGATAACATATTGATTAATGTTGTAAGCATGTATGCTATCACATGAGTATTATTGGAATGTGGTTTTATGCCAAAGGTATTAATCATTATTGTTAAGTTTGTACGCCTTGACATGAATAGTATGGGAAGGCTATGTTATAACAATAACATGAATTTCTTGTTGTTAAGCTAATATGCTTTATCATGAATATTATTCGGATATGGCATTTTGTTAAAAGCAGGAATTATTGTTGTTAAGTTTATATGCCTTCACATGTAACCCATCGGAAGGCTATGTTATATCAATAACAAGAATTATGATCGTTAAGCATATAAATGCCTTGACATGGGTTTTAATGAAATGTTATACTACAATGATAACATGTTTTATTTATGTTGAGCATGGATGCCATAACATGATTTTTATATAAGGTTATTTCATGACGATAGCATGATGTGATTTATGATTGAGTATTATGCCATGATAGGAAGTTACGGTTAGTAACTTACTAAGTCATTGTGACTTACTTTTATTTGTTGGTTGTGTTTCCCTAGATCCGAGTCGCTCGAGCGGATCCAAGTAAATCCAGAAGGTTACGTTGGCAAGGAATTCTTTTGGAAAGGTTGCTACTTAGTTGTTGGTTTTGTTTTTGGTGAGGTCGTTGGGAAGATGAAGTTATGTAAACTTCATGATTGGGTAGCAAACCTTGATGTATTTGTAATGTTGTAATTATGTGGTTAGCCTATTCTTTTGGTAGCCAACCAAGTGGTGGTTGTGCTTGTTATATGTTAGTAGTTAAACTTTCATATATTTTTCTTTGTTAGTACATATAACTGTTAGTACTTATGTTGTTGGTAGCCGATGGTTTTAGTCGCGCGTGGTTAATTGGTGTTATGTTTAGCATGTTAAATTGCTAGTTTAATATGATGTTTGTTCTCCGGCATGTTTTAGCCGTCGAGTTGTTAGACTAGAGTCTTAGACTTAGTTTAATGTTGGGTTCCGGCCGTAGCTTCGCCGATGACTTGGTTTATTTATACTCTATATTGAATTGCATAACAGGGAGTTTGTTCTACGTGCCCAATGTTGCGAAGTCGACGGGACCGAGAGATTAACTATCTCTTTGGTTGTTTTAGTTTGAGCTTGTTAGCTCGGGCGCCACTGTTTTATTTTATTTCGCTTCCGCATGTGTTTTGAGTTGTCGGTGTATCGCCGTTATGGCCCTACCCATTATTTGTTACTTGTTGTTGTTATTTGCTTTCCGGCGGCACGACCTTGGGATCTCGTATTGGGATCCGGGTCGGGTCGTCACAGGAAACATTACTTGTATGGGTCTAAGTTTGAGATCTTCACCGACCACAAAAGTTTGAAATACTTGTTTTCTCAGAAAGAATTGAACATGAGGCAAAGAAGATGGATGGAGAAACTAAAGGACCACGATTGTACTATTTTATATCATCCGGGGAAGGCAAATGTAGTAGCGGATGCCTTGAGTAGGAAGGTTCATATGTCGTGTATGATGGTTAAGGAGTGGAAGATGTTGGAGGACTTGCGAGATTGGAGTCCTAGTGTTTATGATAGAGGTGTAATTTTCGCAAATGTTCGTGCTACGCCAGTCTTGTTTGGGAAAATTAGAGAAGAGCAAGGGAATGATCCGGAGTTGAAGAAAATTATTGATGGGTTGGTTGAGAATGTATCGCCTGATTTCGTGGTTAATAGTGATGGTACTTTGACATTTCGAGGCAGAATTTGTGTTCCTTGTAATACTGAATTGAAGAGGTTGGTTCTTGATGAGGCTCATAAGACGAAGTATACCATTCACCCGGGGAGCACGAAAATGTACTTAGATCTGAAAAAGACGGTTTGGTGGAAGGGTATGAGAGAGAAATTGCGGAGTATGTGTCGAAATGTTTGACTTGTCCCGGGTTAAGGCCGAGCATCGAGGCTGCGAGGATTTCTACAACCTGGAGATTCCCGAGTGGAAATGGGAGTTCATTACTATGGATTTTGTGACAGGATTACCGCGCACGCGGAGAGGGTTTAATGCAGTTTGGGTTATAGTCGACAGATTGACTAAGTCTGCACACTTCATTCCGATAGCTATCACTTATTCGTTGACTCAGTTGGCAGCCTTGTATATTCAGGAGATCGTGAGACTTCATGGCGTACCGGTTAGTATTGTGTCCGATAGAGATCCGAGGTTCACGTCAAGATTTTGGAAGTCGTTGCAGGAAGCTTTGGGGACCAGATTGGACTTCAGTACAGCTTTTCATCCGCAAACGGATGGCCATCCGGCGATTGATTGATTTTGGAGGATATCTTTGCGAGCTTGCCGTGGATTTCAAGGGAAGCTGGGATTCTCACTTACCTTTAGCCGAAGTTTGCGATAATAACAGCTGATCGAGTATCAAGATGGCGCCGTATGAAGCTTTGTATGGGCGTAAGTGTAGATCGCCAATTTGTTGGGACGAAGTTGGAGAGGCAAAACTTTGGGGTTCCGAGTTAGTGCAACAGTCGGTTGAGAGCGTGAAGTTGATTAGAGATCGTTTGCGCACCGCTCAAAGTCGACAAAAGAGTTATGCGGACAATCGAAGACGAGATCTTGAGTTCCAAGTGGGTGATTACGTGTTCTTGAAGGTAACACCGAGGAGAGGTACTAAGAGATTCGGCAAGAAAGGGAAACTTACACCGAGGTACATTGGTCCATTCGAGGTTTTGGAGAGAGTTGGGTCTTTGGCGTATCGTATTGCATTGCCACCTTCACTTTCGGAGACTCATAATGTATTCCATGTTTCCATGTTGCGAAAGTATCTGAAGGATGAGTCCCATGTACTTGAGTATGAAGAGATCACGTTTGAGCCGGATATGTCATACGTTGAAAAGCCCGTGAAAATTTTGGATACCAAAGAGCAAGTCCTACGAACCAAGAGAATTCCCTTAGTCAAAGTTCTTTGGAGGAACCACAACATTGAAGAAGCAACTTGGGAAACGGAAGCGGAGATGCGCGAGAAGCATCCACATTTATTTGACGAACTTGGTAAGAATTTAGGGACTAAATTCCTAAAGGAGGGGAGAGTGTAACGCCCCATAATCTTGCATGTGCATTCTATGCTTGTCTTTATACTTTCTTGGTTGATTGTGAGCATGTTTACTTGGTATATAAATGTTTTAGAATCATTCCTAGATCATTTTAGAAGTCCATAACATGTTTAGAATCATATAAACTTGTTTGTTGAATCGCCGGTTTAATCGCGTTGAATTTGGCCTTAGCGATTCCTCTCGTTGCTCGTATTTGCTTCTATTTCGACGTACGAAGTGTTCGTTGAGTTCTTGGCTTTATATTCAGGTCTTAATCATGTTGAAACAAACCTTTTTCATGCCCAAGATATCCTAGTTTGATTGGTGTTTGATTGTAGTTTGATTCGTTGTTCATTAAATCGCGTAGTTTGAGCCTTGTTCTATCTTGTTCCGGGGGTTGTTCGGGTGCGTTTCCGACTTGTTTTGAGTAGGGTTAGACCTTAGAATGGTTGCCCAAAAGTTTGGGACCATTTAGATCAAGTTTGGATCAAGTTTTAGAGGTTCTGAAGCCGAGGCGGCCGCATGGGAGCTGGTGAGGCGCCCGCCTCAAATGCAGGAGCAATTGGAGAGTGGTCGAACTTGGGATTGGCCTCGGTAGTTGAGGCGGCATGGCCTGGGTGGGTGGCGCCCGCCTCACCCGCTTGTCTGTTACGGATTTTTTTCCCTGTTTCGGAATTGGACGATTTGTACCCCTTGAACCCATATCTAAACCTATCCTAAACCTCCCTAACCCTTCCCACTTAAGTCCTAACATCCCTAACTAGTTTTTAATGTTGAGTTAAGAGTTCATTAGTGGATCATTAAGCCACAAATCAGATTTAAAAAGGGACCACAAGTTGTTGACACTTGTCCCACTCACCCTTTTGACCAATATAAACCACATTTCAGATTTTTGACTCTCATTCTCACCCTCCCTCTTCCAAAAACGAATTTTCATCTTCTCCAAGACTCTTCCATGGTTTCTTGAGGTTCTCATCTCCATCCTTCATCATCCATTCATCATTTGCCCAAGGGTCCTTCATTAAAGTTGTAGAGCTCAAGAAGAGGAGCATTTCCATCCGATTGGTTTCTTCCATTGCTTTCTTTGGTGTATAACTTGTAAGTTACTTTCTTCATCTTCTTCCTTTAGTTCTCATTGACCCTAAGGAAACAAAGCCTATGGTGGTTGAGGTCAATGAGGGCACATGTATGCTTCCTATGCTATCTTCTTGTATGTTGAGATTTTGATCTTGTTAGGAGCATGTATAGGTTGGTTTCTTGCCTATGAAAGTTTATAAAACTCTTGTATCTTGTCTATTTAAGGTTTTGAACATGTTAAAGCCATGTATTATATTTGTGATGGAAGTATTGATATATATGAATGCCCTAGTTTATGCCTTCTTGAAATGTTGTGAAAGTGTTATGTGTTCTATCCTAAATTTTGGACTCTATGATATACATGAATCACTTTGCATTGCCTTGGTGAATTTAATACCTTGTTGAACCTAGAATTGACCTAGGTTGGGTTATGAAGCACATAGCTTCAATTTCTCCAAATTTGGGAATTTAGAGCAAAGACTCAACAGTCGACTCTAGGGAATAGTTGAACGTGTTGAACTCTAGTTTCAATCCCTACGAAGTTTGGACACCGTTTGGTCAAGTTTACTCAATTTTAAGTTGAGTCTATTATGTGCAATTGAACCCGTTATGATTATTTTGGTTATGAGCATTTAGTTGCCTTGACTTGGTTTATTGTAGAGATTTATACCCTACTTGGTCGGTCGAGTTCGCTCTTGTCGAATTCGATCATTATTTGGTCTTTACGAGTAAACATCTACTTGTGCATTGCATTAAGTCCAGCTGGCACTATTTGGTTTGATTTTTATGTCAGGGTAGGACGATGTATAGCCTCCACGAATTGAGAGATTCGTGCTCGCTATGGATCGCCGTACCTGGGACCTCACACACCCCTCCATTGTAGGCCGCAATGGGGAAGTAGCCCCCCGTAACAATACGTGGCGCTATTAGCCGGCGGAGTTCGGTATATCGATGCAACGTCACGAGCATCGTAGTCACGATATTGGGTTAACAAATTATTTTGCAGGAGCTACGAAGCGGCCGTGCCTATATCATATCCTAATTGTATGATTTATTTCCTTGCACATACGTGAAAATGTGTTAAGTGCTATATGATGAACGTGAACCCTAATTGTGATAAATGCCATGTTATAACATGATCATGCATTGTAGTAACTTACTAAGTCTTTCGACTTACCCTATTTGTTTGTTTTGTTTCCTTAGATCCGAGCCGAGGAGACGGTCCGGATAGACTCGCTTGTTTCAAGTTTGGTTGTTTGTATCGCAAGGTTGCTCTTTTGGACTTTCGATGATTAGTCTTTTATTTTGAAAGGAGGGCGTTGGGAAGCAAGTCATGTAGACTTGTCTTGGGAATTTTGTTGTTGTAGTTAACTTATGGATTAACTTGTAATCTTTTGGTATGCCGACTTATAAGTCGAGCCTGTTTATATGTGTATGGTTCGCTACGGTTTTCTTCCGCTAAAGCTCGTTTAATTATTGTTGTTGTTGTCTCCGGCATGTTGTGGCCGTTGAGGTTATTTTAGGCATGTGTTAATATTGTAGGAGTAGTTGTTGGGTTCCGGCTGTAACGTCGCCGAAGACTTGTTTATTTTTAGTTGCTTTTCCGGCCAAGTGTAGCCGAGTTGTTGTTCGTATGCGATGTTGCGCCACATGAATTTTATAATCCTACTTATGCATGCTTGTGTTATTGTTTATTTGGACGGCACGACTCGGGATCTCGCATTGGGGTCCGGGTCGGGTCGTCACAATATAGATTTATCAGCTGGAGATCATATGCTGGAGACTGTTCTCTCTTCTTCTCCTGAATTTTCTTTTGTTTTGCACTACCTTTTGCCTAGACTGCCCTTTTGGGTTTTCAATCTTGTAAGACCCCGAATCTTCGTGTATTTGACTTTCTCGTTTTGCTTGCCGTTTAACCGTGACCTCACTTACTAAACTTGAGGAAAGAACCTTGATTTGTGTAGGTAGGCTATCTAGAAGCCAATACCTTAATTCCATATGTTCCATAGACTTTAACTAGTTAAAGTTACAAGTCGTATACCAACACTGTTCGTTACTTGACTCGGTTGAGAGTTTTCTCGAGTAGTGTGAGAACCCAAACCCCTTTACATGTATAACATCATTATAGCATGTTTATTGTATGTCTTAACATGCTAGAGACTTCGTTTCATTCATTTCATGCTTGCATTAAGTTGGTTATGATCATAGTAGAGTGATTGCCTTCCATGCGTTGCATGCTTTATTGAGTGTTCGTCTTAGCATGTTAGCACTTAACTAGGTCTCATTGGAGTCTTAGTACCTTGCATATGAGATTTATAATGTCCATCTTGATCATAGTATGCTTGGTTGAAAGTTTGGAAGCTTAGTTGCATCGTTTGAGTCTTAGGGTTTCTCGTGTTTTCCTTCGTTGCTTGTATTGTTTGTGCTTTCAATTTGCAAGAAGTTCATTTAAGTTCTAGACCAAGTGTACTAGTATTTCTCATGCTTGCACAACCAATGTTCATAGATTTGTTGCATTTGCAAATAAGATGACCAACATATCACTTCACAGATTCAGTCCTGTTTTTGGGTGAACTTCGGGAAAATTCTGGTACCAATCTACTAAAGAGAATTTTCTAAAAATTTAGTAAGTTTTACCTTCATATGTTAGGTTACTCCCTGTAAAATTTGGTAATTTTCCAAGGTGTCTAAGTACGTCATTTAGGTCTTAACTTACGGCTGTGCCAGAATTCTATTTTCAGGAAATCAGCTTCTGTACTTGATTTTGTTGTATCTTTATTTTGATGAATATAAGTGCAAATTGAGTAATTTAAAATTCTAAAATATATTTTAATGAGTCTACTTTCAGAAAAATCAAAACTCACCTCATTTGGAGTTGTGAGATATTTATGGTTGATTTTACAAGATCGAATGTCCAGTAACAACAATCTCGAAATTGGTCAGAAATTCACACATACGGGGTTTTTAGTAAGTTTTGGTTGATGACCCTCCTACCCTTGGCCCTTGGACGTCCAAAGTGACTTGAGCCTCCCTTGTTGACCTTAGTCAAACCTCTCTAAACCCTTGGATGAGTCCTTATCAAGGGCTTGCATCCCTTAGCCAATAGGAAGCCATATAACCTCCATCACTTGGATTATGGTTTTCTTGGGAAGTATATAAACCATTTTCAGCCTTGGCAGCCATTAGTGATCACCAAGCTTCAGATTTACAGAGAGTAAGTCTCCATTTTCGTCTATAGGAAGAACCCTAACTTGAGTGACCATTTGCCAGAGTTCCGGTGATCCGATCGGCGATCCGAGACCGTCGAATCGAAGGCCTTGCTCTCCTCTACAACAGTCCTTGGTTTAATCTTCCTTCCATCCTTTATTCATAGGCTTAAGGTGAGTTGACAATTACCAAAATTATCATGTTAAATATTATGACATGTTCCCTTCATTAATGTTGTTCTAATCATGCTTAGGAACACTTTTTGTGAAGTAGAATCCTCCAATTCAATCTATGAAATGTGTGTAGGATTTTAGGATTTCTTTATGAAGTTGTGATTTAGACTTTGTGCAAAGCATGAATGTTGTTCTATATGAGCCTAGGATCAACTCTTGTGAAAGAATATGTTTCATTTGTAGGTTTAACAAAATCACCGATTCTAGGGTTTGAAATTCGGGAATGTGTTTATGGCTAGTTTAAGGTCATGAGCGGCTTAGTTATTAAGTTCTAAATGAGCGGAGAACATAGAATTGAGCAATGGGATGCATTTAGTATCTATGCTCCACTTGGTTGAATTTTAGAAATGACTCACGGAGTTGAGATTAGGGAGTTATTGAACAATACCGACTCACATTCGATCCCTACGACGTTTGTAGTGCGTTAGACTAATGTATTAGTTTACGTGACTTTGGGATGAATTGAAATGCATGTTTGATATGTGTGCTTATAAGACTCAATCGAGTTCTTATGCGGTTTATATGATTGTGTGAAAGAAATGCATAATTGAGAGGATTTGGATTGGGACTATCTTTAGTACTCTATACATGGAGTCTACTTGTATAAGTCGCTAGGATAACCATGTTGTTATTTAAGACTCACCGGTATGGTTTGACCTTACGGGTTATTACCGCTCTAGTGTTGCTTAAGTCTTTGACTACTATCGACTTTTGCGTTATTGAATGAGTTACTACTCTAGGAAGAGTTTAGTAAATGGCTTCATGATCCTAGACTAACGGAGTAGTCTTGGATAGTACATAATGGATTGATGGTTAAATTGTGACTCTCTGAATTTCATAAGTGAATATGGAATCACGTGTATATTTTATATTATGACTAAATGCATGATTTCTTACATTGTCAAGAATTGATTCTTCTACGTGTTTCTATGATATGACTTATGAGCATATTGAAGTTATTTGCCTTCGTGCATGATCTGTTCTACAATTAATGAATTGTGGTGAACTTGTGTTCTACTATTAAGTGGAATTATGAATCAAAATTGAACTAAGCTTGATTTCATAATAATCAACTTAGGCTTCCCTTTTATAATTGACTTGGGACTTTGAACTAAGATTCCTAAATGGAACGAGAACCTTGCTAGGCCTCAACGAGAACATAGAAAAGAGCCTTGGAACACATATAGTGTACAAACTCTATTTGGTTGGAATTGTAGTAAAGACTCAAGCAGTCGAGTTAAGGAACAATTGAACCTTACGAGGATCGTGGTGAGATCCTATGATAATTATATTCCATTTGACTAGATTACTAGCTTTCGGGACTTGAATCGAATAGAGTGAACAACTTGACACTTATGATTTAGAGACTCAAATGAGCTCCTATTGTGGTTTTGTGATTATTGTAACAATGTGCATAATAGTATGAGTTTAGTAGATCATTATATCTATGTGAGAATTAGCAAGTAAACATCTACTTGTGCATTGCATATAAGTCCAGCTAGCATTACTTGAGTTTTCATGTTGAAGGTGGGATGATGCATTGTCTTCCGAATTATGGGATTCGTGGTTGCAATGTATCGCCGTGCAGATCGGTTTTCACACACCCCTCCATTGCTAGCTACAGTGGGGAAGTAGCCCCCTCTGTCGTAACCAATTGAGCACATTGGCTAGTGCTATTTTCCCGAGTAGAGAGCTCGATACTTTGTTACCTGAACACGGGTTTCACTGGCACGATATGATTAACAGTTGTGATTGCAGGGAGCAATACGACGAAAGTGATTTGGTATCTTCTCTATCCTTTATGTGGCTTACTATGGGCACTTATGTGATAACAAAGTGTTAGTGAACATGAGATCTTATTGACCATGTTTGTGTTGGTTGGTGTTATATGGAAGACTTGAAATGTGTATATACATATGCACACTTATACATGACTAATATATGAGAGAATTGATATGTATATATAGAGATATATATCCTTATATATGAGATATATATATATATATATATATATATATATATATATATATATATATATATATGAATAAGACTTGATATGTATATATATATATAGATATGCACACTTATGCATGATGATTATATGGGAGATTTGATATGTATATATAGAGATATACATCTTACGATATAGGTGTATATATATAAATATGCACCCTTACACGTGGTAATAATGTGAATAGCTTGATTTGTATATATAATGATATGTATACTTGCATATGATGTTTTTGGGAACTTGCTTTCTAATTCGTTTGATTTGTGTTTGAGCAGGGGAGATTACACTACCGGTTGGGATGGTTAAAATAAATACGCCTCTGTGGGTTTTTTGTCATTTATAAAATGACACCATGGTTATGTTTATGTTACATAATTATATGTTGCATATATATTGTAGTATCGTGATGGGTCATTATGACTCATTCCGTACTTGTTTCTAGTT
>CM028379.1:96616106-96711500 GCA_013146195.2 Codonopsis lanceolata
AATTCCTTTGACATATTACCACCCGATACTTACTCTCATGCCGGTGGCTCGCGAGGCCAAGACTTGCACTTCCACTAAGGTTTTCTCAGATCTTAATCGGGTTCAAGGAAGATCAAGCCCGATATCCTACCCATCATACCTGACGGCCTAAGCTCGTACTTTTGGTCACATCATGATTTATAAGTCCCAAGTGCATCACCAGTGTATCCCTCGTGATGATATCAACTATTTATCTCCACCTTATTCCAAATACTACTAAAACTACTTCTTCTTTGTAATTTCAACCAAATTCTTTTCCACATTCTTTGTTATATGTCTCTAACACTACAAATACTCGGCATCAAGAAAGAGCTTCCCAACAGCTTAATTACACTAAAATCAACTCCCTATGGATGATAATTACTTTTGGACGAGGTCAACTATGTTGAAATAGCAACCGTGATCTCTTTAAGTATCCACAAGAAGGATTGTCCACTCATCTTTCATAAATGCGGATGCAATATGGAAAATCTGATTTATTGGTGTCACTCTGTAATTTCCAAGGGCTAATATCACTTTTGGTACCGAAAGATCAATAGTAGCTAGATTCAAAGAATGCCAATGCAATTGCATTCGGTTGTATCGACCAAAAATAAAAAACGTAAACATCAAAAGACTTTAAACGATTAAAGCAAGAATAAAACCGATGTTTATCAAATAAGCCTCATGGAAAAAATGATTTCATTAAAAGAATTATAAGTTTCTTAAACACAAATATGAAATCACCAAAATACCAAACCTCTCACAAGACAATACGTCTTGAGAGGAAAAACCCACAAAAACACGATATAGAAAACGTGGGATTAAAAAATAAGCTTCCTAGAAACTAGGAATGCAAACGACAATAGCAACAATGTAGCTTGTGATGTAGCTCGTGATGAAGCTACACCCGGAGCTGCATCCAGCAAAGCTCTCAGTTTCTCTCTATGAAATCTCTGTCTTTCTACATATCTTCAGCCTATATGTGATCTTCATATATATATATGTGCTTGAACTAGAGTCGTACAGAAATAAGAAAACCAAATCTCCAAGTAAACAAAGGATTAGGAAATAAATTAGTTTCCAAAATCTACTTTCCTAATTTAAGTCAAAAAATTCTATCATAAGATTTTATAAATTTAATTAAGGACTCTTAATAACTTTTTGGAAGTGTTTAATTATGGTAATGCTTACCATAGCTTTAGGACCAAGAAAGCTATTAAATATGGTAACTTCTTACCATTGCTTTTGGACCAAAAAAGGGCACAACAGTACATTAATAGAGGAAAATAGGACGACCCTATTTTACCCTTACAATCTCCCCCTTTATTGAACCTTTCTGGTCAAATCAAATGACAAGTATTGATTCAACACCGATCAAACCATCTAACCTGCAATGGTTAGAATTTCTCATCTCCCCCTGAATTTGTGCAAGGTATAAAATCAAAAATCATTTACTAAGCACAAATCAGAATATACCAATGATGTAATCACATGAATACAAACCGTTTATGGGAGAAACAATCGCAATGATGAATCTACAAGAAATCGATTTATCATCATCACTAAATAGGAACAATTGATCTCTCCCCTATTTGACCGAGAAGGAAGTGAGAGAAATAATCTTTTAGGAATTCTAAAAAAATCCAAGATTTTAAGAAACACAATTAAGTGTTCACCATGACTTGATCACACCCCTAATAATAACTGAGCACCTCATATCCAGATTCAATACCTCTTAGTTCCCCACAAAAATTAGGCATCCACTAAATATTTTTTCAATATGGAGATTTTTAAAAATTGATTTACAAAATTTATTTTAGGACAAAATTTCACCAAACTCGATATCCTTACCAACAATGCATGTCCTAAAATTTTATGCCTAAAACATGATTATTAAAAACTAGGCAAAAGAATAAAAATGCAATCACACACAAGTGATAAAGACCAAATCAAATGATATAGTTCTTGATGCAACTGCATTGAAGAAACATTCGCCAAAATTGTGATTTTATGTTCAATTTTGCATTTTTTGTTTTTCAACATATTTCTCTCCCAATATCATAAATTTTTCATAACAAAATCCATATGTACTTTATTTCCCTATGAGTATAGATCTACTTTATTTCAAGCATATACACAACATGCTATTTGGAACATTTCACACTATTTACCAAGGGCCATTTTGCACATGATCAACCCATGAACTCCAAAGATTCATAGTCCCAAGAGAGAATGACAACCAACCTTGTTCATAGGTAGCTTTTTCCCTTTAGGTAGCTTTCACACTTTTCCAAGGGTATCCATTTTTCTCAAGATCAACCTATGAGAACCAAAGTTCTATAGTATCAAGATAAGATGCTACAACCCTTGTACTTTTAGGTAGCTTTTCCTTTGTGGACTTCAAACTTACTCAAAAACCTGAAAGAGTGAGAATCATAACAAAAAATTATAATTGATTTGAATGCAATTCCTAAGTAACAACAAAAGGCACAAACATGTGAGACAATGATCCGAGTGCCCTCTAAAGACAAAATGCAATCATGCCTAATTTTTATTTTTATTTTTATTTTATTTTGTTTTTTAAATTAAGTGTAAAGTCAAATGACACATAACATAAGAGATTTCCAATGATTGGAAAATCTCTCAAAATCTAGACTCTTAAAGAATATCAACAAGTTGATTTTAGTCCCAACATGTTCAATGCAAACAATTCTTTATTCAACCAAGCCTCTAATAAAGTGGTGTCTTATATTAATGTGTTTTGTTCGAGAATGATGAACTAGATTTTTGTGTTATACAAATTGTATTGGTGTTATCACAATACATGGTTAAACATTAATGTGTAGCCCATAATCTTTGATCATTTGGTGCATCCATAAAATTTGTAGAGTCATATAAAAAAGCAAGCAATAAAAGCAAAAAATATGGACCCTAGAAAATTTTCTGATTAAATACTAAATTAAACTAATTACTAAAACTAACTATTAAAAGTAACAAGGCTTCTCTAAAAAATATTATGATTAGCATGTTAAATTGTGAGAATCAATCTTACCTTTTCTCCTTGTGGATATGCCATCATGAACATTACCTATCACTTGAGAGATTTGATGGTTTTTCTCAGATACTGGCTAGGAATGTCATGACTTCGATCATCACAAGAGAGGCAGCTAACATGTTGAGTTTCAGTTTCACTTCTAAGTTTTGACCATGCATCTTCTAATGCAGCCTTTGATGCGCCGCATCAAGTCTGATCCAAATTTCTAGAATTTTCTCGAACTTTCAAATTTCTAAATTCTATGAGTCCTGAACAAAGTCCTGACCTTTTAGAACCCAAGCTTTTCTAAACATTTTGGTCGATGTACGGATGCACCGCATCCTGCCGCATCCGGTTATGGACCGGATATGTTTACCTAACTTCTTCACTATAGTCTACCTTTTTCGTGTAGCGTAAGGGTGAATATGTCTAGGTTTGGACAAGAATGACACACAAAGTTTCTCTTCCTAGTTTTTGGTTTTTCAAAGAAATTGGGTTTTTGAAAAGTGTGTGTAGATCGTTTTGGTTCAGATGATGTACCTTCACCTTCCTTAACAAATGTTTTTGGCATGAATCCAAGTCCGCACTTACCATTATTTTCAAACTTCAACATATCATCAAGTTTGTGTTGACTAGAATTCTACTTTGCTACCGTTTCATTTGTTTTGTGAAGTTCATCTTTCAAATTTTCAAGCTCTACATCCTTATTTGTAAGCAAACACTCCAGCCTAGCAATGCTCTCCTTCCGATCTTCATTCACTTTCTTGAGTATTTCATTTGTCTTTCCAAATAACTTAACTTGACAAGCTCTCTTTTCACAATCGTTGTATAACCTTATAAGCATCCATCGCTCTATTCGATTCTCGATTCTCGATTCTCGAGCATCTTCAAGTGATGGAAGAGTTAAGCAAATAAAATCGCCCCAGCCTTCGTCCGATGGAGCTTCGATGCAATTAAGCATCCCGAGGTGCATCACTCGAAAACCAACAAGATTAGTCTCGAACATGTTGTATCATTGAGAGTGATGAGATCACATGGATCTTCATCATCACCGCCACTGCGTAGTAGCAAAAAACTCAAACCCTTCTTTCTTAAAGTATTAACACATTGATTAGCATAATTACCAAACCCTTGAAAATCCCTACATTGAATAGAATCAATATTTTTACTTCTAGATGTAGGTTGTTTAGCAAAAGGATTGGTAAAAGATTTTTCGGGGTTTGAAAAGAACTTTCTTTGGGAGCAAACATGCTAGGCTAAGTTTTGAAAACAGCTGGTGATAGAAGATGGAGATCTGCTTTTGTCCCTTTGCTTTCAAAATATATTTAAACTTTGTTGTTAAAAGATCCATTGAGTCTTCACCAAAATCATATTCCTCAATTCCCTTATGCAATTAAATCAATTCAAGACACATCAACAATAGAAGGAGAAACAATACTTTCCATAGAAGGAGTAGAGGATGATGCACCCTTACCTTTGTTCTTAATTTGCTCATTGAGGTTTAACTCAAAATTTTGTAGAATGCCAGCTAGTTTTTTGAAACCAATTTTGTCAATGTCATGAGCTTCCTCAATAACACAAATTTTGGCATTAAATCTTTCAGCAAAGCGCATCATCTTGCTAACAAAACGATCATTGGTGATAGGATCACCCAAAGCAAGAGCAAGATTAGATATATCAAGTAATCTACCATAGTAAGACATAATATCTTCATCCTCATTCATTCTAGTGTTCTCAAATTGAGTAGTAAGCATTCTAAGTTTTGAAGCACGAACACTAGTAGGACCTTCACATAAGGTTTGAAGGGTATCCCAAACATTTTTGGCAGAGTCATAATTTGCAATAACTTTGAAGGTGTTGGCATCTAAGGCCTTGTATATGGCTGAAAGAGCTTTAGAATTAAACGGCAAAGGGTTCTATCTTGAGTGGTCCATTACCTCACCGGTGATTTTAACATCACCATCATTATCGTGGTCATAAGTGGAGTCCAACCATTCAGAACAACAAGCCACACTCTCTCATCGATTGATTTGATGAAGATACACATCTTAACTTTCCAAATTGAATAATTCACATTAGTCAAGGTAGGAAGACAAACAACATTCTCATATTGAGAATCCATCATGGCTACAACCAAAATCATCTCTTAGTGTCGTCAAGAGAAGGCTCTGATACCAATTGAAAGATCAATAGTAGCTAGGATTCAAGGAATCAATGCAAAGATGTGTCCTGAGGTGCATCGACCGTAAAATCAAAAATGTAAACAAATGACGGAAGACTTTAAACAATTAAAGCAAGAATAAAACAGATGTTTATCAAACAATCTACAAGCTATGCTTGCATCCACTCATAGCCAAAAAGGATTTCATTAAAAGAATTATAAGTTTATCAAACACAAATATGAAATCACCAAAATACCAAACCTCTCACAAGACAATAAGTTTGGAGAGGAAAACCCCACAAAAACATGGTATAGAAAATGTTAGATTAAAAAATAAGCTTCCTAGAAACTACGAATGCAAACAACAACAGCATCAATGCAGCTCGTGATGAAGCTACACCCGGACTACATCCAGATTTCTAGCAAAGCTCTTAGTTTCTCTCTATGAAATCACGTCTTTCTCGCATATCTTCACAGACGTGATATTCATATATATATATATATATATATATATATATATATATATATATATATATATATATATATATATATATATATATATATATATATATATATATATATATATATATATATATATATATATATATATATATGTGTGTGTGTGTGTGTGTGTGTGTGTGTGTGCGTGTGTGTGTATGTGTGTGTGTGTGTGTATGCTTAAGCTAGAGTCCTACAGAAATAAGAAAACCAAATCTCCAAGGAAATAAATTAGTTTCCAAAATCTATTTTCCTAATTTAAGTCAAAGAACCTATCATAAGATTTTATCAATTTAATTAAGGACTCTTAAGAGCTTTTTGGAAGTGTTTAACATAGCTTTAGGACCAAGAAAGTTATTAAATATGGTAACTTCTTACCATTGTTTTTGGACCAAGAAATGGCATAACAATAAAATCAATGGAATAAAATAGACGGCCCTATTTTACCCTTACAAGCATCTCTAACTTTACCTCTTTTTCACTTTTGGCACCCATTGTACCCAAACCCATCAGTAAATATTTCATAGTATCCCCAATAGATCGTACATCTTTCTTGGTATATCAAGATAATAGGTAGGAGCATAAGCTGAAACATTTTGGAGATACTAAGATAGTTATTAAATCGTTGGCACCACATAAAAACATTCCTCCTAGAGTAGCTGTTGGAATAGTATTCATTGAAATGTTCTAACATAGAATAGAATAGTATCAAATATCATCCTAAACGATTACAATTGCAATTGCCATTACAATAAACACAAATATGAGTTTTCTTTTCAACTGAATGACTTCAGTCTCCATGGCCTCAACCATGGTATTTGTCATCATCAACTCAACTTTCATTTCAACCTCTTTCATCTTCAATTTATCTACTTCAGCTTGAAATCTGTTCAACTTGGCTAACAATCTCTCGAATAACTGCTTTGGACCTCATGATATATTCATCATCCAACCATTTAAAAAATCCAAAATATTACAAAGAATGTCGTGGTCTGACACACATAGAAGGCTCCTCCTTCACTACAAAGATATTACAACAAGTGCTACAAACATTACAAACAGGATCGTTGACCAACGAGAAGAAAAACCCCTACATAACATAAATAAAACACAAAATATAAATATAATAGAAGTTAAAAACACTAAGGATAGTCATTAAAACATTCCCAAAACACTTAACCAATACCTTGAACATCTCGGGGTAGTCATTAACATCCCCGATGACCCAAATGCCCATCTGTCACCGACGCCTAAATCGAAACCAAACACTCCTTCGAAAAACCCTCGATGCTTCGCCACCCTCGAAGGAGGCACCGAGCTACCTTCATGACTCTCATCATATCCATTATGAGGTCCGGCAATATTACTAGGTCCCGCGCCATCATTTGGTCCGTCGCATTACTTCACCACACAAAGATATCGGGACCAAAGACCAAGATCACCATATCTTTCCTGAAAACGTTGGCATGGCTGACGTGATACTACAGGAACGAGAGGACCCGAACTCCCAAATCTTCACCAATTTCTAACAAATGAGTGTCCAACCCGTTGGTGAATCCGCACTCCAACATGACCTGAAGAGTACGCCTGATTATGCACGAATGCTCTTCCATCATTACAACAGCCCAGTCAAGATAAACACGCGATGACAGTATGTTCTCTGGGAACACATAAGCAGTGGCACGTCTGGATTCGCCCAGATCACAGATTAACTCCGGAATATCACCTTCACATCCTTGCAGTGCCATCAAGGGACGATCCAGGTGTGGTACAACCTGCTCCCTACCAAATTGTCGCACTCAGACGGCAGATAGAAAGTCGCCCCTGCGTAAACCTAAGATGACTTATGCATATACACTAGTATATATATATATATATATATATATATATATATAATCGCTCGATTTGCTTATGAATGATTACCCAAAGTATATCAAGAGAATTAACATGAGAAAAATGCTCAACCCAAGCCGCCGCCTCGTAATACATTTTCATAAGTGCCCTTAGCCCCATAACTAGAAGGATTGTAGCGTCTATGAGACAAACCGGTTGATGGAACCGATTGAAATGCTTTTCTAGCCACATATGGATCAATATTGGACTCCTAGATGGGAAATAGTCATCGCTAGACGAGTAAGCATCAAGGCCCTCCAGAGTAGCAGCTAAAATGATTGGCCCAACGGCCCCGAGCCTGCAATACAATGTCAATTGCTCGAACATCAACAGTCCCAAGAGGACCAACTAGGAAGAACCTTCCTAGGATACACAGAAATAAGGTCGCCCTTCGCTGCTTTAGATACACCTAATTTTCCTGATACTCTAAGAAGAGACTAGGAAAATATGTCAAATCCAACAAATCCCCATAGATAAGTCCATTGATCCCAATCGGATCAAACCCAAACATTCCCTTGATAGCCATAAATGAAGTGCGAGTAGTAGAGGGAACAACAACACCGACTTCAATCCTCGTAGCGCTATCGCACAAAATTCTTCATAAGTCGGACACATCTCATTCATTGAAAAGTTGAACAGATGAGAGTTTGTTGACCAAAAATGGGAAGCTGCCCAAAGCATTTCCCAATTGATATGTAACCCCATCCATTCAAAGATATAGTGAAACCCATACACTTCATGGAAGCGTTGCCTTTCGTTCCCATGGATATAATTTATGCATCGGTCCAAACTGGTCTCATACATTTCGAGACGTGCCGTAGATATAAATGAGTCAGCCATGGATGTATTCCTGCATTAAACAAACACAAACAGTTAGCATCGCTTCTTTGGTGATAAGCAGATTTCAGATGAAGTAAAACAGACAATACACTGAGAGTTTAAGAAAGTTGGCTTACCAACTTTTGCAAATCACACAGATACAAATAGAGGAGGAACATAGATGGATTGTGGTCCTAGACTGTGCTGATATTATAGACACATTAGTGAATTCGCAGCTACAAGCGAGTTTACGGATACAGATATACAGAGAAATTGAAACATGCCCGTCCTTTTAAAGAAAAAACTGAGAACTTACCCAAAACAAATGGGGAGGGCATGGAGCCGCTCCCCACCATGAGGAATCGCACCTCTTTGCTTTTTCCGAAGGAGCCGCACTTTCTTCCGTAAGCCGCACTTTGACCTCTTTGCCCAAATTTTTAGCCATTCTGTTCGACAATTTGACCAAATTGTAACCTATTCACAGGTTAGGTTCGTAGCTCACTTATTTCAGCTTGTTGATAACCTCTCACCAACCGAAATAACTCCCATCTCCCATCCACTCATTAGCCAAAGCAGCCGCCCACGAGCCCCTGCTTCCCCAAATACAGTGTACAAAAATTATTTTTTTCCAAATAAAACAAAAATGCTTCTTTTACATATACTTGTGCATAATTTGTTTGGTCCAGTGTCGGTCAAATTTATTGCATATACATCATTTGGTGTTTCTCCCAAATAGCTACACTTCGCCGATAGTTAAATTCTTTTAACATGATTTTCATGCAAACACTTCATTCTTTTGAGTTAATTTATGCATCGCTGATAGTTAAATTCTTTTGACATGATTTCTTGCAAACATTTAATTCTTTTGAGTTAAATTATGCATTTCTGATAGTTAAATTCTTTTGACATGATTTCTTGCAACCATTTAATTCTTTTTAGTTAAATTATGAATCTTTGATATTTATCTCTCTTGACATGATTTATGCAGTGTTTAATTATTTTGAGTTAAATTATGCATTTCTGATGTTTATTTGCTCTTAACATAATTTATGCATCTACAGCATTTTAATTCTTTTGAGTTAAAAAATGCATATTTGATATTTATTTCTTTTAACATGATTATATATCGCTAACGTTTGATTCTTTTGAATTGATCATGCATCGCTCACACATTTTGATTCTTTTGAACTAATAATGCATCACTAATGTTTAATTCTTTTGAATTAATTGTGCATCGCAAAACATTTAGCCATTTCCAATATTAGTGCATCGCTAAAACATTTAAAATTACATATACATGCAATAAATTGATACAATTTAATACATAAAATATATCAGTGTGCGCAAGTCGACACAGTCCTCTGCACTCCCACAGCTCGCGGACCAGGATTGCTGGTCCCAGCGCCCATAACCCGAGGGACTTTCTGACCCGGATTACCAGTTGGATCATCATCGTCCTTATGACGTACGTCAATTGCATCATTGCCCCGACACAAGAGTGCCACCTTTGCTTTGCAGTACCGTCGAGATACATTAAAGGAACTCTTCAATAGCTGAAGATATGACTGTGCCTTCACCTGAAACCGCGCGAAACAAAGTGCATTTTCTGATACAAATAAAATATAAAAACGAATACAATCATAAATACAAGATAAAAAACACAGTTTATACCGAACGCACACCCTCTAGGAGCCGGTAAGGAGAATGAATCTTTTCATCTGACAAAGCTTCCTCGACAGGTTATCCACCATGGACATGAATCACGTTCGCCGGAATGGAACGCGAAGTACAGAAATCCCCCGGGTCCATAGCAGTAGAATACGTAAGCCCAACTGCATCAGAAGCCCGTCTAGAGAGCACAAGATGCAATATCTTCCTAACAAAGTCATCATATGACATGGAGGGATAAGCACTGATAGGAATAATATACCGCACCATGTACTCATACTGATGAGGCATACTCTTAAAGGTAAGCATCTCGGGTGGAGGTGCGACTGGTGGTGATCCGATAAACGAATGTTGTTTATACACTCGATCCCCTAAATATATGGAATCACACATCACAGACTGCATTAAAATGCGATAGCGGCTAGCTTCCGCGGCAGCCTGATACACATCAGTGAGCCCGCACCAAGGATAAAAATTCACTGGCTCCATATGGACTCGATCCAAGAAAGTCCGAAGGACGCCCACATCAAAACGGGTTTCCCGCTGAAGAGGAATCCTATTTGGGTCAATATACCCTAACAGATAAGGAGGAGCCTGAGGTAATACTTCGCACCAGAAGGGCATCCGCCCAAAAACAGAATAAAACCACACATGCAAACAAAACTTCCTTCAGCAAAAAGCTTGAAAATATATACATGCAAATACATATACACAAACAACAAAACACAATGAAGGTATTTACCTCCCAAGCAATGGCAAAACCAGTCAGGCCAGTCATCTCGTTACGACAAGCTTGATCCATACAGAAATATAACTCGACCAGGCCAGCCTATCCCCAATCATACTTCGAGACCTGATACAAGTCCCGAAGACAACTCAACAAAGATATACACAAAGCGTACGAAGCATTTGCAAACAGAGTGGAGCCCAAAAAGAAGAACAAAAATGTTTGGGCAACTCGCTCCACAGCCACATCATCAACATCGTTAACATAACGGGCATTCACTCGGAGCCAATCCCTTACGCTAGGAAAGCGTATCTCATCACTAATCTTGTACACGGGCTCAAAGCCCAACAAGTCGTGAACCTCATCGCTACGGAGCCTGAGCTCCAAATCAGGCGCCACACATATGTCTTGGCCATTAGGAACACCAGTTATAGAAGCGAAATCAGCTGGCGTCATGGTCGCCTCCCCCCAAGCAAAATGAAAAATATGGGTTGCGTCCCACCAATACTCTCGCAACACCTCATACATACTCAAGAAGCTAGGGAAGTTTCCCAGCACTCCCAAGAACGGAGCAAATACTGTCTGGTCTACTAGATACCTTGCTCGAGGAGGAAGAGACTCATAAATCTCCTCCACAAATTATGCAGCACAACGTATACGCAGCAGATCTCTTCTAACCTGAAAATAAAATAAAAAAACAAACACAAATTTATATTCATAAATTTCACAAAAAAAAAAACATTTGCTACATAAACACATACAACATTTCTTTCGTCTTTTGGCGGCTAACACATTTACTAAATTATCACACATCCTCTTTATCCACCAAAATGCTTTCTTGCATAAAGGTGATTTTTATAACATACAAACAAGGCAAAACACACCTTTGGGCCACTGTACTTTTTAAAAGGTTGCAATTAGGCCACTGAGACTTCAAAATTTTCGGGATGGCCACTGTATCGAAGTTATCTTGCACGTTAACCCCTTTTTTGGATGGACGTTAAGTTCGATGGTTAATTTTTGTTAAATGCCTATTTTGCCCCTATGTTCATCTTCATCCCTCTTCATCTTCATCCTCTCAGCCATAGCAACATGCTAGCACCACCGTGTTCTTCAAATTCCTTCTTAAAAAAATCCCAGATTCAAAAAGTAGCTGGATTCAGATTGGGATCGACCTTTCTCTCTATTATTTGTAGCTAACTGTAAATCCGGATTTTCATAGCAACCCATATTTGGATTTTCATAGCTAAGCAGTAGCGGATCTCGGGTTTTACAGATTCGATTTTCATAGCAACCTGATCTCGGATTTTCATAGCAACCCGATTTGGATTTCCATTCTGGGACCTTCGTCGCGATGACTCGTTCTCAAGTCCGATCGAAACACATTCTCGTCCGAAGGCGACTCCACCCGCCGGAACGCCGCCGATCCACCGCCTCATACGCTACCCCACCACGACCTCAACCTCACGCCAGCGACACGGATCCCACCCCAACTCCCAGCTCCACCCGTCGCCAAACACGTGGACGAACATCGTCCACCTCCACTCCAATTGCCGCTACACCTTCCTCAACCGACGATGCCCCACAGTCATCGGAAGGTGGCGAACCCGATGACGCCGATGAGGCCCCACCCATGTTCGTGTGGGGTACAAACATCGATGTCCGATGATGTGAACGCAGCTATACTTAGGTTTTTTAGGCACTTTCGCGAACACCCTTCCCACGATGAAGGAAAGTACATGAGAGCCATTCACCATGTGATTGAAATGGAAGGGGAATCACTTGAAGTCGATGCACACGACGTGTTTGATTAAGATAATGACTTGTACACCAAAATGGTTAGGTACCCATTAGAGGTTCTTGCAATTTTTGATATTATGTTGATGGATATGGTTAGTAGAATCAATCCATTGTTTGAGAAGCACATACAGGCAAGGATTTTGTTTAGTTGTATTAATTATTTGAATATGTATGATTTTTCAGAGAAGATGATGACATGGGCAAAATAGGCATTTAACAAAAATTAACCATCGAACTTAACGCCCATCCAAAAAAGGGGTCAACGTGCAAGATAACTTCGGTACAGTGGCCATCCCGAAAATTTTGAAGTCTCAGTGGCCTAATTGCAACCTTTTAAAAAATACAGTGGCCCAAAGGTGTGTTTTGCCTACAAACAATTAACATTTCTTAATTAAACATTTTTAACACATCTTTTCTTTTATTTCTATCTACAAAATAAAATCTAATGATTTCAAAATGTATATATATACTATAT
The DNA here is from genome assembly GCA_013146195.2 of Codonopsis lanceolata. Lineage (NCBI taxonomy): Eukaryota > Viridiplantae > Streptophyta > Magnoliopsida > Asterales > Campanulaceae > Codonopsis > Codonopsis lanceolata. The sequence continues at coordinate 96,629,203 of CM028379.1, forward strand.
ATATACTATCTTTCTTTTAAAATTAAAAAATATTTTTTAATATATGTACATACATAAATAATACTCCCTATGTTTTCAAAATATTGTCTGGGTTAACCCGATACACCGTTTAAGAAAAAGTAATTGTTTGGATTATAAATATAGGTTAAATGTATGGTTTCCTTTAATGCCCTTGAGTATGTGGCCACAATTAAAGTAGGTATAAAAAGTAAGGGTAAAGTGGTAAAAATATTTTCTTAAAAGGGAATGTTTTGAAAGAGGACAATTATTTAAGAACGGACGAAAAAGGAAAGGTAGACAATAATTTGAAAACGGAGGGATTAATACAAATAACACGTAAATAATAAATAAAATATATTTTCAAAATACATCTTTTGGGCCTTTAAAACCCAACTCTTACCATCCAACAAATAAATGCATAACAAAAACAATTTTTTTTCTAATACACGTCTATTTTCGACCATTCGGTCAAGTGAGTCAAACATGACATACATGGTGTCTAGTTTTAGGCATGGATATTGCACATATCTCGAGTCATCCCGAAAGTTTTTAAATCAAAAGGTCTTATACATTTACACGTCCCTTTGCGCAATCATACTACCCTTTTTAGGTAAATTAACAGTTTCCCAACAAATACACAGTCATATTTAACATCTGACACAGTCAAAACATGCACAACTAACATTTTTTTCTACACATAAAATACACATTTCTCATACCAATATATCCTATCATTGCATAATAGCAGGATACCCAACAAGATATAAATCATACAATGAATTTCAAAAATACAAAATGCAAAAATCAAAGTATTTGATTTCCAACAAAATCAAAGAAATGCTTACCAAAGGAGTCAAATTTGACACGAAGTTGGTTCGGGAAAGTACAGTGTGCATTTTATTATTAGTAGACATTTTTGTGTTTATTATCCTAAAATTGGTCTGACAAGCATAACTTTGTTTTGACTATTTTTATTAAGTCTTGGAACAGTGGATTCTTTCTCCAGAGTATAAGACCTTCGTATTTCACCCGTCTTTCGACCTCCCAAGATTGGACAAATCTTGGGCAAAGGGCATATACTCTTTCTAGGATCCACCATTCAATCGCTCTAGTGAGATACCACTAAAATCATTGGTCAATTACAAGTGCATTTTTATTAACTATGCGATGATATATTTTTTTGGTCAACAATCTTTCTGGCTTTTATGCACATATGTGATTGGTCATTAATTTTGAGGTACAAAAACCGACCAGTTAATGAAGTGTCCTAAAAGATATACATGCATATTAACGTGGCTGATGCAAGGCTAGGCTGGCTTATGCCTCGTTGGCCCTTTATATGAACAATTCAGAGCGGGATAATTTCAGTCTAAGTTTCCAAGCTTTATGAACAAGGAACCTCGGGCGTGTTTATCCGGGTTTAAAAGGGTAACACTTCAGAATATCTCTACATGAGTGCATGTGCGTGAGTTAGCTAAAAAGCATTAAACTTTTTGTAGTTATAAAGCAGTAAAATGTTGGCCTATCTTTTTCTTTGTTTGTGGATTTTCTCGATTGATTAATTTGAACCTCATAAGGGACGGAACGATCATGCGAGACTGTCATTCAATCACTTCAATAAATAGAAAGAAAAGTAGGGAAACTATATTTTTCTGTGAGTAGTTATTGATTTTTAACTCCCTATTTTTTATCCCTATTACAAGTCACCCCCTACAAGTAATATTATGAGCAAGTCACCATTTTTTCTTCTCCCTATGTTTTATCTTCATATTACAAAGTCACACTCTGCGATTAATTTTCTGAAGTCACTCCTTATAAAACATCAATCCCTCAACTATCACTTGAAACAATGTACCCATCAACTGTAACATTTTTTTAAATCACACCTTCTATTTAGGCACTGTCATTTCAATTGACGAAATCGGATAAACTAGCACCGTGCCATAGGCACGGATATGAAGATCTAGTATATATATAAACAAAGTCTAGACTATCATGTATGCAAGCATGTAATGTATGTAAATAAATTAGCAAACCCCAAAAAATTGAGTCTAACCATCTTTCTGTTTTATTTTAAAACAATATTGTTAGTCCCAAAGAGAACAATAATAAGCTAGAAGGGGGGTTGAATAGCTTATTAGACACCTAAAACTTTTTGTATAAATTCCTAAAACAAGCACTTGCAATCTATTGAAAAGATTGAAGTAGCAGAAGTCTTGTAAGGAAGATAGTTCAAGTCTGCCAGTGAAGCACTACCGGTAGACTTTGCTAAATACTTAAGTCTGCTGTTTGAAGCGATAAGTAAAGAGATACGAAACAGTATAAAGCAGTAAGCAACAGTAAGCAAGAGTAAGGAAAGAACATAAGTATTTTGAGATGGTTCGCACTATAAAGAGTGCTACGTCCACCACCAAGGCAGTCAACCTTTGATTTAAATGTGCACTATGTTTTCCACTAGTTTTGTTACAAAGAATTCCAATTGATCGTGTACAAAATATTTGACTTGTGTTTGGGGGTTGGGAATTGAATATCTGGACAAACAGAATATTCAATGGTGCAGAAGAATAGTTAAAGAAACAACAATAAGAAGTAAAAGATAAAGTGTTGATGCAGATCTTCTTGTTGTTGTTGAGGACTTCGTTGATCAATTTAAGATCTCTTGAATGCACTGAGTATATAAGACTTTATGTTGTTGGAGAGATTCAGAGCATTATTTTCTTCAGTCTTTAATGGCAGTATTTATAACTGGGACATTTTTGAGACCGATTGGAGAAGACGAAGAGTAATAGCTCTATTAGGTTGAATGCATTAAATGCATGGAGGTGACTTTGTATATTTCGTCTTCACTGATACTGAGCAGGGAATGGTGAAGAGTTGTTGCAGTAACTGGCAGGTGAGCAATCAGAGTTACAGACCTACAATAGTTGGTACAGACTGTAAGTGTCAATCTGTTCACCTGCTCTGTCACTTTTCAGAGGCGAAAGTCTTCACTTTTCGGAAAAGCTGGACAGGCGTGCCTGAGAAGTCAAGAGTTGATAGAAGATTCGTTTAATTCAAATTCAAACCGATAAAGTTCGAATTTAATTAATCCACTAAAGGCTTGATGACTGGACACGTCATGCTTGAGTAGGTGCAGACAAGGTCTGTTGCTGGATGTTGTATGAAGTCTTCCGGTGAAGCCTTCAGCTGAAGTCTTCCGCTAAACCTATAAAGCCTATAAAAACTATTTTAAGGCAAAGTTCTATACACAGTTGCCACGCTAATTGATATGCAACCCAATTAGCCACTAAGCATAGAACCTAATGTAATGAATGAACAGATGTAAATCAAGATACAAATGAGAAACAACAAATATCCCCAGCAGAGTCGCCACTGTGAGACCCCCGTTTCGAACCTGTCACCGTAATTGAAAAGCAAGTGGTTTCAAAACATTAAGTGCGTGGAAATACGCTTGGCCTTATCGTGGAATCTAAAAATGCGTTTACAGAGTCGCCACCTCTATTTTAAGGTTAAACAGAAAAAAACTAAAAATACCAGAAAATACAGATTCGGGGGCTAAATTATGAGTTTGGAAGGGGTTAGGCACTCAACTCGCCCTTTCAGTCTCATAATGAGTTTTGATAAAAATATGCTTAGTTTGTATATGTTTATTCTAAAATTTACTTATATATATATATATATAGGAAAATGAAGAAGATTTATTTAAAACATTATTTGGGCATAATAATGACTATTTTATGATAAATTAATATTTAAAGTGTATTAGTCATTATTTAAGCATGATAATAACTTATTTCGTAGTTTACATATATATAAATAATTACGACTTTATTTAATATATTAAAAAAGAAAAATTATATTTTTGTTACTTTTAAAATATAAATAAAATATAAACTAATTACCACATTAGTTACAGATAATATTTACAAATATAACAATATTATTTATATCTACATTTATTCTATTTTAAATAACTGTGGGACAGAATAATAGGTCGATACCTACCTCTTGTAGCGTGAGTATCTATCGTCGTACACCTAGGCTTAGGCGATTGACGAGTGCTTCCCATGTCTTCTCGAGAGAGAAATTCTTTTTTTTTTTTTGGTTGTTGTTGTGGTCGACGTCTTTTGTTGTATTCGGGTAGCGTAACAACAATATTTGGCTTTTTGATTGGTTCGTCGGGGCGAGGACGACTTGCGGAGCAAGGACTGAAGGCTTGCACGAGGCAAGGAAGGAAAAGGCTCGCTAGCTCGGATGAGGGAGGAGGCTACAAGGGGGCAGGAGGCTAGAGGTCAAGGGATCGAAGGCTCACTTACACAAGGCAAGGGAGGAGGAGATAAGCTGCCTTGGCTCGCTTGCATAAAGGGCAAGGGAGGAGGGGAAGGGAGAAGCTTGAAGTGAGCTTGGTGTGTCAAATGGGGGAGGCCAGGGGCTCCTTTTATAGGTACAAATATGAACAGGCTACCGGAGGGACGGGCAACCTGAGTCTTCAATTTGAGCTTCGTCATTTCAGACGTGGGCGTGAGGTTTCTAGGAAGATGAAGAACAAGGGGAGGGAGCGACTCCAAGGCTGGGGGAGCAGCTCCATCATAGGGGGCGCGGCTCCCTAAGGCCAATTCCTCTCTTTGTTGACTTTTGTAATTTCAACCCTCTGTTGCCTTCGTTAACTTATGTTAGGTTCGTTAAGTCCTTTTCTTCCCTGAAATGTAACGAAATTAACTTTCGTTAGTCCATTTAATTTATAAATTATATATTTTAGGACATCGTAAATAAGGAGTACAAATTTGGGTTGTCTACAGCACCCCAAATTGGCGGCACTAATGCATACATTTTTTTTTGTTTTCGCAGCATTAACAATAAAAAAAATAACATTTGCAAAATTATCTTATTGAAGTCAATTATCGTGCAATCTGTACTTAGCATCTATATCCAAAAAAAATAAATAAAAAGAGGGATGGATGGTAGAGATAAAAAGTAACATTATACTTGCAAGAAAGAGAGAGAGAGAGACTACCTGCATTGTAATAGATGAAAGTTTTATTAAAATCAAGAAAATAGTATTTTAGGAATTTGCATAAGAGTGGAGGGCGTGGAGGCGATAGTGCCTATGTTTTCGTTTTTTTGGTTTATTGCATTTTGGAAAAGCTTTTATTGAAATATTAGAAATTGGTGGAGCTATGATTAGAGCTATCAAAATGGGTTGGGCCCGTCGGGTCAACCCATCCTGCCACCTAAAAAATGTGGGTTGGGTTGGGAAAATATGAACCCATTTAGATGCGAGTCGAGCCCACACGGGTTGCGGGCTAGGGGCAAGTTGGGGCGGGCTGACCTGTCACTTGGAAGACGTAAATACAAATCACAATATACAAGTTGTATTGTATATTCTAGATCTCAGATAGTCAATCAAACAAACCCTTCGTTGTCTCAGTTCACCTGTCTTGCATAGTCTTGATGCGACGGTGTGAGTCCTAGGAAACCCTTCGTCTTCTGATTTCGATCTCAGACTCTCACGCATGACATGATATACACAGCTTTGGTAATGGCAGACTGGCAGTCATGCGCCAAGTAGAAGCAGGCAAGTTCACCACTTTTCTTCCAAACTTCCACCATCGATCTGTCGATCTCCCTCTACCAGTCTACCTCTCTCCGGCCACCGCCTCTTTCTCTCTCAAGTCTCATGATATACACGGCTATGAATCCTGCTTGTTTTTAACATCCCCAAGTCAATATCCCTTAGAAAGAAGATAATGAATATACCAAAGCAATAATCTGAAGATCAACTAAAACAAATAAAACAACTTGCTCCGTAGAAATTAATGTCAATCTTAGACAAGTTGAATGGTTGTCACGACCCGACCCAGATTCCAACACGAAATCCCGAGGTCGTGCCGTTGGAACAATAAAAGAAGAGGACAAGTACTCGTTTGTTAGTCTAAAGGTCGAGCTAACAAGCTCTAAACAAGAACGTAAAGCCGTACTAAAATACAAGATTTCAAAAATCGAAAATGCGGAAGCTTTAATAGAGTGAAACTCCGAGCTGTAGAGCTCGAAGCTAAAACAAACGAAACCAAGAGAGACATTGTCTCACGGGGCTAAACCAAAAACTCACGTGCCGTAACATTTCAGACACCGAGCAAACCATCGACAACCCAAGGTCGGCGAAACAACAAAGAACCAACCTGATATAACAACAATGACCCAATGGCTAAATCATACCGGGGTTGACAACAACAATACCAATAACAAGAATAATGAATTCCCCGTGGCTACTGATTGCCCGGGAGATAACTGAATAAATACTGCGAATTAAAGTACACAAGCTCGACGATACATGTCGGCTACAGAAATACAGTCAACAAAATACCCAAGTATTCTACCCGATCGTAAAGTCTATATAACTTTACATAAAGTCGACCTCACAATAATAGCAACGTAACAAAAATATAAATGACGATGCTATAAAGAAATGGGACTCTGAAAACTTTGGAAAGTCTTTTCTGAATTTGATCAAGAATTGGAATAAACTTCCCGCTCACTGTTTTGATTACAAGAGAAGATATATATATACTAAACTAACGGGAATAGACTAACTAACTAACAGAAACTAACAAGCCAACAGAAACAACCAAACCCTCAAAGTTACACAAAGAACCCTAAACAAACTAACATTACAACCAAGGGCTGTAACTTTCCAAAAATATGCTATTGATGTACTTCCTCCACTTAGCATTTGACTCTCCAAATTTTGCACACTTCTGCACTTCTGTTTCACCTCTAAACTGTAGGGTATTCAGCTTATATTTTCCATAGTTAATACCCCCCCCCCCACAAGTTGTGGGTATACATATACTAACAACTTGTAACCTTGACATAAATTTCCAATGCAAATGCTTCCCAAGGAACTTAGTAAAGATGTCTGCCAATTGATCCTTGCTGGATATATGCTGCAAAACCACCAGTCCTTGCTTTATCTTCTCCCTTATGAAGTGACAATCTAGTTCTATATGTTTTGTTCTTGCATGATACACTGGATTATTGGTCACTGCAATGGCTGAAGAGCTGTCACAATTCATAGGAATTGGCATTGGCAGATGAACTTGAAGGTCTTTCAAGAGATTGCTTAGCCAAACAACCTCACATCTAGTTGTAGCTAAAGCTCTGTATTCTGACTCAGTTGAAGACCTTGACACAACAGATTGTTTCTTGGAATGCCATGAAATCAAAGACCTGCCCAACATCATGCAGTAACCTGTAATTGATTTTCTATCATTGGGATTCCCAGCCATCCACGTCACAAGAGGCTTCCAGTTGAAGCTGATTGGATGATGGAAAATAAATCCCTTGTTCTGAAGAAGCTTTGACATACCTTATAACCCTATGAAGAGCCTTAAGATGAGTATCCCTAGGACTTTGAACAAATTGGCTCAAACATTGAGCAGCAAATGCCAAATCAGGCCTAGTTATTGTCAGATATATTAGCTTTCCTACAAGCTATCTATAAACACTAGGATTATCCAGCAAGTTCCCTTCATTAGCTAGGAGTTTACTATTAGGGTCAAAAGGAATGGTAAGATGCTTTGAGTTAAGGAGTTCAGCATCTTCAACTAAGTCCATGGCATATTTTCTCTGACTTAGATGAAATCCATTTGTTGACCTCATCACCTCAATACCTAGATAATATTTGATGGGACCCCATTTTTATGCTAAACTGTCATGTCATGAAGAATTTCTTTAAGAGTATTAATAGATGATGAGCTATTCCCAGAGACAAGGACATCATCAACATAAACAAGAACACTGGTGAAGCTCAAGCCATCCTTAAGAGTGAAAAGGGAATAATCTGCCATAGATTGTATATACCCTAGGTGAAGCAATACTTCAGTTAACTTGGAAAACCATTGTCTGGATGCTTGTTTAAGCCCATAGATGGACTTCTTTAATTTACATACCTTGTTGGCATGTCCTTGATCCTTGTAATCTGGTGGCAAACTCATGTAAACCTCCTCCTGTAGATCTCCATGCAAAAATGCATTGTTGACATCCAGCTGATGCACCTCCCAATTTTGTGCGTAGCAATGGCCGTAATAGTTCTAATCAGAACCATTTTGGCCACAGGAGCAAAAGTCTCAGAATAGTCAATTCCTTCCTTTTGATTGTAACCTTTAGCAACCAACCTTGCTTTGAATCTCTCCACAGAGCCATCTGAATTGTATTTGACCTTGTAGACCCATTTACATCCAATAGGCCTCTTTCCTTGAGGCAATGTGACAATTTCCCAAGTGTTGTTAGCCTCAAGAGCTTCAGTTTCCTTATTCATAGCATCTACCCCGAATTCAGATAGCCTCGATTGTAGGATTGTGGCTCTTGCACAAGAGATATGAAATTAGCATTGACCTGATGTGAATGATGTGTGTGTGACATAGTACTGGCTTTATCAAATATGGATGACAGGACATAATCTTTTAATCTAACAGATGGAACCCTATTCCTAACTGAGGTTCTGGGAATTGGAACATTGGCATTGTCATTGTCATTACTAATCTGTGTATCAATAGTACATTCTTGTTGATTATCTTTGTGACCATTGATGTCATGTGAAGGATCAGTGTCATGTGAGAGATTAATGTCAATGACAGGTGCATTATCAGTGTCTTTCTCAGTCTTACCAAAGGGAAATATGGTCTCATGGAAGACCACATGTCTGCTGATGAATACTTTCTTGGTTTCAAGATCATATAGAACATACCCTTTTTGGTTTGTGGGATATCCTAGGTGAATGCATCTAATAGCTCTAGGGTTGAATTTGTCTGCAGGGTGAACACTAGCATAGCAAAGACAACCTATAACTCTTAAGTGATCATAAGTGGTTGCAGTTTTAAAAAGGAGTTCATGGGGTGTTTTAAAATTTGTAGCAGCAGTAGGTATTCTATTTATAATGTGAGTGGCTGCCAATAGACAATAACCCCAAAATGTATGGGCAATCTCGATTGAAATCTAATGGCTCGACATGTCAAGCAAATGCCGGTGTTTTCTTTCCACTACCCCATTTTTTGTGGTGTGTCCACACAAGAAATCGATGAACAATTCCCGATCAAGAAGATAAGGAATGACCTCTCGAGTTATAAAACTCGGCCCATGGTCTACGGTTGTTTGATGGTGGTCTTAAAATGATTCTGAACATAAGCATTAAATTGTTTTAATAGAGTGAAGACATGTGTTTTAGTGGAGATTAAAAAGGTCCACACAGCCCTAGTGTAGTCATCAACAATGGTCAAAAAATACCTACAACCATTCATAGTGGCTTTCCTATAAGGTCCCCACAAATCACAATGTATAAGATCAAAGCAATGTTTACTCTTAATGCTACTAATATTGAAAGGAATCTTATGTTGTTTAGCCAAAGGACAAATCCCACACATTTCAACACTTTCAATGTTTAAATTTTTTGCTATTACAAAGATGAGATAGAGGAGCAATCTTTTGAAGTGTACTTAAAGAACTATGTCCTAATCTTTTGTGCCAACAAACTATGTCCTTATCCTTGGAAAATACAGAACATGCATATGTATTAGAAAGAGGTATTTAAGCCTTGAGGAGGTATAGTCCCTGAACCAAATCACCAGTAGCTATGGTCTTGTGCATCTTCAAGTCCTGGAAAATGCATTGTGTTCCAACAATGAGAGTGTGGCAATCAATTTGTAAGTTGAGTTTTGAAATAGACAGAAGGTTGTATTGAAATTTTGGAATATAGAATACTTTATCCAAAATCAAGTCAGGGTTAATAAAGGCCTTACCTATGTGTGTGACTTTTACTTTTGCACCATTGGGTAGGGACAGAATTATAGGGTGAATAAGAACTTCAATGTTGTGCATAAGAGATAGGGACATGCATATGTGGTCAGTGGCACCTGAATCTATGATCCAGGTGTAAAGTGAATGAAAGATTTTAGGATGATTTTCAATAATGGATGTACCTGCCATGTGTGAAAGACCAATGAACTTCTGTCCATTTTGATCGCACGTGATCTTCGGGCGTCTTTAGCTTTAAGCAAACTCATGACCTGATTAAGCCGTTGCGTATTTGTTCAAGGGTGGGATGTGTTGTTCCATCCTTGTTATTCTCGATCAATGTTGTTCTTCTCCGTCATTTTGGACTGCATAACCCTGCCATTTCCTCGATCGTGGTTGATTCCCGTAAAAATAATTGCCCTGTGTCCTTCCACCGCTTGATCCTTATTCAATCGGTCCTATGTGATGATTGGGATGTCCGGGTGTCCTATAGGAAATCCTCGAGTCTATAGCAATCATCCTTAATGTGGCCTTCCCGTTACAATAGTTACGTAAAATACCTTTCTTGAAGGGGGTCTTGTTATACGAATTCTTGGGTAAGCCATATTCTACATGCTTGATTAACATTAGCAGAAGAAAGCCGGTCGGGACATAACCTTGTCTTTGGGTTTCCTCGTCTTATCATGTAGTATGCCTCACCAATTGTTGGTAGAGGTTTCATTCTAGCAGCGTGATCCGCCTCTTATATCAGGACATAACCTTGAAACTATCGTGAAGCCCCATCAAGTCTTATCATGTAGTATGCCTCACCAATTGTTGGTATCGCTCCTTTGGTCTCGCATTTCTTGATTCTTCGTCGATCCACATGTACACTCACAATGCCTCTTATATTCATGAAACTATCGTGAAGCTTTCATCCCAATGCCCATTTCTTCATCTTGTGATAGTAGAATTCAACCGTACCTTGTTCCAACTTGTAAATTTGTTCGTGGCGGAAAATTAGCTTTCATCCCAATGCCCCTTCATCTTGTGATAGTAGAATTAGAAAATATCTCTCCCAATTCCTTCCGTGTAAATCTTTTCGATTTGGCATTTATAACGTCCATCGATTGAAAATATCTCTAATCTCTTCATTGATCACATTGAAAATCCAAGAGATGACCATATCATTTGCCCTAGCCCAGAGAGGGAATAAGGGGTCTTCTTTCTCTGGAATTTGAAAACTTCCATCCAGTATCCCCAACTTGTTCTTGGCTGAAATGGCTATCTCGAAAGATCTCTTCCAGGAATTGAAGTTGTCGCTTCCAGTCAATTTCGTGGCAATAAGGACAAGTCCTGGATGATCGTTGTTGTGAAGATAAATGGGGTGCATGTTGGAGTCAATTCCAATCTCCATGGTTGCAGTCTTGTTCTTCGATTGAGAGGGAATGGTTTAAGGGTTAGAGGGTTCATCTCCCATGGTGAGAAGAAATGGATGAGGGATTGGAGGGAGAAAATCAAGAATCAAAGGATCCTTGCTCTGATACCATGAAAACTTTGGAAAGTCTTTTCTGAATTTGATCAAGAATTGGAATAAACTTCCCGCTCACTGTTTTGATTACAAGAGAAGATATATATATATATACTAAACTAACGGGAATAGACTAACTAACTAACAGAAACTAACAAGCCAACAGAAACAACCAAACCCTCAAAGTTACACAAAGAACCCTAAACAAACTAACATTACAACCAAGGGCTGTAACTTTCCAAAAATATGCTATTGATGAACTTCCTCCACTTAGCATTTGACTCTCCAAATTTTGCACACTTCTGCACTTCTGTTTCACCTCTGAACTGTAGGGTATTCAGCTTATATTTTCCATAGTTAATAGACTCCATGAGCTACTACTCGAAAGAGTCAGCTACTACAAGCACGAACACACAATCTCAACTCGATCTGTCGACCAGCTGCGCACTGCTACAGTCACGATCGGCTCGACCTCAACTTGGTTAACGGATGACTGAAACTAGAAAACAAAGTACAGAATGAGTCATAATGACCCAGTACGCTACTACAAGAGATATGTAACATATAATTATTCAACATTAAAATAATGATGGTGTCGTTTTACAAATGACAAAACCCGTGAAGATGTGTCGTATCGCTTAGATACTTCACAAAATAACCATTTCTTTCCATTTCTAAATTGTCCAAGTGAACTAGGGTAAGTATCACTGTTAAAAAACAAACCAAATGAATTGGAATGACCTTCTTATAAAAATCATCATGTATAAGTATATATATTTATATATATACACCTCAAGTTTTCATATAATGCACAATCAAGACAAATATGGTCACTTAGATCTCACGTTCCAATTAACTCTGTGTTGTCACATAAATGCTCATAGTAAGCCACATAAGGGATAGAGAAGATACTCAATTAGTGCTGCTATGTTGCTCGTGCAATACACAGTATTAAACCCATCGATGCTCGTGTAATACATCGACTTGTACTGAGAACCTACTCGGTTTAAATAGAAAGCCAATGACGCACGTATTGATACGACAATGGGGCTACTTCCCCACTGCGGCCTACAATGGAGGTGTGTGTGCAATCTTCGGTACGACGATCCATAGCGAATATGAATCTTACGATTCGTATAGGCGATGTATCGTCTCACCATTGACTTAACCAATCAAATCACATTATGTCAGCTGGACTTAATGCAATTCACAAGTAGATATTTACTTGCCATAAACCAATAACAGCCAAGTTTCGGAAGAGTGAACTCAACAAATCAAGTAGGTTATCAAGCTCTACTACATAAATCATGATGAACGCATAATTGTCGTTAACTGACCTATCACGTTAGAGCTTACATATAGAGTCTCTAAACCACGTAGGGATTGAACACAATGTATGTTACATTGCATTCTTCCTTAATAGCAACTCGGTTGAGTCTTTACTACAAGTTCACCAAATTAAGGTTCAATTGCTATATGCAAGGTAACCCTATCTAAGTTCTCAATCCATGGTACTAACTAGGTTTCTATGCTCATAATGAAACCAAGGTAACATTTCCAATATCATTGAAAACTTAAGGCATTCAAGATTAAATCATGTTTTAATCAAAGATACACAATATGTTTACTAAGTCATATTATCAAACCAACATATGCTATTCATTCCTTAATAAATATTACAATTATGCTTTCATAGTCATAATACCAACTAGGCATAGGAGATCATTTTCTAGCATAAACCCAAGCTAAGTTATTTACTCAACCATCAACCCATCATACATCGTCTAAGACTACTTCGTTAGACTAGGATCATTAAACCCTTTAGGTCATGAATAACAAACTCTTCCTAGAATGATAATTCATCCTAACTCACAAAATGCATAGTAGTCCATGAGTTATACAAACACTATCCTTAACGAGTTCAATTATTACAAAACCCAATTATCACAAGCATGTCATCAATGCTATCGTAATCGTAACCTAAGACTTTCTAAATAGAATGCCCAAAAGTACACTCACCATCACATACGAATCGATCATCTAATCATATTCCCAATTCACCATTTATCACACAAGAATCACATCTTAGATTATATAACAAGTTAACGCACTAGAGTGCACAAAACATGACTTCCCAAAATTCAACGCTCTCATTAGTTTGAAATCTAACTATTATGGAGAGTCGTGTAAGGATTTTAGACTTTACTAATACATTCATAGGAACTTATAATGAAGTCATAAATCATCAATTATCATCCAAACCAAAAATCTCTAAAAATGACATAATGTTGTGATTTCACAAATTAGATTCAACGATCTCCAAACGTCGTAGGATTTTATCCTAGGACTCACACGAACCCATTAAAACTCTATTTGACTCTGTTGAGTCGAAACACTAACTTTCAAAAGTTAAGTCACAAACTCTTTTTGAGATTTATAGACTATCCGGGTCCCTAAACCCATTAACATGTTCTTTAAGGCATAGATACCCAACAAACATAATAAAACCCATAATTACGCAAAATGTCCAAATCTTGAAATTTTACAATTTAGGCACAAGCTTCTTCATTAAATTCCCAAACTAATTAATTTAATAAACTAACAATATTCTCATGCTAACATTAAGGGTGTAAATCGGACCCACCGAACCACGGAATCGAACCAAACCAAACCAAACCAGTCGGTTTGTTTCGGTTTTGATCGAAGATGGTTCGGTTTCGGTTTCAAAAAATGGAAAACCACATGATTTGGTTCGGATCACGGTTTTTGGTATCTAACCAAATTGAACCAAACCAAACCAACTTATATATTTTTATTTATTTATTATATAATATATAATAATTACATTTATTAACTATTTTGAACCTTATGATCATCTTATATACATAATCTAGGCTTTTGATTTATTCATAATATATATATATATATATACACACACACACACACATGACACATACTAAACCAAACAAAATCTTGATTGTTGGAGAACTATTATTTCTTCAACTGCTTGTGTTTATTTTAGAATTTGTATTATTTTCTTTATGATAATTTGTTGTCAGTAGGTTATTTCCTAATTTTGATGTTAATTCCAAATTAAAATCTTTTTTATTGTTATTTTTAATGCTAGCTAATTTCATTAATAATAATTTATATAAACCACAAAACTGAACCAAACCAAACCGAGTGGTTCGGTTCGGTTCTAAGTCTTGTTCGGTTAGATTTGAGATTTTTGAAACCAATGGAGGGTGGTTCGGTTTGTGGTTTTGATATAAACCAAACCAAACCGAACCACTTACACCCCTAGCTAACATCACCCAAAGATTTCAATTAGAGTCCTAAACCCTTTCAATACGCAAATTCACCAATTTCAGTCTCACCCGACCAAATCTTGAAATCTCCCAATTGAGACCCGACGAACACAAAAAATTGTAGAAATTTATCATAGGGCTCAAAGCCTCAAAACAACACTTTAAAAATTTAATTAACTCCATTGAGTCAAAATACAATTTTCCAAATTTTAGGACAATGTATAATTTCGAAATTTATTTTCATTTGGGTTTCTAAACCCCATAACAAGTAATTCTCATTCCTAATTGCTTCAATAAACCCAACAAATCCAACCCTACATGTTCACAACTCAAAACCCCAACTAAATACATCATTTAGACATAGAAATCAACCACAAACCAAGAGGAACAAACTTCTAACATCCTATCACCAATTTAAGCTAGAAAAGAAAGTTGGAGGTTTAGTAACGTATCTTAAATCAAGCCCTTGAAGTCTAGTTTCCAACGTATTAAATGGATCTCAATTCTGAGTTTCCTACACTAAATTGTGGCCGTTCTACTATAGACTGTTGTTAGGCTGCGGGAACATGCGGCCCAAACCGAAAATCTACTCAAGCACGTACAATGCCACACGAAATTTATTCCAAAACAATCCCAAGTTAATCCTAAATGTCCTTAGTCATCCAGGGCTAATCTTAGGGTCAACTTAACCTAAAATAATTATTTAAACTTCACCATTAAATCTTGATAAACATTCCAAATCTTCCGACTGTTACAATGGTTATCTAGTCAAAAGAAGTCACTGACAAAAGAGCACAGATCTAATCGAGGATTTAAATTTTAAAGGGAGGAAAATAAAGGGAAATGACATCAGTTTTTGGCACTTCCTTTTGCCTGTGAAATGTAAGAAACTTTCGGT
Organism: Codonopsis lanceolata; assembly: GCA_013146195.2. Lineage (NCBI taxonomy): Eukaryota > Viridiplantae > Streptophyta > Magnoliopsida > Asterales > Campanulaceae > Codonopsis > Codonopsis lanceolata. The sequence goes on from CM028379.1 coordinate 96,644,708, forward strand.
GTATGTACATGTACTAGACTACTAGGTACTCATTTCAATTTTCAGCTGAGCATCGGAAAAATTGGTGGGTTGACCCGCTCAACCCGCAACCCATGATGGGTTGGGTTGGGTTGGAATTTCTTAAGCCCGACACCTTTGGTGGGTTGGCCCGCCCTGCCCTGCCAACTGATGGGTTTTAATGGGGTCTGGGTTGGCCCGCCCCGCCAACCCACCTTGACAGCTCTAGCTATGATATGAGTCATGAGAGCATATAACCTCATTATTGGTACTCAATTTATTAGTACATTCACATAGGGGTGTAAGTGGTTCGGTTTGGTTTGGTTTTGGCCAAAACCACAAACTGAACCGCCCCTATTGGTTCCAAAATTTTCAAACCAAACCAAACCGAAGAAGGATTGGAACCGAACCGAACCATTTGGTTTGGTTCGGTTTTGTAGTTTATGTAAATTGCTTTTAATCAACTTAACTATCATTAAGAATAAAAATAAAAAATAGGCTGAAATTAACATCAAAATTAGATAATAACCTAATAAAATAAAATTATCATAAAGATTACAATACAAGTTTCAAAATAAACACAAACAATTGAAGAAATAATAGTCCTCCAAAAATCAAGATTTTGTTTGTTTAGTATGTATGTATACATACATATATATATATATATATACATATATATATATATATATATATATATATATATATATATAAATGACTAAATTAAGATGATCTAAAAGTTTAGAATAGTTAACAAATGATATATAATATACATTATATAATAAATAAATAAAAATGTATAAGTTGGTTTGGTTCGGTTCGATACCAAAAACCGTGAACCGAACCAAACCGAGCGGTTTTCCAATTCTTGAAACTGAAACCGAACCGTTTTCGATAAAACCAAACCAAACTGACCGGTTCGGTTCCGTGATTTGGCGGTTCCGGTTTACACCCCTACATCCACATGGCTTTTTCTGGACTGACTATATAAATGTTTAAATTTATTTATTTCAAGTCAATGAAAACCAATAAACCTTTCTTTGTTTTTTAGGACCCATATTGTTAACAAGGCCCAAGATTTGGTCTTGTTGCATTTGCTCATTTTTCTCCAACGCCTTGTTTAATGAACAACTCAACCCTGAATTACTCCAGTCGGGCTCCGACTTCTTCTGCTTGTCGTATGCCCGCATCACATAAAGATATAATAGTGTTACGATGTCAATATGGTTTCCCTTGCATAAATCAGCTAGTAACAATGTGTGATGGATAATTCGGGTAAATTGCATCGCTACTAGATATAGTTTGGTCAATTTTCAACACAATCCCCTTCACGCTTAACCCGTTTTAGTGCCACCCCTTCTGTCAAATATTGTTCTTTTGCAATGGCTATATTATTGATATTTTTATGGGAGTTCATTGCAAAAAAACTATGTCCTATTTTGAGAAATTCAAATTAAACCTTATGTTTTAATTTTTGACCTTTTAAACCTTCACCTTCAAAAAAATCAATTCAAATATTATGTGTGTTGGGCGTTATAAGCCAATGACGAAAGGCTGACTGACAGCTGACTTGGAGCCCACGTCGCGACGCAGTGGTAGTTCGGCTGATTTTCCTCCATTTGCTTGAAACTAATTGCATAAAAGACCTTGTTCTTTGAACTTGATTTCAAAGTAAACCTTTAATACACATATTTCATCCTTCAAATTTCAAATATAATCAAACTGTTTCATTTCATTTTAATCATCATGAATACATAAGTTTATTATAGTGTGGGTGCCCCGGATGCTCCCGCGCCCCACGCGCCCTTGGATAGGGGTGCGCGTCATGCGGAATCGACACCACACTTTCCATTCCACCTTCCCTTGTTTAGAGGAAGACGAAATTAAAAATACGGAAAAGGGTGTTGTCAAAAAGCGCGTGGAATACGCCTCGGTCACTTCAGTGATTTTTGGTCCATTATGGGAGCTTTGGGTTTTCTGTATCAGGGTATCCCTTTTTTAGGGGATAACAGGATGCAGGAAAGCATCACCCTTTTATTCGCATCTTCCCTTGTTTAGGGGAAAATGGAAAGTGCAAGAAAGGATGTTGCGGGCCCCATTATGGACTTTATGAAAATTGTCTTAAGACCTATTTCGGATCGCTATGAGTGCTTTGAGTTTTCTATATCAAGTTATCCCTTGTTTAGGGGATACCAGGATACAGGAATACATCACCCTTTCATTCTAATTCTCCCTTGTCTAGGGGAAAACAGAAAATTGCAAGAAATGATATTGCGAGGCCTCACTGTGATCCAAAATATTTTGACATAGTCGTCATCCTTATTTTAAGGAGAAAATAAAGAAAAAACCAAAAATAAAACCAGAGAATGCAAAAAAGCGGGTTCGGAGGCTAAGTTACGAGTTGGGAAGGTGCTAGGCACCCAACTCGTCCTTTCGGTCTCAAAAACAGTTTTTGGCTAAAGTATGTTTTTTGTTATATTTTTCTAGCAAATAAATAAAGCATTCAACAAATATATCCATATTTACATTATTTATGGACTTGCAGCTGTCTCGTTCCAATAATTTACAAATACACTTAAAAATATTTGGCAATAATAATGGCTCTTTTTTATGCTATTTTCTAAAAATATCCGGGCAGCACAACGACTTATATTTTTACATTAGGCCGGATAGAAAATAGTTTTTTTTATAAAATAACACCCTTAAAAGCTCACCTTTTAGAGTATGGTGTGCTCACTCTGTCCTTCCGGGAGAGGGAGTCTTTTTTGCTGCTGATGCTGCGATTTAGGCAGGGTAACTGCTTCCGAAGGTTCCTTCTGGGCACCGTAAAACGGGCGGAGCAACTGCTTGTGTTTTTGCTGCTGCTTGCTTGTTGTTGGCGGAAATCAGGCAGAGCAACTGCTTGCTTCTCCCGGATTTGTCCTTTTTACTTGGGCAGAGCAACTGCTCTTTTCGAGATTTTTTGATCGGGGGAATAGGGTGGAAACCTAGCTGGGGGGCTAAGGCTCACTTTGACCGGTTGGTTTTGAGTTTGGAGGAGTTTTGGCAAAGTTTCGAGGCTTTATAGGAGGGGCACTCACTATCTCACGATCGCTCTCTATTCTTACAGCGTAACAACAACGCTGAAAGCTTTAGGCGTTTTTCGGTTGCGTTTTTTCGATCCCTAAGAGTGAACTCGGGACTCCTATTTATAGGTTGAGAGAGGGACATCGCGCATTTCTGGATTTCACTCCGTGCTTCACCAGTCTGTACCTCGTGCTTCAGAATTTGTGCAATGCGTTAACTTTTGAGTGCACTGTAGCAGGTCTAGCGCCGGAACCACCCTTTTTGGGCGCCGCGCCAAGGGCCTTTATTGGTCGTGCCAGCCCTCCAAATTTCAGCCACTTTTAACACTTTTAGCCCCTGCATTTTACTGTTTTGTGCATCCTGCTTTGTCTTTTGCATTTTTATATCCTGTAACTTGACATTTGTTAAGTTTTAACAGGTCTTGATATCGCATGTCAATGTTACATATCAGGGGTATGAAATTAGGGTGTCTACATATAGCATTATATTATTAATAGAACATAGCTACTAATTACAACCCCCTCACCCTGCCCCCAATTTTATTAATACATTTCCCTTCCCCACTAAAAAGAACTAAAATGACTCTACATTACTATTTAATTACCGGTCCAAAAATAAATTTAACAATTATTTAAAAAGATTATTTTTTTCGTATTGTTATAAACTTTTTTTTGAAATATACAAATAATACATTTTTTTTCTATAATGTCACCCAAGTGTCACCGATTTTGGGCAACACTTTTGGGTTTATTTTTTATTTTTTTTAAATTACTGAAAATTCAAAATAAAAATAAAATTTTATGTTAAATTTTTTTTAACTATTAAAAAACTAAATTTTATTTAAACGTAACAAATGATGGCATCTCTTGAGAAAATGGAAATGAGTTCCTTGAGCTACATCGATCCTCGACTGGTGGCAAGTCTTTAGTATTGTCGCCTAACATGAGTCATTATTTCATATTTTATGGAAGAAGATTTAATTTTTTTAAGCATATTTTTTTATTTTCTATATTTTTAAGAAATTAAAAGAAAAATGTTATTTTTAACCCAAAATGGGTGACATAGTTTTACAAAATAATAAATATTCTTTGTATATTTAAACAAGCTAGAATAAAAATCGTTACATTTAAAACAATTGTTAATTTCTTTAAACTATTAATATAATCGGTTATTTTAAGTGATTGTGGGACATTTTTGTCTTCTTGGTTGGGGGTGTATTTAGGTAAATATACTCCTTTCGTTAAAAAGAAAAAGGTTAAATTTAGACTTTCTAGAGTTGATTTAATGTAATTTGATTTGATAAGATAAAATGGGTGTATAAAAGGTTTGATTTGAAATTAAATTCAATACATAAGGTTTTTATTGCAACTAGTGATACATCCATCCTTAACGTGGGCTCCAAGACCGCCTTTTGTCATGGCTTATAACATGTAATAGTCTAACAGATGGAAGGTTTGAATTAAAAAACAAATTCAAGGTGGAGATTTAAAATGTCAAAAATTAAAACATGAGATTTATTTTGAAATCTACGAAATATAACCTTTTTTTGCAATTAACCCTTTTCTTTATTGAGTGAATTAATTAAACTTGTTATTGATTGAACCCTTGGATATCGAGTCTAAGGTAAGTTAATTTCATCCTAATTTTTCTTAAATATTTTGAGAGATTGGGGGGGGGGGGTTGTTTTGAATTAAATTTCATCACCGACGGTGTATAATTTTGTTTTACACAAGCGGCCTTTGGATATGTCAATCACAATATTTGTCTTGATTTTTATTAGATTTGTTGGCCACGTGTCATGATGAAACGCTACTTGTATAAAAAAATCTACGTTGGAAAATTTTGCTATTTCTTTTTTGATTTAACAAATAATTGGTAAGCTTCACAAAGAAGCATCTTAGCTACTGTCATGTTATTTAGCATATTGCAGACAAACAAATTTGATTTCATTGGGCTTACTTTCACTATTTTAATGGAATAATTGTGGGTCGGTCCTTTTTTTGGAATCATAACCTCTTTCATGTGCTATTTTTTTATTCAACCGCATAAGTCTATTTTTTTTAATTTCTTCCTAAAATGCCCCTCCTTCTCCTATTGGTGAATATCAATCACCGGAGTTGACGCGAATTCAACGAAGAAGAAACAGTTTCAGTTGCGAGGCCAAATAAGTGGTGGAATCCAGAGCGACATTAATTTCCCTTCACTTGATCAATCTCTAGGATCCCTTGGGGAAACCTCATACAAAAGTTGAAGCGCCTCTATCACTTGCAAACAACAAAAGAACCACAAAGAAAATAAAGTCATGCAACTACCCCATAGATAGAAATAGAGAACCACAGGTGTGTAAACTTATAGCTCCCGTAAGAAAGTCTACCATAACTCTGTAAATACTTGCATCCAATGCTTGCGTCGTAGGTTCTGATGTTTGCATTGCACGCTTCAATACTTGTGTCGTAGTGTAACACCCCAAACTCGGGTTCGACCTTTTTGGACCCACATTTGGCCACGTCACTACAAATTCAAACTTAAATAAATACTAATCAAACGTTATCCAACTAGAATTACAAAAGTCTCCAATTTAAAATACAGTCATCCAAAATAAATTACGAAACAAAAGTCTACTAAATTAACTATGTCTCTATTAAATTCCAAAACATATAAATACGCCCTAAAAATTTCGATTCCTTCACTGGTATCCTCTACCTCAAGCTTAGTCCTTAATTCCGACCTGGAAGAAGAGTGATGTGAAGGGTAAGCAAACGAAGTTCAGTAAGATCATACGGCTTCCCTCCGGTTTCTAAGGAGATGTGACTCAAAGAATAATCATGTTGTATGTAGAACAAAGTTTAGACATTTGATAACTTGCAAAATAAAAAGATAGTTAACAAAAGATTAAAAATCTTTTTTAAATGGAGAGTTCAAACAAAACAAAATATGGATCAAATAAGGTTGTCATTACTGACTGTCCTATACCGGCTAGTAATAACCGAAGATCAAAAATATGTATTAAGATCACATAAGGGTCTATTGACCAAGAACCAAATTGCCCGAATGGTACGCAAATCCCCGTAAGGTACACAAATCCCCCGAATGGTACACAAATCCCCCGAAGGATACAATATTAAGGTATATCCGGATTACCGCACTCACGGGCCAAGTGGTGCAATTTAATTAATTTCATTGTTTATCACGTAATCCCCGTGACGGATTGTTCATACTTAGTGATCATAATTATTTTCAAAACATAGATGCTATTATAAATGTATCACTATCAAAATAATACTTGTATTGTAAATCATTATTTTTCAATACAAAGGAATATGCCGACAAGTTGACAATTACGAAATAGATTTTTCGATAATAAAAGTATTTCGTGTAAGCAAGTTTAAGCATGAAAATTTGCGATAACGAATCCATAATGAAGACATTCAACAAAGGCTAACAACGGAATCAAATCAACTACCGACACGGGGTCGGGCATGGCAAATGAAAGAACGAATAATTCAAGAATCAACGGAAGCCTAACATTAAAAGTATTTTTATACTTTTACAAAGAACCTAAATGAAACGTTCCAGACTGCGATTGAAGCCTTAAGTTAGTGTTGTCCAAATCTAAATTTAAACATAACACTAAAATTAAATTTTTGAATTTCGGGTCTTATTATTTTAGATCTCAAATAAACAAAAAGAAATCCCAACAATTGACACTAAGCTCACTATTGCATGAAGTCAGAAAACTAATTCAAGTCCAAAAGCTTAGGGTCTTGTCAGGCATGATCTAACCCCCCCCCCTTTTTTTGTGTAGTTGATGAAACAAAATCCTCTATTTTCTTCTCTGCACACACACTTACACACCTTCAAAGTACACACAACCCTACACACTTTGAAACCACACAACATGTTAACTATTTCTCATTCTTTTCTCTCACCTTTCTTCTTTCTTTCTTTTTCTTCTTTTCATTGTTTCATTCTGTGACCTTGCCCCCGCTTTTTTTTAACTCCTTCCAACGCCATCAATTCTCTCTCTCTCTCTCTCTCTCTCTCTCCTCTTCCCCATCTCACGCAATCACAAACAAACATAACCAATCAACTCTACTCTTCTTCCTCACCTCCATTCTAATCACCGCATCAAAACACACATGCACACTAACAACCCATAGTACCGAAAAAGACAAGAAAAACTCCAATCCACATAGATAGTTGGATAACAACCCATACAATAAAGTTTCGATCGGTGTTTACATTGATGAAGAAGGATCACGACAACTTACTCGAAAGAACCTCTCGGTATTATAATTATAATTATAATTATAATTATAATTATAATTATAATTATTGTTATTATTGCTATTATTATTATTGTTATTATTATTATTATTGTTGTTATTATTGTTATTGTTATTATTGTTATTGTTATTATTGTTATTGTTATTATTGTTATTATTGTTATTATTGTTCTTATTGTTCTTATTGTTCTTATTGTTCTTGTTCTTGTTGTTATTGTTGTTATTGTTTTTATTGTTATTGTTGTTATTGTTTTTATTATTATTGTTGTTGTTATTATTATTATTATTGTTGAAGTGGTTATTAATAAGATGAACCAAGCCAAATAGCACTAACATTATAATTAAATCAATTTACTAATTGTATTGACCCAACACAAAGGTGGTAATTCTAAAAATAGGCCCAAAATAATTTGTTTCAAATTTTTAGGTTGGCCCAAAACAAATATATATAATTAATAGGAATAATTACAAGCCGGTACATCTTTTAAAACATGTTTTCAAATAAATCCACCTATTTTTTAGATATATCTTTTAGATATAATTTTAGAGGAAAAGTACATCAATGCCCTTTCCACCCCACCTTTCCAACAGTAGCCCTTTCGACACCTCCATGGCCCTCACTATCTTAGTCCTCCTCACTGCTCTCTTCTTCATGAGCTTCTTCTCCTTCTACATCTGCCGCTATGCCGACGACGCCTCCACCACCACCGGTCGTTCTTCCACCAACAACGCCGTCCACCACTTGTCACGCCGCAATATTACTCCATTTAATTCCCAATTCGCGAGGCCTCGACCCTCGCTTATCCAACCATACGAACACCTTTTAATGAGGAAGCTCTGATATCCGTTTTTATAGATTCAGATCTGAGATTTACAAGCTCCGCTCTTGACATTTCCTTTCTCTTAAAAGAGTCATTCCAAAAGGAAGGAATTCGGAGAATCAGGCTCAGGAGAATCGGGTTTGTTGCAAAAGTGAAGAAGCTTTATAACGCACAAAAGCTTCAGGATGTATTTGCAGATTACGAAAACAAGAGTTATGAAAAGTTAATCAGCTCGATCGAAGCTCATGCAAGCAAAGCGATGCGGCGGTGTTGAAATCTTTCTTGGGGAAGATATACAAAAGGCAAAGTAGAAAATCCCAGGTTGGCATTTGGTATACATAAGGTTGGCATTATATGATTCATGTGAAAATGTAATTTCAGTTATGAAAGGTTGGCATTATATGATTCATTTGGAAATACAAGATTCTACGATGCGTAGTATAGTATGCGCATATAGCTCTTAATCAAGTCTTTCAAGTTTGGTAGGAAGATCAAATTTTGTTTTCACAATTTCTCCGTTAGTTTCCGTTAAGCAATAGTAGAGAGCACCTAACGGTCGGCAGAACTTTAACGGAGCATAACTTTCGCGTCCGGATGAATTACGGGACCCACAGCATATCAAATCGAAGCTCTCGACGAGCTCTACAAGATTCACCAGGTTTACCCTGTGAACTATTCATTTTTAGCCCAAAAAACGCTGTTTAAGTACTGTTATGGGCCTTTGAAGTTTTCGAGCTTTTCGTCTTTTTGTTTAAGACTTTTCCTTTTAGGGTTTGGATTGTTAGGGCATATAAATACCTATTAAACATTATTTGGGTAGTTTTTAATAAAATTTGAGTTTTTTGCTTTTTGCTTGAACCCTAGCCGTCATGGCTTGTTAAGGAATTTCGTTGAAAGAGTTTCTATTTGATTGTTTTTCAAAATCTTGTCAAATCCATCGATGCCGGGCTTGGCATCGAGTTTTTGGATTAATTTGGTACTTCATAATCTTGTCAAATGCATCACGATGCCAGCGGTTGGCATCGAGTTTACGGATTGATTTTACGTCAAATGCATCGATGCCGGCATCGAGTTTCTAGATTGATTTGGTCCTCCAAAATACTATCAAATGTATCTTGATGCGGCACTTGGCATCGAGTTTTTAGATTGATTTTGTCTTCCAAAATCAAGTCAAATGCATCGATGCCAAGGCTTGGCATCGAGGTTCTTGATTAATTTGGTCCTCAAAATACTATCAAATGCATCATGATGCCGCCGCTTGGCATCGAGTTTGTATTGATTTTGGTCACCATAATCTTTGTCAAATGCATCGATGCGGGCAGCATCGAGTTTGAGATTGATTTTACGTCAAATGCATCCGATGCCAATGATTGGCATCGAGTTTACTGATTGATTTGGTCTGCGTAATGTTTCAATGCATCGATGCCGGCTTGGCATCGAGTTTACAGATTAATTTGGTCTGCATAATCTTGTCAAATGCATCACGATGCCGGGCTTGGACATCGAGTTTGGATTGATTTTACGTCAAATGCATCGATGCCGTGATTGGCATCGAGTTTACGGATTGATTTGGTCTGCATAATCTTTGTCAAATGCATCCTGCGATGCCCGACAGCATCGAGTTTTACGGATTAATTTGGTCCTGCATAATACTATCAAATGCATCCTAATGCCAGGGCTTGGCATCAGAGTTTCTAGATTAATTTGGTCCTCCAAAATACTATCAAATGCATCGATGCGAACTTGGCATCGAGTTTTACTATTGATTTTGGTCCTCCAAAATCTTTGTCAAATGCATCGATGCGGACGGCATCGTAGTTTACTCGATTGATTTTACATCAAATGCATCACGATGCTAGGGCTTGGCATCGAGTTTCGGATTGATTTTACGCCAAATGCATCACGATGCCGAGGCTTGGCATCGAGTTTCTGAATTGATTTTGGTCTTGCATTAATCTTTGTCAAATGCATCACGATGCAACTTGGCATCGAGTTTACAGATTGATTTGGTACTCCAAAATACTATCAAATGCATCCTGATGCCATCACTTGGCATCAGAGTTTCTGATTGATTTGGTCCTCCAAAATACTATCAAATGTATCCTGATGCCAGCACTTGGCATCAGAGTTTCTGGATTGATTTTTACGTCAAATGCATGCACGATGCGAGGGGCTTGGCATCGAGTTTACAGATTGATTTTGGTCTTGCATTCTTTGTCAAATGCATCGATGCCGGCACTTGGCATCGAGTTTCGGATTGATTTGGTCTGCATTAATCTTTGTCAAATGTCAAATGCATCGATGCGACGCACTTGGCATCGAGTTTACAGTTTGATTTGGTCTGCATAATCTGGGATCGGTTTGTCTTCATTAATGGCATTTTTGTCATTTGGCAAGCAATTTGTAGTTAAATGAAATGTCCAAAAAATTGATGGTTCTATATGAAAACATGTTTTCAAAATTGTACCCACTTGAAATTCTCCCTAATTAATACCTTTGTGGCCCAAAACAAATATATATAATATTAATTATTATAATTATAATTAATACTTTTATTGGGGTATTACACGTAGGCTCCGATGTTTGCCTCGTAAGCTTTAATGATTGCGTTGTAAGCTCTAATGTTTGTCTCGTAGGCTTCAATGCTTGTGTCGTAGACTCGGATGTTTACCTCGTATGCTTCAATGTTTACGTCGTATGAATGAATGATAAGGAAAGATGAATAGCGAGTGTGTGTTGGAAAGAGAAATTGTGTGACTAGTGAGAAAGAGAAAGTATATTACAAATCTGATGAAAGAGTGTGTGAGAGCACCCATCACCATCAATCATATTCCAATGTACTGGTTCCCTCTCATTGTTTTCTTTTGTGCATCGATGCCCAAATTTGGGCAGCGGTTTTTTACATTGTGAAGCCCAAATGCATTACGGTGCCTAATTTTTTAATTGCGAAGCCCAATTTTTGCATTGTGACTCCTAATTTTTTAATTGCGATGCCAAAATTTGGGCAGAGGCTTTTGAGCGACGCTTAAAAAATTTGAACGACGCCCAAACTTTTTGACCGACGCCCAATTTTTTTTACCGATGCCCAAATTGGGACAGTGACTTTGTATGCGCGTCTTTCCTTCATTAAGGCTCCGTTTGTTTCACGGAAAATGACTTCCGGAAAACGTTTTCCTCATTTTTCGGTGTTTGGTAACCTTAGGAAAATGTAGTCAACCTAAAAGATTTTCCGAGTCAACGGAAAATGACTTACAGATTTATTTTCCGTAAGTCATTTTCCGAATATTCGAGCAACCCTCCGCGCCCTTCCAAAATTACACATATTTACATATACGCATAATATTTCACCCAACAAATAAATTGTTTAGAAATATAAATGGAGTTTGTGCACGTTATTTATAAATTATAATTTTAAAAAATATTCACTACGTCCTAAAATTAGTATCCGTTATATTATATTATTATTCAAGGATGTCCCAAACATTATTTATTTTATTTTTTAAAACAATTTTTCATATCAATTATTAATAAAAAATATTTGTGAGCTTGAAAAAATATGGAACTTATTGATTTGACACCATTAATGATAAATTGGGGGTTATTAAAAGAAAATTACTTAAACTTCAACACTATTTTATATTTAATAAGTGTATTAATATTAGAATATACTTTTTTGTATTTATTCATATACTTTTTTTCGTAACATTTTCCGTGTATTTGCCAAACATCCGAAAATGTTTTCCGTCATATTTTCAAAAGATTTACCAAACACCTGAAAATAAAATCTTTCCATTTTCCAGAAATCATTTTCCGTTAAACAAATTAACGGAGCCTAAGGATATCTTCGTCATTCCCCCCCCCCCCAAAGTATACTTCAGCAATTGAAAACAAATATATGAAACTTTTTCGGTTATAATATCATGATAGTAGACCGGTCCGGTTATCACCCTTTTTATTAGTCAAATTTAATGGTTTTAAACTCATAATGGGTGATTAGGATAATGAAACATTTTAAAGATAAATTGCGTCTGGTCTACTTTGTAAGATTTATAATCGCTTAAATTCATTTTCGTGTTAAACCACTAAAGTCATTTTTATAATATTGTTCATAAAATACGCAATTATAGAACTGATGAAAATTTCTTCTTCTTCTCCGTCTTCATCGGGTTCGTTCGCCTCTATCCTTGTTTTCCCTTTTTTTGCACTTGTTTTTTTCTACTTTCTTACTTACATGAGAATTATTTACTCTTACTTTCTTCACCACAATAAGAATCAATGAAAGAAAGTTTGGTACTTAGGGATGACAAGGAAAGAGAGTGGGAAGTTAGGGTGGTGAAGAAAAATGGTGGTTACTTTACTCTGCCATGCTAACTTCCCTCTCTCTTTTCTCTTCAAGTTCAAGCTGTCAAGAAAGCAAAACAAAGAGGAGAAGACCAAACTAGGAGTGATCACAACATATCAACTCTTTTCTTCTTATTCTCCATTGTGTTTGTTTGTTCATCATTTGTGTTTGTGTTAGTATGGATGTAAATTGTTCGATAAAATGTCCGAATATAAATTTGTTTGTTGTTAGATATCCTATTTTAATCTAAATGCATCAATTTAGATTTGCAATGCATGAAAGATACATCAATTTTGAAGCATTTATTGATTGTGTACAGGAAGAAGAAAGATTAGGTTCTCGTTCATTTTGCAAGCATTCAATTGGATAATCGATACATGAAAATCATGCATCGCAATTTCAAATTCATGCATCGTTAAGGAACATGAGGTCCGATTCTTTTTGCGATGCATCCATTTAGGATTCTGATGCATCAAAATCATGCATCACAATTTTCAAATTCATGCATCATCAAGAGACATGAGGTCTGGTCCATTTTACGATGCATCCAATTGGAATGAGCTATTTTGTCTTCATTGTTTACGCAAACACCTTGAGATTAGTCTGTATTTTCCCTGCAACCTTCGTCTCTCATAAAATTAAACCAATCCCTCCCATCTCCTTTCCTATTGTCTACATAATCTTTTTTCTTTCCCTTTATAGGTACGTGAGGGACTCATTTTGAAACTAAGTATGAATAAATAAAGATTTTATTTCCATGAGTACCTAGTAATCCGTGGTGTTTTCATTTTTTATGTAGTTATGTGATTCATATATGCATAAACACATGAATTGGGTACAACTCTCCAACTCTGTCCTCTTCAATTTCAAATCTCACCCCTACTTTTACCCTCTTGTCATTCTTACTTGCAGAAAAGTCGAAGCATTAAATGAATAAATGACATACACGAAAGAAGCAATGGAATTGATACATTGAAATTCCAAATAGTTGCATCGTGAACCAAATTGATGCATCGATTTGGAATGGCAATGCACCGATTTAGAACGACGACATATCAAATTTTGAACCCCAATGCATCGTAATTCAATTTGTGCATTGCGATGCACGATTTTGTGAATTATGATGCATGAAAAAAACTTTATGCACGCGTCTTTGTTCATTAAGAGTATACTCGTTATTTTGTGCATTGCGATACATAAACGAAAGCTTTATGCGCGCGCTTTTGTTCATTAAGGGTATACTCGTTATTTGCATCAAGAGTGTCTTTTTCCGGTTAATAGAAAAAATAGGGTACTGACGTACTGTAGCGGTTGGAAATTGTCTGGGAGGGATCGACCCAGTTATCACCCATATTTTTTGGGGGTAAAATTCGATCCAGTCCCTTTTTCAAAGTTTGTAACCGCTATAATCCATCGTGTGTTTTTTTTAAACCGTAAAAGACACTTTTGGGGGCTAAAAGACTGTGATACCCTTACTATACTAAAGACGCGCTACGGATTAATTTAAATTACCTAATCTGATTTTGCACCATTATGCATCAATTTAAATTACATGATCCAATTTTGCATCGCGCTTCAAATTTTTGCACCACGATGCATCAATTTAAATTACCTTATCCAATTTATGCATAGCGCTCACCACGTAAAACACTCATTTAATGCATGGTGCTGCAAAATTATAATGAACCAGACCTTCATGTCTGTCGTCTTCTTCCTCCTCCTCCTCCTCTGCTTTCGTCTCTACTGAAAAATCATTAAACCAAGCCCAGGTTGATCCTTATTTCGTTGACGCAACAATGATGGCCGAAGTTGTGGACGAAACCGATCTGGGTATTTTAAGAACAATTTTTTGAAAATTGACTTTAGCGATTGTGAAAAAACAGGGGAGTATAGCGACTAAATATTTAAGAAAAGGTACCGACCAACAATTTCTCTAAAAAAAAAAATTCTTCTCAATTCGGTGTTTCGATTTGTGCGAGTTTTAGGCCTGTTTTGATCCATTAAGATTTACATGTCAATGGTATGCGTCTGTGCGTGGAAGAGAGTGGAGTAAAATGGTCTATTCATTAAGTTAGTGGCCAATGAACGAATAAATTTGATGGGAATTAACAGAAGGGGTAGCGTTGAAACATGCCAAACCTTTTTGGTGGAGCACTGAAATTTGACCTAACCATAGGGTGTGGCGTTGCCTTTTTATTTTTACCCAGTGTTAGATTTCTGGAAAGAATCGCATATTTGAATGTCGTTTTGGCTAATCGGCATGTGTTCCAACTTCCAAATGAGTCGCGCTATATAGACCTCCCTTCTAAGTGTACCTATACCCAATTTTTAAATATTTTAAAACACTTTGTTTACCCCCCCTATTACCTATTTTGCCCTTTTAATTTTTTAAACTACTTATTACACAAAACCCCCTCCCTAATACACAAACCCCACCTATATACCCCCACCCCTACCAAAACCGTGAACTTCTTCCCCTTCCCCTTCCCCCACTCTTACGCACACAAAAAAAAAAAAAAAAAAAAAAAGAGGGGAAAACCAAACCAATGCCAAAAAATAAATAACTACACCTCATCTTCTTTTTAAAAAATGATTGAAGAGAAGAAAAAAAAGAAGAAGAGAAGCAGATAAGAGACCTACTCATCAACCCCATCTCCTTTGTTGATTTAGCAAAATAGACAAGATATGTACCTTTTTTTTTTTTTTCAATTTTAACTTGTGTTGTTGCAATGTACGTGTTTAAGGTTGAGATATCAATTAGAATTACCTGTTTTGTTGATTGTGAGTGGTTATAGGGAAATTTTTTTAATCAATCTTGGAAAAAAATCGAGCCTGAACATTGGATTTTAGGGCACGTTATTCGGACCTAGTCTACCGAAAATTACACGTCTGTTCGGACCACATATGCCGAAAATCAAGGTTTTGTTCGGACTACGCCTGCTGAAAATCACATCACTGTTCGGATTCCTACATCCGAACATATCTAATAAGTTCGGATGCGGGGGGTCGAACAGTGTTGTGATTTTCGGTAGGCGTGGTCCGAACAATGTTGTTTTTTGCCCCTTTTTAATTTCAAACCTCAATGAACTCACATGTGATGAATGCCATGTATATATATAAAATTTCAAAGGAAGAAAAGACCAGTAGGAAAGAGAGGGCCGACGTAGAGGCCCAAACACATGCATAGGTTAAGGCATGGGCACGAGCAGGGGTCGATGCCGAGGCACAAGCAGAAGACGAGATCACTTAGAAATTCTTTGAATTTAGACTTAAGTCTTCCTAGAGATTAATTATGCTACAACTCAGTGTTAAAGATCACCAACAAATTCCAAAACATAATAAACGAATCTTATTTTTCTTTTGTCGCTAAGATTTTCCTACAGTTTTCCAAACCAGTTCTTATTGATGTGCCATCGACAAATGAAATGTCTTGAATTAGGAAACATTCTCTCAATTGTATTTATTAAAGCAATTTATCTGTCAATAATGATCATATTAGACATGCACCATTGCTTCATCAATGATTTCAAACATGTGCATGCCCACGTATAGCTGCCTGTTTTCTCAATTTCTAAATAACCAGCTGCAATTAAAAATGTCATGTTTGTTGACGTTACACCAACAATCTCCAACAAAGGTAACTTGTACCTATTTGTCTTGTACGTGTAATCCATTAATATAACTTTCGGAAAGGCACGCAATAAATCAACACTGGATGGGTGATCAAATAACAAATCATTCACAGTGTTCGTCTTCTTGCACCGTCGATGATGATGGACATATCCAAGCTTCTCCAACATAAACATAAGTTGCTGCATTTGTGATCGACCTTCACGCTCAATAACTCTATTATTCAAACGTGTATTGTAGATAGTCCTTACAGTGGATTTATTTTCTTGAAATTTATCTTCAACTGCACCAAAATGTCCTTCGGTTTACTATTAGCGTGTGTCATATCAACCACATATTCCTCATCAACCCTTGATAATCGACCGACATATGAATGACCTTCTGTGTATTGTCCAAGTTGATGATTGTGGACACCATACTTCACAAACAATGACCATTCTCCAACTCCACACTTCACAAACAATGACCATTCTCCAACTGATACTTCTATACCCCTTAAACTAAAATTGACAACCAATTAACCTTCTTAAATCAAGTTTCTTTCCTACGTTTTGGTTTTCTTAAATCCTCATCTTTCTCCCAAATTTCATCATCAACATTTGTTTGTGATGATGTCTCCTCTTTCTCGCGTCCACCGTATTACTCAACACATTCACAAGTCAATAACACCCTAGTTTTTTTTTTTACCCGCACTACTGTCTGATCTCCTAACTATTATTACCATGTTATGCTCATTCCCCTTAGCATGCTCCCAATCAATCAGCATTTGGTAAGATGAGAATATTTCATCGGTCACGAACACATTTGTGCAATCCGCCACAATCGGAACTATTTGATTATATATGTTGAACAATCTCGTCATTATGAATATGAGATATCTCATTATCGTCAGAACCAACAACAATAAGATTTGTTATTAACAAAAACAATAACATATGCAAAAAACACAAATATCAACTACCATTGCAATTGTTTCGTTGGTTGGAACAATTGGCCACTGTTTGGCTCCATCCAACCGAAAATATTGGATTTGTTCTGAAGAAGTTGGAGGTAGTTGAAAAGAAGGGGTATATTTATTGAAAAGAAAAGTTGAGAAGAATGGCGGTATATTTCTTTGGGGGTGGGGTTTTAATTTTAGGAAATTAGGATGAAGTCTAAATATCAATTACAATGATGTCTTTATGATTAAGGATACTTACAATAGAGGGTATTTTTGTCATTCGAAAAAATAAAACGAGGGTCAACTTGGGGGAGTCTATACCGCGCGCGACTCCTTCCAAATATGTAGCGAAGCAAGATTCCGTTTTCAATGGAAGTTGCCGATTCCGAGACAACCCTGTTTGATGTCAGAAGGGCGATTTTGGAAGGAAGATGGAGTACAGGAGCAAGCTCGTTCTTGCGCCCATGGTTCGAGTTGTGAGTCTCTCTCTCCTGTCTTAGTTGCCCCTCAATGATCAAGCTTTATTTATTCTGTTTGGCTCTACTGCTATTCCTTTTTTTAGTGCTTTATGCTCCCAGATTAGATACTTCAAATCTCCAATAGTTATATTATGGAGTTTGTAATGTAAAATATATGGGGGTTATGGTTCAAAAATATTTGTAAGTTCTCCCTTACAATTGTGCGTTTTTTCTTCTTCTTAGGGCACGCTACCGTTCAGATTGTTGGCTGCTCAATACGGTGCTGACATTACTTATGGGGAGGAGATCATTGATCATAAGTTGATTAAATGCGAGCGGCGCGTAAACAGTAATCTCACTAGCATAAGTTCCGCACATTTTGATTTTGATAAGCATGTTTAACTTTAGTTTGTTTGTGGTTGTTAGTTCTGTTTTATTTCATTGCCCCGGAAATTTGAAGGTGAATACATGAATGTTCCTTGTTACCAAATTATTCACCTGTTGTTGTGTGGAGGTGCATAATCTTGCTATGCTGTTAAGTATCAATCCTATTTGAATGTGTTTTTAAGTGCAATTTTCATCTATCTTAAAACGGAGAAAGTTGGGCATGGATGATTCTTGCAATTCGCAAATGACGGTTGCCCGCATTCTAAGTTGGGCATGGATGATTCTTGCAATTCGCAAATGACGGTTGCCCGCATTCTTTCTATTGGTGCTATATTTGTGAGTAGAAAGTGGCTGACAATTTACTCACTATGTGCTAGATGTCATTGGTTCTATTGATTTTGTGGAGAAGGGTACAGAGAGCGTTGTTTTTAGAACATGTGATGAAGAAAGAGGTCGAGTGGTATTTCAAATGGGCACATCTGATGCTACTCGAGCTCTGACTGCTGCTCAATTAGTGTAAGTTCCTTTATCCCATGCGTTATTATGAATTAGAATGGTCATTAGTGCTCCCACGTGATATTTGAACATCTTACCTGTGCTGCAAAAGATCTGTTGGTTGTCACTTTGCTGTTTAGTTGTGACTTGTATCCTAGAGAATTATTGCCGTTTCATTGTTCTCCTTTGTATGGTTTTGCTAATTAAGATTTGTTGATTGGATTTGATCTTTCGCTTTTTACCTGTATCAACGGATCTAGTAGATCGTAATTATGATTCTTGCAAGTTATACAGTTGGGGAATGTGTACTAGAAAAGCAGATAGTTATCCTGTTGATTGATTGAATATTTAGCACTCAATTGGTGGGTGAGACTTGGGCCAAACAATTCGATTTTCCATAGCTGGCTTCTAGTAACTAAACCTCACCGAAGAAGTCCACATGGCTAGCAGTATTGAGCCGAATTTCTGTTTACAGCGAATATTTTGATGCTCTAAGGTATATTCCATTCAAAATCCCTCCGTTCCAACCAAAGAGTTCCCATTTGAGAAGTCTAATTATTAAGGGATATATTAATGCCATAAAGTTAGTCATAATTACAAAAATAGTTAAGCACAAACAATGTACTTACAACACAAGTGGAGGGTAAAGATGAAATGTTATATAAATTGTAACTTGTAAGCATAATTTTTGAAAGTGGACTCTTAGAGTGAAACATCCCAAAATAGTATAGTGGACTCTTTGCCTGGAACGGAGGGAGTATGTTTTAGCAAAAAGGTTGTTTGGTGATTCTGTGTGTGGGATATATTTGGTCTGAAACAGTGTATCTTGGCATCTGTAGAATTTTGCTGTTTGTTCAAATTATAACTTGCAGTGCGAGGGTGGATCTCTTGGTGTTATCATACTTCAAGGTAGGGCCTGGTGGGCTAACTTGTGCGTGTATAATGTTTGTCCAGAGCCATAGAATTTTTATTTCTTCTGGTTGAAGCAGTTGTAAATTATTTTTGCACAAACACTATAGCTGGCTTTCGAACCTAATGTCTCTGCATGAAGTTTCTCTCAATCAAACTGCTTCAATTTTGGTTATAGCTGCAAACAAACTGATCAATACACTAATACATTGGGCTTGGTTCATAATATAAACAAGCTGACCTGGAAATTTAAGATATTGTCTCTTAGGCTTGTTGCAGAATGAGCCGAGTTTGAACAATTGTTATAAGTTTGTTAACAATAAATACTTGAGGAAGGAATTTTAATTTATGCCAAATGTTAAGCCTCTCTGTGTAAAATTATCTATTTAATGTGATACAGTATAATATGGCTGTACCATGTAATTTACTTCTCATTTAATCTGTGAATAAGGTAAAATTTCCAAATGCCATAAAAGTTAACATACTGACCTCTCTAGTTTGCTTGGCATAAATTGGCTTGTTCTTATTTTTGCTTGAAGGCAAAATATAAGTGTTATTAAGCTAGCCATGCTTGACATAGTACAAATTAGCCCGGTTAATTTGCAGCCTTAATGTGGTAGGGTAGAGTTTTATCTGAAATGTGCTATATTGGCCAGGTGTGCTTGTCCAAAATTCGCCCTGCAAGGATGCAGCTTGCAAATTACTTTGGTCAATCTTGCCTCTTCCACTAGTCAAAGTTGAACAAGCCACATGTTGTTTCTAGCAAAAATCATTATTGTAGTACCTGAAATGCCAATGAATACTTTCTCAACAACGACTAGAAACTAGTCTCCTTTGAAAACTGCACCTTGGCACTATGCCAGAATCGAACCTGTCTTAGTTCTTAACATTTTATCATCTTTTGATCTGAAACCGTAGGATGTTAGCCAACAACTTCAATAAATTTACATAACTCAATATTGTTATGCCAAAAATTTGTATGTAACATTTTAAGAAGCTTTGGCAATAGTTCTTCTTTACGCATTTTAACTCGGCTGTTCTCGCCTTAACTTAGGCTCCGCCCTCTAGACTCATATATTTGAATCTCAAGTCAACTCAACCCAGCTCAACCTTAGTCCCAACTCCCAATCACTTGGAGTCAGCTACATGAATTCTTCTCCGCCATTCAATACGGTTCAAAGCAACGTCATCACACATACCACATTTATTCTTATCTTTCTTTATTTTGGATGTCCATGTCAGTTTTAGTGTTCCCCTTCGCAAACTTGTTGTGTGGTTGATGTTGATAGACTTGTATTTCCTAATGGGTGCACATAGTAGTCTACGTTGTATGTGTTCAAACCATCTTAAGTGACTTTCTCTTATTTTATATGCTATTGGGTGACTTTTATTGCCTCTTAATTTGGCAATTACAAGTAATGCCCTTAACTGAAGGGTGGGCCTGGCACAACTGATGGAGTCTCTCCCCTTGTGTCTTGGAGGTCCGGGGTTTCGAATCCATCTCCTCGCAAAAAACAAGGGAAAAGGTGGCCTAGATTATCCCTTCCCCGACCCCCCTTGTGTGGGAGCTTCGGTACTGGGTACACCCCTTTAAATAATGCCCCTAACATGCCAGCCCTTGTCTGATGTTTTGTTGCACTTTATTGGAAAATTTTGACAAGACATCTCCTCATTCAGGTGTAAAGACGTTGCAGCTATAGATGTCAATATGGGTTGCCCCAAGTCATTCTCTATTAGTGGAGGGATGGGTGCTGCACTTTTGACTAAGCCAGAGCTCATTCACGATGTATGTTGTAAATTGTTACATATGAAGTTAAGTTCTCTTCACTGGATTGTTTGAGTCACAACTGGTGTTCAAATCTGTCATTTTTGATCCAGATTTTGACAACATTAAAGAGGAACTTGTCGATACCAGTAACATGTAAGATACGACTATTGAAATCACCTGAGGATACAGTAGAATTGGCACGTCGAATTGAGAAAACTGGTGTTTCTGCTCTAGCTGTCCACGGAAGGTAATACCTAAACTACCACCTTCTTTTAGTATTTTTCTGTTCTTTACCTTGCACTTAAGCTTTTATACTCTATTTTTATTTGATCAAATTATCACAAAAGCAGCTTGATCAAGCTAGAAATTGTACTCTAGTTGAAAAGTCAGGTTGAATTATATAAATAACTAACACCGATTAGAAAAGTTTCATATACTCTTTCTGTCCCAAAAAAGTTGTCAGATTTCTTAATTGGAAAATCAACATAAGACAATATCATATCAAATTACTATTTAACATAAATTTATTATGTCTTAGGTAATGTAATTTCAACCATTGATACACTCTTAAGAATACTATTAATGACAATTTGTAGAATGTTGTAAAGATGAGTTCATTTTTATAAATCTTTGGTCAAAGCTAAATCAAGTTGACTAAAAAAGTCAAAGTGGGACAATTTTTTTGGGGCGGAGGGAGTATACAATTTTCTTTTTTTTGATAAGTAAGTATATATTAATAACAAAAGTGGCAAAGAAGGTGCCGCGTCCTATGTACACAAGAGGATTACTCCAATAATTACAGATTACAAATGTTCGCTACAAAGTCGGCAAAAGAGTTGACCTCAGGCCTAGCACCGTCAATACACCTAAAAAACAGTAGCTGAAGATTCATTCTTCAGCATCGACATAGGCCTTTCCTCATTATCAAACGCTCTCCTATTCCTCACTCTCCAAATCACCCAACACACTCCCAAAGGAATAGTATGCCAAATATGATATCTTCGTTTCCTTTTGTGTAAAGACCAGCAAAGGAAGAGGTCCTTGATTGATTCCGGCATAACCCAAGGTAAGTTAAAAATGCAGAAGATGAAATCCCACAAAGCACCCACCACCGGACAATGAAGCATAAGATGATCAGCACTCTCACCATTCCTTTTACACATGTAACACCAACTCACTATCACCTTACCACACCTCCTAAGGTTATCGCCTGTAAGAATAGCTTCATTCACCACTTCCCAAATGAAAAAAAGCAACTCTAACTGGAGCTTTAGTCTTCCAAATAGCTTTCCAAGGAAACAAACCCCTTCCCCCAATATTCGAGCCAAAGTAGTACGAATTAACCGAGAACACTTTATTTTTAGACCTTTTCCAGATGACCCTTTCATCATTACATTTGTCCAGCTTCTGTGAATATAGCAACTCGGAGAGCTGGAGAAAGCTCTCCACTTCCCAATCCTGAAAGTACCTTCTAAAAACTGGATTCTTACTGATCATGCCTTCTTCATTATCACTGATGTTGACTTCTTCATTATCACTGATGTTGACTTCTTTATCAATCGCAATGTTAAAAAGGGTAGGAAAGGCCCTCCACAACTCCACATCTCCACACCACCTATCTAACCAAAATCTGACCGTAGAACCTTTTCCTACTTCAAAGGAGATATTTCTAGCAAAAGCATCCCACTCTTTCCGGATTCCTTTCCAAACCCCCACCCCATAAGACAAGGAGACTTCCTTTGGAAACCAAAGATGATTTCGCTCCCCATACTTGCTCAGCACCAATCTCCGCCAAAGCTCATCCTTCTTGCTCAAGTATCTCCACAACCATTTACCCAATAGAGCTCTATTGAAAACTGAGAGGTTCTTAATCCCTAGGCCGCTCGTTCTGATACTAGAACAAACTTTGGACCAATTTACGAGATGATACTTCTGATCCACCATCGAACCTTCCCATAAGAAGTCCCTCTCAGAAGGGAGGGTTGTCACCTTACAGCCGAAGAAAGAAGCCAACTCCTCAATGTTTCCTAATTCCTACATCCCCCACGATAATTTCAGACTTGGAGATATTATGATACGGGAAAGGTTTTAGATTAAACCCGAAGGATTAATCAAGGGCTCTTACTACGAGAAAACCCTTTAAATTATGGTTGAATACGTCAAACCTTATTAATCCTAGAATCCACTATGAACGAACAACTGGAATCCACGTGAAAAAAGGATTAACTAATTTTATTCAATTTTCTCTCAACAATTCGGAATTGACATCAAACCTGTATTTGTAAGGTTCATAACGGTTGGAAAGGAAGTTATAACTTCCAAAAAACTGCCCTAACTTATTTAGTAACCAATTAGGACTTTAAATTCATCAATTAGAGATCTAAATCTACTTCTAAATATAAAAAATACTACCCTATTTGTTACAAATTCGAAATTTATAACAATAGTAAAAATAATCAAACTTATTTATCAAAAAAAAAACTTATTTATCAAACTTATTTATAAAAAATATATACCTTATTTATCAACAAAAAGTAAAAATAATCAAACTTAAGAATAAACTGCTCCAATCTTGTCCCACATCAAACACTCGTTCTTGAAAAGAACTCGTCCTCGAGTTCATACTAGAAACTTGATTATTTCCTTGCCAAATGATGAGATATTTTAAGTAGCACTGGTTCTTTCGTAACTTTGATTCTTCAAAATCCTTGAATAATTCCGTAATTGAAAAGGACTCAAAAACTTGAAAGAAAGTAGAACTGAACAACCCCCTTTGCATAAGGACATGGGCACACCATAGTAGTTGGGCATATGCGCACCATATTAGCTGCAATACCGAACAAACGCTCACTTGACATACCACGTGGGCATGCCTTATGAGCCACGAACATATGCAGATCATCCTCATCAAATAATTTTGCAATCAGAATATCTTTTGTATCCACAAAAGCATGATGTAGCCCTCTCGCTCTCGATAAATAATTGAGCAACATCATCAGCAACCTCAAGAAAATTTCTCTAGTAATCTTTGTGCCCCCATCTTTGCCATGTGTGATCCGTGTGGCTTGCATCCTCGCCTCCTTTTGTTGAAGACGCTCAGCCAAGATTAGAAGCCTCGCAGCCAGATCCTTGAGCACTAAAGAGACAACAACATCATCGTCTCACGATAGACTCATCGTCTCCATCTTTGTAAGCCATTGCCGAGGAAAAGCCTCGCTCTAATACCACTTGATATACCATTTGATACGGGGAATGTTTTAGTTTAAACCTGAAGGATTAATCAAGGACTCTTACAACGAGAAAACCCTTTAAATTAAGGTTGAACACGTCAAACCTTATTAATCCTAGAATCCACTAGGAACGAACAACTGGAATCCACCAGAAAAAAGGATTAAACCCTAATTTTATTCAATTTTCTCAACAATTCAGAATTGACATCAAACTTGTATTTGTAAGGTTCATAGCGGTTGGAAAGGAAGTTATACTTCCAAAAAACTGCTCTAACTTATCTAGTAACCAACTAGGACTTTAAATTCATCAATTAGGGATCTAAATCTACTTCTAAATAAAAAAAATACTACCCTATTAATTACAAATTCGAAATTTATAACAATAGTAAAAGTAATCAAACTTAGCTCCAATCTTGTCCCACATCATATTAACTTTAAGTCCCGAAACAGCCTGAAAGAAAAGCAAGACCATCCGTAAATAGCCTAGTTGAGAGTCCTTTGCTTCACAAAACACAAGAGAATCATCTGCCAACAGGAGATGCAACACCGATACAGGGACTCTATCATTTCCTACTACGAAGCCACTAATGAAACCCCCTGCTATAGCTTTATCCATCATTAAGCTCAGAGCTTCCATCACTAAAATGAAGAGGAAAGGAGAAAGAGGAGGGTCTTCTTGGCAAAGGCCCCTTGAAGTTCCAAAGAATCCAGTCGTCTCTCTATCAATCATCACCGAAAACCTCACAGTAGAAATACACCAAAAGATCCATCTTCTCCGCCGGTCTCCGAAACCCATTCTATTCAGCAAATAAATGAGAAACTCCAAATTGATGTGGTCATATGCTTTTTCAATGTCCAGTTTGCAAATCAAGCTCGAATCTCCTCTCCTCAGCTTATCATCCACCACTTCATTGGCAATAAAGGATGCATCAAGAATTTGACGTTCCCCCACAAAAGCATGTTGCGACTCCGAAATAACTTTACCCACGACCTTCCTCAACCGCATCGAAAGCACCTTTGCAATGAGTTTATAGACACTCCCAATAAGACTAATGGGTCTATAATCTTTAGTATCAGTCGCGCTTGTCTTTTTTGGGATCAAAGAGATGAAAGAAGCATTAAGACTTTTTTCGAAGCCCATGTTTGAATGGAAGAACTGAAATACATCCATGATATCATTCTTCAAAAATCTCCCAACTGTGCTGGAAAAACGCCATAGAGAAACCATGATGGCCAGGCGCATTATCGCATTCATACTCCAAAGGGCTGCCCTAACTTCCTCCTCAGAAAAGGCTGACTCCAGCGCTGAGTTATCCTCCTGATTAAGGAATTTAAAAGGCATCCCATCTAACAGCGGCCGATGGAACCCCTGATCAGTATACATCTTGTGATAGAAATCTACTATACCCACCCTAATAGCAGATTTATCCTTCAGCAGAGTACCATCTATTGAAATGCTATGAATGTGATTAACCCTCTTATTGGCATTCGCTGTCCGATGAAAAAATTTGGTGTTTCTGTCACCTTCCTTTAGCCATTGAACCCGAGATTTCTGTCTCCAACAAATTTCCTCTTTAATCAACAGGATCTCTGCCTCCTTCCTCAGCTCATACACCGGATGGACTCCTCCTCGGACAACTCTCCTGAGTTCTCTTTAGAATCCAAAAATTGAATACCTTCCAGGCTCCAGCACTATCTTAATTTTCTCCTCGATCCTCCCAAAAGTCTCCCTATTCCACACAATGAGGTCATTTTTTCAACTTCTTCGCCAGCTTAAAACTGGGATCTCCCTCCACAGTATAGTCTGCCCACTTAGCCTGAATCCAATCAAGAAATCCTTGCTCCTTTAACCACATATTTTCGAAACGAAACGGAGATTTCCCTTTTGTGATGCCACCACACTGAAGAAGTAAAGGAGCGTGATCAGAAATAATTCGAGGCAAACTGCAGCATTCTTCCCATTCCACGGACACTAAAAATCTATCAATTCTGGAGGTTTGAGATCTAGAATTATTTCTGAACCAAGTAAATCCGTCTCCTGCTAGCGGTAGATCTATCAAAGCCATATCATCAATAAAGTCGCTGAAATCCAACATCGCCCGCGAGAATCTGCAGCAACCCTTTCGCTCATGCGGATACCTGATCACGTTGAAATCACCTCCTATACACCAAGGATGATTCCACTTCTGTTTTATCACCTTTAATTCCTCCCACAAATCTCTGCAGGACACATCCAAGCAAGGACCATACACACCCGAAAAAACGCAGAGCTTATCATTATCCACTTTTTTCAGCAAACAGGACACCGAGAATCGACCTTTAACTGTATCCAATTTAGATAGAACCCTCTTATCCCACATAACTAGGATTCCTCCCGTTGCCCCGGAGGCTCCTAGATGCTCCCAATCTGCCCATCTACCTCCTCCAATACTAAAGATTAAGCCACTATTCACAGTATCCATTTTAGTCTCATGCAAGCAAACCACATGAGGATTCCATCTTCTCATAGAAGCTTTTACCACATTTCTTTTCTCCAAGTTATTTAAACCCCACACATTCCAAGAAATGATTCTTAAATCCATGGCAATATGAAGTCAGATTTCTTCTACGCCTACTCTCCCCCTCCTTAAATTTCAGATGAGCTGAGTTAAAATTGCAGCATAATTGCTTCAGCTCTCTATTACACCTCGCTCGAGATTTTCCTTTCTTTGAACTGTTATCTCTCTCTGATGCCCTCCAGCTCCTTTCAATCTCCATTAATAATTCCTGAATTTTGTCCTCAAATCCATGGCTTGACACCCCTAAAATCCTGCCGAAACCCTTAACCCTTCTCTGAACCCAAAGTGAAATATCCTCCGACTCCCCATCACACAATAATGAATCAAAACCGCAACAGTCATCTGCTTCTACCGTCGCAATCGGAGTACAACAGATTGGGTCCGAAAGATCCTCAGTCACAGGAGAGGCAATTAGCATGTGACCATCTACCCCTGTATGGCTGAGCGAACCTCTTCTTCCCCTTCACTGCAGCCATCACACTCCTTATCAAAACCCGACTCCCCTAGGTCCTCCATCTTTCCCGATGGCGAACAGCTCTGAGCTGTAGAGCCTTCAAACTCATGTGACATATCTTCATTCTCACAGCCGCCACCTTCTACCCCTTCCTGAACAGGCTCCTCTTGTGACTGAATAGTCTCCTCTTCCAAATTTGTGTGCTCAACATCCTGATGTGATGCCCCTCCACTACTACCTTCCCCACAACCTTCCATCCATTCACCATAGTCCTTCGTTGCCATCTTCTGAGACGAATCTAAGTTCTGCTGTGAATCCTTCTCAAAAACCTGCTCTTTACTGTTCGAAACCATCATAGCCTCTTAACCCTCTATGTCTGTTCGAAGTTGAGGCTCCTCGCTATTGCTCAAATTTTCCTCAGAAAACTGTTCTCCTTCTCCACTACTTGCACTAACCTCGTGATCCAAATTTACCTTCGAAGTGGACCTATCTCTACCGACATTCTGACTTTCGCACACAACTGTATCATCTCGAGCACTGTATCATCTCGAGCCAAAGAAGTCGATCTCTTCTCTCCTTCGTGCAGCTCGAACATCACTGAGTCTCGCCATCTCAAATGCGACATAATTGTCTCCTCAAAAGCCCCATGAGCCCTATCTTCAATAATAATCGGATCCTCCTTATGCCCAGACCCAAGGCCACTGCTCGGGCTGAAACTAGGGCCAACATAGAAATAGACTTGAAAGGCCCACTAATTTTCCCCCCACTGTCTCCTTCTCCTTAACTCCTCTCGGATTAGATTTAATAGGAGCCCATGAAGACTTATCCCCCCCCTCCTTAGGGAATTGTCTCTTAGCCGCATCTTTACGCAAATCCCATTCAAAATTTGAATTCCTCTGCTCCCATGTGCTCGTCCCCACCTCTCTGTCATTACAGCTTTTACTACCCGTCTCCTTTACATGCTGAAAATTCGCGTGCGCCTCACCTTCCATCTTTGAGCTGAAGAAATTCTTACTGTTCTTCTGCCTCTCTGCTTCCGTCACCCTCCGCCTCTCATGACAAAAATGGCACTGATTCCGCCCAGATAGGAACGGCAAAACTTCTGTCTCTAACCCCAATACGCACCACCGCGGGCATTGATTCCTTGTATCGAACCAGAATACGTGCCCATCTTGCATCTAATCTGTTTTCGGTGTATTCGTCTACCCTCACGAAACCACCACAAACCTTCCCTATCTCCATAAAAACCTGTTTGCTCCACAAGTGAAGAGGTAGCCCTAGTGCCCTAATCCACACTTCCTTAGGCTTACGATCATCATGATGACAAAGACCCACCTGGTCCCAAATCTCCAAAAGTATAGGACTTCGATTCACCGCCCATTTCTTAAAGTTAAGGATTCGAAAAGCCTCCTTACTAGGAAATATCTGCCACTTAAGTCAAGGACTTTGACTCCTCCAGCAACTTTCCAATGAACATTCACCCATCTTTGAGCTTCCTCTTGGGGTGGAATGGGCTCTTCCGGGTCCCCTAAGCTACCCACCAAACATCTACCAAGAAACTCCAAATTCCCAAAACAAGATTTCTCGTCCACCTCAAAATCAACTGTGGAATCGGCTGTATTCTCCAAAATAGTTTGATTTAAGTTGGGCCAAGGGGGAATCTCAGCCGCTTCTTTATAAGATTTCTCACTGCAAACCTTATCAGCAATCAGAAATCTGCCTAGTTTACCAGCTGCCATGTCCCATCCTGCTCCTGGTGATACCTCCGGAATGAATATCACACCAGACCTGCCTTTGCCTCGAAGAGAAATTCTTAAAAACGTACCTTGAGGCCCTTGACGATTACTTTCTTTAGCGAACAACACCTCCCTCCATTTTGCTGATAACTTCTTCCAAAATAAGCCTTGATGAGCAGAGGCTTTCTTCATCCACTTGCTGATCCAAACAATTTCTTCGATAGCAAAAATGAGCTCATGTACTCGTCCCTTACTTCTCTCCTGGAATTTGAAGCATACTCGATTCTGATCAGAGCTCTTAATAACATCGAACGTCTTCCTACTCGCCTGAAAGATGATTTTGTCTTCCCCGTCCACCATTTTAATTAAGATTCCTACTCGATTCTGATCAGAGCTCTTTACATCAAGCAAACGGTTCAAAACATTTTTGACAAATTTTCAAGATCAGGTAGTCAAATCCTCTACTTGGAAGTTGAACAAATAAACTCGCTGGCCAATATGAAGGCTGTCAGACAGAAAGACATATATACAATTTTCTTTGATTCAACAGCTTACTCACCACATATCAATTTTTTTTTGAATATTTGGTATTCTGTATTGTAGTGCGTAGTAACTAATGAGTTGGTTTGCCGTACAATTCAGAAGATGCGAACTGAGAAAGAGCTTATGGTGCTAATGTTTAATGCACAAAGAGTTGAAGTGACCGGAAAGTCAATGATTGAAGTACAGGTATTACACATGTGGGTGAAAGGCTTATTGATTGGCAAGCACAGATGTCGGGAGTTAATGCTTGGCTGTAGCGCTAAGGCAAAAACCTTGAGGTCCTTGGTTCCTATCCTCTAACAAGGGATCACATTTACCTATCAAAAAATAATAATAATAAAAAATGCTTGGCTGTAGCACTAATCGAGGCATGAGACTATCTATTTACCATTCAGGATAATTGGGCTCATTCTTGGATAAGTTGGATGTCGTACAGTTCTTTTACCACTTCTGAAGTACGGGTATTACACATCTCATTTGCCATCCTTCACTATCTGATATTCTCTCCCTCAGGAGTTCTTCGCATATCCAGGCTCTGGTTTGAAGGAAAATGATGGTTTTTGATGTGATAGTTTTGTATTTCTAGTATAGTTTTCTCTGAGAATTCAAACTACTGGAGGAGATAAAAACACACATTGTTCTGTGATTCTGTCATGGATGGAAGAAACTGATGTGATAGTAAAAGTCAAAAGTCCTAATGACGGCTGCAATTAATTTATGGCTTCATAAGATGTCGTCATTCCCAGTATCAATACATGGAATTGCAGAAAGAATGAAAAAAGGACATGCTTGCATTTTAAAACTTAATCATTCTTCTTTTTTGAGGTGAGGATATCATTTGTTTGGCACTGACAAGGTTGGCAAAATATTCCTTTTAAATGAATTGCAGAAGAGTTGCAGACAGGCCAAGAGATCCTGCTGATTGGAGTGGGATTGCAGATGTTGTTAATACACTTTCTATTCCAGTTATTGCCAATGGTGATGTATTTAAGTATGAAGATTTTCAACGCATTCAAGTCGCGACAGGTAGGTAAAAACTCTACCTCACTTGATAGCATATTAACATTATATATTTCTTGTGATAGAAAGTTGTTTAGCTTCCAGTATTATTGCTATAGAAAGTCATTTAGTTTCCAGTATTAGGATGGGCTTTGGAGATAAATGGACGAAGTGGGTTTCTTTTTGTATATCTACTGTGCAATTCTCGGTGTTGATTCATGGAGAGCTCACTGGATTTTTTGGAAGCTCGAGAGGTCTACGTCAGGGGGATCCTCTATCGCCTTTCCTTTTTATTTTGGTGATGGAAGCTCCAAGCTTAATGATAGAGGAAGTTGTTAATGGGAGATTCCTGAGGGGTTTTAATGTGGGAAGCAACAGTGGTACGAGGGTGTCGGTGTCTCATCTTCTTTATTCGGATGACTCTCGTGTTCTGTGACGCGCTAGCTTCTCAGTTGGGGTATTTGCGTATGGTTTTGTTATTTTTTCTGGCCGCGTCTGGGCTTAGAGTTAATATTTCAATGAGTGAAATTTTACCGGTTTGGAATGTGGAGAACATTGATTTTGTTATTTTTTTTGGGGTGCAAGGTTTCACACCTACCGACATTTTATTTAGGGTTGCCGTTAGGAGCTCCATCCACATGTTCGAGTATTTGCAATTCTGTGATAGAAAGGTTTCGATCAAACAACTCCTCCAGTGCTGGATCCATATATTAGCATAAAAGGAAAAACAGTGTTTGGGATAGTGCTCCGTTGGCTGTGTGCGGGGCCATTTGGAAAGAAACGAACCTTAGAGCTTTCAAAAACAAGGAAAAGACCTTGGAAGAAATCAAAAATCAAATTCTGCGGCTGCTATTTTTTTGGTGTTGGGAGGCGTTCTCGCAGGTTGCTAATCCTTTTGTAGATTTTGTGGATAATATTTTTGGTAGTTAGTGGGGTCTCAATGTCTTCTCCCGGTGTATATAGGACGCTTCACCTCTTTTGAAGCAGTTTTTTTTATACAACTATCTTACTATTAAAAAAAAAAAAGGTTTCAAAATAGGCTGGCAGGGGGAAGAAGCAATATTTGTCAAAGGCGGGTCGTTTGTCTCTTATTAAGAATACTTTGTCCACTCTCCCTATTTATTTCATGTCCCTCTTTGTCATGCCGACTTCGGTCTGCCATAGATTGGAAAAATTAGAGAGGGATTTCTTATGGGTGGGAATCATGGTGGATCATAAATACCACTTGGCCAAGTGGGATATGGTGTGTTCGATTGTCAGGGATGGGGGTGTAGGGATCAAGAAGCTCAAAAGGGTGAATAAGGCGTTGTTGGGTAATTGGTTATGGAGGTTCATGACCGAGATAAATGCTCTTTGGCAGAGTGTAGTGGTGTAAATTTGGGGAAGGGAATCATTGTTGGTTTCCTACGGACGTTGCTGCGTCGTATAGTTTGGGTGTATGGAAAGGGATAAGGAAAGGGTGGGATTTGTTTGCCTTTATCCTTTGAAATAGGGAGTGAGTGTTCTATTAGTTTCTGGAGAGACAAGTGGTGTGGGGATTTGGAATTGTCGAGAGTTTTTCCCTATCTATTCAATATTGCTATTGACAAAGAAGTGATTGTTAGTTCCTATCCTCAGTTCGAGAATGGAAGGGCCATTTGGAATCCTGTTTTTAGAAGGAATTTTCAGGATTGGGAATTTGATTCCTTTGCTCAGCTGTTCGAGTTAATTTATTTGCAGCAAATTGATGGGAACATGGAGGATAGGGTCACTTGGACAAGGTCCAAGGATAAAAGATTTACACTTAAATCCTATTTTTCTGCCTTGGGTAATTGGGATAGGGGCTTAGTTTCCTTGGAAAACTATTTGGAAGTCGAAAGCCCCGGCAAGGGTTGTGTTTTTTGCATGGGAGGCAGGTAATGATGCTATTCTCACAGGGGATAATTTGAGGAGGCGTAGCAAAGTGTATATGAATTGGTGTTTCATGTGTAGAGGGGATGGTGTGAGTGTGAAGCATCTTCTACTTCATTGTAGAGTAGCGAGGGCGGTGTGGAGCTTGATATTTAGTCTATGTAATATGTCTTGGGTGATGCCTGACACTCTTAAGAAGTTATTCTCCTGTTGGTCTTTGTATACAAAAGGGAAGAGGGATGGCATTTGGAATCTTGTACCCTTGGGAGTTTGCTGGGTCATTTGGAAAGAGAGAAATAGAAGAGTTTTTGAAAATGAGGAGGGGGTTGTTTCTGTTTTAAAAAGAGAAGTCCTTCGACTGCTATTCCTTTGGAGCTCAGAGACAGCTGGGACTGGCCAATTCATTTGTTGAGTTTATGGATTGATTTAGAATATTGTAATTCTCGTGTATACTTCCGGTGTACAAAGGAAAGGACGCGGTACCTGTTTTGCCACTTTTTGTTTATTATACATCTTAATTATTAAAAAAGTATTATTGCTATTGGTTATCCAGCATCTCAAAAAGTATCTACAAATCTTTTCATTCATTTATTATGTACTTATTGTATCTATTATAACTGATCCTTGTT
Organism: Codonopsis lanceolata; assembly: GCA_013146195.2. Taxonomy (NCBI): domain Eukaryota; kingdom Viridiplantae; phylum Streptophyta; class Magnoliopsida; order Asterales; family Campanulaceae; genus Codonopsis; species Codonopsis lanceolata. The sequence goes on from CM028379.1 coordinate 96,677,843, forward strand.
ATACTTTCAAAATAAATAAATAACTGATCCTTGTTATGTATTGGATGGTGGCAAAAAATTCTGACATTAAGCTATTTGATTAGATTAGGAAGGTGATTATGCGGTGCATACCAATGACTGTAATTGGTTCACTCTCATGCTTTTTGTACAAATTTGTGTAAATATTTCGATGTGTAGTATGGAACTTAGCAGTGCCTCACAACTGTTCCTGCCACTGATTGACACATATTTCCTACAACCTGCCCCCTCCCTTGATACTCTCTAGTTCCCACATAAATTGGTGGTAGCATTCTTTCTGTAGTTAATTATCATTGCGTCTGAGTGGCTCATGGTGAAATACTTTTGCCACTTTTTTTTTTTTTTGAATTTCCATTGTCAAGGCTGCAGAATGTTGCAGCTTTCCATATTTCCTTTACGAGGAATTATGACAATATTCGCGTATCTTCATAATCCCAAAGGTATACAATGCATTATACCTATTTGTTTTTTTGGTGCACTTCTATGTTCTGGTGCAATGCGTTAGTTACTGTCCCCTTTATTTGCCTCTGCCTCTCATAGTAGACTAGATTCTTCTCTTATCGATCTCCATCTTTCCGTCCTGTATGCATTTCAGCACGGCCACTAGTCTTAAAGATAGTTCTGAAGTTTATCTTGTGTTTGAGCATGTAAAGGACGTCTGAGGGATTGTTCTCATATGTGAAGTTTTGTATAAGTACAACAGAGTGAAGTGGTCACATCAAATCTAGTTCCTCTTTCAAGGAGGCTATCCTAAGGGAAGATAAAAAAATCAGGCGTGCGTTTATTGTCAAAATTATGTATACCTTCTACAGAATAAAAGACAAGAAAAATTCCTACATGTCTCTGTGTGCCGAGTCCTTTCTTTCTTGGAGCAGATTTCTTACCAAAAAGCAAGCCTAAAAAAGGTCGTTGAAAGGGAACTTGAGGTCCAGTGTAAAATTTTGGTCTTGCTCCCCTCCATCCCTTAGTCCGTGGCCGACAGTCTTGAAACTGTACGAGTGCAGAATTAGTTCCCCACCGAAGAGGTATCGTGATTGCACAAGTTTGATTAGATATCAAGTATTCCCTCCATTCCAGGCAAAGAGTCCACTATTCCATTTTCTATGTTTCACGCAAAGAGTCCACTTTCAAAATTGAAGGCATAAAAGTATTTTTTTTTTTAGACTAATGGGATACTAAAAGTGTCATTTTCTTAAAAACTTTTGACTTTCAAACGGGGACTCTTTGCCCGAAACGGAGGGAGTATCGCGGAGTAAATTTGTTGTTTTTGTCATAATTACAATAATACTTGAGCATAATCAACATGTTAATATCAAATGTCGAAGGTAATGCTGAAATGTTATGGAGATTGTACACATGATTTTTAAAAGTGGACTCTTTGCCAGGAACGGAGAGAGTAAATAAGAAGGAAAGATACGAAGCAGGAGGACTAGCTATCTATCAGGAGACTAAGGAAGATATAAAGAAACAAAGGAAAAGCTAACATTATTACCATATATTAGAATATCACCGCTGTAATGGCTCAGTAATATTACTGTAGACATTCATGAGAATTTGCAGCTACTCCAGTCTTTGGAGGTGCTAGTGGATATGTATTCTTGCATATAAAACCTACCTTACATATAAATGGATGATGTGAATTTGCATATATTTTATGTCTGATAGTTACGGTTGGTTTACATTTTTAAGCGTATTTGTGTATGGAGCATTTTGACTGTTACTGGATATTCTTTTCGCATAAGAAGCTTCTGGATGATTCTCGAAGTAAGGTGTATCCTTCTTATATAATCTGCTTTTGAACGATATTGGAAATGTTATGAGCATCTTTTACTTCTAGGTGCTTCGTCCATAATGGCGGCTAGAGGCGCTCTTTGGAATGCTTCAATTTTCTCTCCTGAAGGCAACGTGCCCATGGAAGTTGTGAAAAGAGAGTATGTTAGGAAGGTATATGCACAACATGACAAGATATCATCTTTATTGTACTCGGTATCTTGTACTACTGGGTTGATAAACTTCCATTTGCCTGCTCATATCAAACCAAAACATTAAACTATTTTCTGCTCTGTTGGGTGGTGTAAGATAGGGTTTCTCTGAAGTCTGACGTATTCTAGTATAGTACTTTTAGAGTTACTGCTGTCTGATCAAATATTGGCTTTTTTGATCTTAGAGCATCTTATGGGACAATGATATAAGAAGCACAAAGCACACTCTTAAGGAGATGATCATGCACTATACTTCTCTTGAACTCCCCGAGGGGAAGGGGGTGATCAGATCAGAAAGTTTGGCAGATATAGCGTAAGTCTTATTCTGTTCTTTTTCTTCTTTGTATTCTGGGGTTATACTCCCTCCGCCTAAATGAGTGTCCATTTTTATTTTTTCACTAAATTTATGGTAGTCGGCTTTTTAGGCCTTTTAGAAGCATATATATATTAATCCTCTTAGAGCTTGTTTGGTAGTCAGATAAGGATAAGCAGTATTATTACTCCCAGTATTATTAGTGTCCTCGCTATTAATCCTCACTTGTATATCGGGGGTAATTTTGAGATTACAAATGTTAATCCCAATTTTTTTTAGTGAGGCGCTAATAATACCACCCTCTTCCTTGGTATTAATAGTGAGGCAATAATGACTTAATCCGGATAATTATTAGTCCCAAACATCGTAACTGTCTAATGCTATAGTGTCTATGCTATAGCATTGCAAATGAACACTAGGACATAATACTTAGCAAAGATGAATTTAATAAATTTATACAAAAGTGGACACTCATTTTGGGATAAGAAATTTTTTTAATGGACACAAATTATGAGATGGAGGGAGTATGTTTTATACCTGCTTAGTTTGTAATGCACTTCAACTTCTCATAACTTTGAATCTATTCAGGATATGTCTTCCTTTCTTTGTCTTACCCTTCTCTAATACCCTTGCAATTGTTATTGTGGATACTAAATCTTCTAGGATTTGAGTATGTCCTCAGTGTGATCTACTCTACTCTACTTATGCATTTTGATAGACTCCACCATTGAAGTTTCTCTGCCTAAAAAATGGATTTAATGTTGTTAAGCCCCTTTACTGTTTGTATCCCTTTACCCTCTCCGAATAATATGATTATATGATGTCTATACTTCCGTTGCTTGTCATTTTGTCGGTTCCCTGCACTCCGGGTTGTTGACTCCATCATCTCCCTCTTCCCCCCAACCCAACCCCCTAATTGTGTTGCATGCTGATCTGGAGTTTATTTGATTACTTTCAGACAACTTTATGGGGAAGAAAACTACTACAACTTTGTCAACAATAATCGATTGCTCAGTGAATTGGATAACTTCACACTTTGAATGGAGCAAGTTGTCCTTCACTTGGAGTGAAAATAACCAATTGAGTTTCGTTTAGTTTAAGGGTGAGTTTCAAATTCTTTCTAACAGTTGGAAGTGTGTGCACAATTATTACAGTAATTTACGCTGTCAAAAGCTAGGGGGGGATAGAATTGACATTGTAGTAAAAACAGGGATTTCAAGAAAGTTGATTTGTAGCACATGTACTCAAGTTGTATGAATGAAATTTAGCCAAAAGAAAATTCCGATCTGACTCTTACTTAGAGAAGATGGCCTCGTATGCTTTTGGAAGTTATAGGTGGATTTTCTTGGGATTACTAGGCTCAGCCTAGCTCATTTAATTTGCTGCACGTACACCATCCCTTGCCGTGCATGGTATCTACCTTGCGTCACCTCTTGGCGAAACGCAATTCCTGTGCAGGGCAAGCCTTTTCTGCAAACAAAATTGTGAACGTATGAGGACCAGCGTAATGAAGCATTTGTGGGGCATCGTGTGTATGTGTTACACTTATTTGTAATACCGAACGCATAGGTTAATAATGTAGGCATGTTATCTTCCCATTGCGACTATATTCGATACTGCTGGGTGATCAATCTTTTGACTTTTGTTCAGGATGAAAAGCTAAACTCATATACTCCCTCTCTATGAACAAAAATGGGTTTGCATTTTAGGGCGTTAGGTAGTACGAAATTACCATGTTCTTTTATTCTTTCTCTACAAACAAGAACACTCATTATGTGATAAATTTTATTTTTTTTATTTTTTTTTAAAGACTCATTTTGAGACAGAGCAAGTAACAATTTTTGAAGTTCGTTTGTGTTAGGGTTAGTTTAAAGATTTTGTGGGATTTCATGTAAATGAAAATGAAAACAGAAGCTCATGTTACTTTCTATGGTTAGGTCCCAGAGAATGAGTATTAATAGCAACGAGATTGAGGACGGTATACTCCCCCTTCTTAAAAAAAATAGTTTTACATATTTTATTCATCCCATAAAATAATTTTCTTTTTAACTTTTTTACCTTACAAAGCTTTCCTCTTTTTTCAATTTTTTCTTTGGTATGAGGTTTATCTAACAAGTCATACAAAATAAGATAATAATAATAATTGTTTTCTCCGTCTATCCCATCATTTTTCTATTTTTTACAAAATTAAGGAAGTTTGACGTTTATGCCATTTTAGGACATATGTCAATTTGAAAAGGTAAATTTAGTACATTTACCCAAAAACAGATACTTATTTTGGACAAGAAAATTTTAAACATGGATAACCATTTTGTGATATAAGCCTTATAAGGAGTATAACTTTTGTACAGTTTTAAAATAACATAGAAGAGTAAAAAGTTGGACTTGTTAACACAACATAAGTGTTAGGTCCTTAGGACCATTAGGTTTGATGTTGTAAAACTAGATTAACATAATTTCCCACAAAACAATAGTTTAAGCTCAATGTATAAGAATTATTGTCAAAAAAACAACTATGACTAAGTGAAAGCCATAACATCTAGCCACAATAACATGCCATAGCTTGAGCAATCATTTGATAAAATGTTAATGAGACAAACATAATAAAAATGTTCCAAAATTCTAGGGGAATTAACAAGTGGGCTGCGAGTTGCATAACACGTGGACTGAACCTTAGTTGTAAAATGTTTATTTAACTATTGGATAATGACTAGATTATAATGAAAACTTTCCAAGGAAATGTCTATAAAAGGGAAAGTCTTTCCTCTAATAGGCATGTTGATAATATAGAAAGATAACTCATAGATAAGAGTGATCAAATTCAAGGCATGATATAAAAATTAGAGAGTCTTAGAAAAGAAAATAACTAAAGTATTCTCAAACAACTGACATTGTGATCAATTAAGGAATATCTTGAAATATTACATATTTAAGTTATTACAATTTCATCCATCCTAACAAGATGTCAAGATACATATCATTCCACCAAAGTCTGCCAGATGTACGAAGCACAACACAATTGTTCAAACAGTTATAATCCAAGCATAAGTCAAAGATTGACACAAACCTAAGCCAGGAGCTTCATCAATGAGTAATTTCTAGGAAGTATAAACCACTTTATGAACTTTGTAAATTGTCGTACACTTTTCGTTTTTAAATAATTGTTCTCATTTTGTTTTTTGTCAGTTTTAAAATACTTGATTTCTTTCTAAACTTTATTTATTAGAAAAATATTTTTATCATTTTATCCTTATTTTTTCTATCTACTTTAATTATGATCACATGTATAAATGTATTAAATGAAACAATATATTACATCAATATTTATAATACAATCAATTAATTTTTCTTAAATAATATATTGTGTAAAAAATGACAATTATTTAGTATTGGAGGGAGTAGTTAGTTATCCAACTAGTATATCAATAGTCCGTGTATATGAGATAAATATACTAAATTATTGCCTTGTGGGGGGGGGGGTGTTTGATGTATGATTGGAGATCCAAAACACCTTAAAGTAGTTGTGTTAATTTCTCCATTTAACTCTTTACTTATTGATGCTCACCTCTCTTCTCTCTTCTTCTTCTCTTCTCTACATATAAAAGTTAAGCTTATTTCATACAAATTAATAGATGGACAAAAATAATTCTTTACCAAATAAACTCTCCACCATTTAATTAAGGACAAAACAAGTCAATTTATCATGATAAAAATAATGTTTGGACAAAAATAACCTTAAATATAATAAATCACCCAGCATTAATTAAAGACAAGCAAGTAAATTTGTCATAGACTAATTAATTCCATTAATAATCAAATAATAATTTGATCCCTTGACTTATACCTATTTTAAAGTTAGGTCATATAGTTTAGAATTGTATTTATTTCGCCTTATATTTTTATTTTCTTATCATTTTTCCCCTCCGACCATTATCATTAAAAATGCATCAAATATTTTCTAAAATGACAAAAATACCCTAACTCAGTTGAGAGACTAAAACTTTATTTGAAACTAAAAAATAATATGGTTTTACTTTTTTAAACATGTTCAGTAAAGACATTATAGATGTATATGAAAAATTATTATTATAATAATAGATTTGGTGATGAGTATTGATATATTGAGAAAATATGTAGTGTGTTTAGTTATTACCGTTGAATATGCTAAGAGAAATGAGTTAAGAAAATGTGTCATAATAAGATGAAGAAAATGAAAAACCAATTGATGAATATGTGCGTTTTGTTACAAAAGAAAGCTAAAATATACAATTTACTTATTTGAATTTTCAGACTACTACAAGCGACCTTAAAAACTATCATATTTGTCATAATTTATAGATATTACAAACAAAATCATAGTTAGTACTCACAAATAACTGGGTTCAAAATATTTTATTCATTTCCGTAACTGGGTTCCAAACCTTTAACCTCTTTTTGTATTAACTTACTTGCTCTTCTTCAAAGAACCCGAGGAACTTACGTGTGAGAATCTCTATATTTCCCTTCCATGGCTATTGACATTCTTCTACCGTAACTCCCCTTTAATTGAAAGAGACTGTCACCAATCAACATTGTTTCAAGTAGTCTCATCCTAAATTAGATTATGTCCTTACTTAGTACTTTGATACCGAAAGTGGATAGGAACTAAGATATGAGAGACGTTCGATGAAAGAAGTCTGATTAATCAAAGGCTAAAGAGATTCTCTGTCTCTATTTGAGCAATACAAGGTGAATGTGTTTCTTGGTGATGGTGATGACGGTGCTAACGACTGCAAGGATGGTGGTGTTAGGGGCGGTGGTGACAATGATTGTAGGGATGACAGTGGTAGTTTAGATGAAATACAACATTGTGAGATTTTTAAATCATCAAATTTTCAAATATCTATATGCGTTTCAGTTTCAATTTGAAATTTTGAAAATTCAAAAAAATTGAATTTGAGTTTGTCAAAATTGAAATTTAAGGTTGTGGATGTGGTGTGTATAATTGATGGGTTTTTCAAAAGGGTTACTTCGAAGGAAGAAGTCAGGAATTAGAAAAATAAATAAAATCAAATCAAAAATTAACTTTTGGACTAATGGTGAAATTTGAAGTGGTAATGGTGGTGGTGGTGGTGGTGGTGAGTATATGAATTATGGGGTGAACGGAAGAAAGTGAAGGGTATAAAATTAATTAAATAATCTTTCTCTACATTTAAAAATCAAGGTTGTTTCATACAAATTAATAGATGGACAAAAATAATTATTCACCAAATAAACCCTCCACCATTTAATTAATGACAAAACAAGTAAATTCATCATGACAAAAATAATGTTTTGATAAAAATAACCTCAAATAGAATAAATCACTCACCATTAATTAAGGTCAAACAAGTAAATTTATCATAGACTAATTAATTCTATTAATAATCAAATAATAATTTGATCCCTTAACTTGTACCTATTTTAAAGTTAGGCCCTGCAGTTTAGAATTGTATTTATTTCGTCTTGTATTTTTATTTTCTTATCATTTTCTCCGTCCGACCATTATAGTTAAAAATGCGTCCAATATTTTCTAAAATGACAAAAATACCCTAACTCAGTTGATACACTAAAACTTTATTTGAAACTAAAAAATAATATGGTTTTACTTTCTTAAATATGTTCAGTAAAGACATTATAGATGTATATGAAAAATTGTTACTATAATAATAGATTTGTTGGTGAGTATCGAGATATTGAGAAAATATGTAGTGTGTTTAGCTATTACCGTTGAATAAACTAAGAGAAATGAGTTAAGAAAATGTGTCATAATGTCAATAAGATGAAGAAAATGAAGAACCAACTGATGAATGTGTGTGTTTTGTTACAAGAGAAAGGTAAAATTTACAATTTACTTATTTGAATTTTCAGACTACTACAAACGACCTTAAAAACTATCATATTGGTCATAACTTATAGATATTATAAACAAAACCACAGTTAGTACTCACAAATAACTGGGTTCAAAATATTTTACTCCTTTTCATAATTGGGTTCCAAATCTTTAACCTTTTTTTGTCTTCACTTATTTGCTCTTCTTCATAGAACTCGAGGTACTTACGTGTGAGAATCTCTCTATTCCCCTTCCATGGCTATCGACTTTTTTTTTACCGCAACTTTCTTTTAATTGAAAGAGACTGTCATCAATCGACATTCTTTCAAGTAGTCACATCCTAAATTAGATTCTCTCCTTGCTTAGTACTTTGACACCGAAAGTGGATAGAAACTAGGAAATGAGAGACGTTCAATGAAAGAAGTCTGATTAATCAGAAGCTAAAGAGATTCTCTGTCTCCATTTGAGCAATGCGAGGTGAATGCATTTCTTGGTGATGGTGATGTCGGTTCTGACGACCGCAGGGATGGTGGTGTTAGGGGTGGTGGTGGTAATGATTGTAGGGATGACAGTATTGGTTTAGATGAAATACAACGTTGTGAGATTTCTAAATCATCAAATTTTTAAATATCCATATGGGTTTCAGTTTCAATTTAAAATTTTGAAAATTCAAAAAAATTGAATTTGAGTATGTAAAAAGTGAATTTAAGGTTGTGGTGGTGGTGTGTATAATTGATGAGTTTTTCAAATGGGTTACTTTGAAGGAAGGAGTTAGGAATTAGAAAAAGAAATAAAATCAAATCAAAAATTAGGTTTTGGACTAATGGTGAAATTTGAAGTGGTGGTAGTGGTGGTGGTGAGTATATGAATGATGGGGTTGATGAAAGAAAGTAAATGGTATAAAATTAATTAAATAAAATTTAAATTTTATTTTTTGGACTAATGCATGTTTAAACTTTTAATTTAAATATAAGACAAAGTATAACTAATTTTGAATTATTGACATTTTTTTTTACTTTGAAAAAATATTTTAAATATCAAATGACAAACTAAATGATGAAATTATAACCAACTCTCAATTTGTGCCACAATCATAATGACCAAAATAATCCTCATATATATGATTTTCCATCACAATTTTTAACGCTCATGGACGAGAGAGGACAAAGTGAGACAACTAGAAAAATCGTGTATGAAAGTGAGACATCATAGGTTGGAAAATACATTATTAAAGGTATATGAAAAATTGTAATTGTAATAATATATTTTTGTTGAGTATCGAGATATTAAGCAAATCTGTAGTGTGCTTAGTAATTACATGTAAATAAGCTAAGAGAAATGTGCTAATAAAAATGTGCTATAATTGTCATGAAGATAAAGAAAAATAGAGAATTTAGTTGACGAATCTGTGTGCTTTGTTAGTGTACGTAGAAATTAAGCTAGAATATATAGGAGAGGCGTTTGAAGAAAGTAGTTTGACTTAGCAAAAACTAAAGATATTTTATTTTTCCGTTTTAGCAAGACAATTTGAATGCGTTTCTTTGTGGCGGTGATAGATGATGCGGCGATTGCAGGGATGCTGGTTGTGGTAGTTAGGGGTGGTGGTAGGGGCGATTGTAAGTATGACAGTGGTGACCATTTAGGTGGAATGAGACATTGAACAAAAGAGTAAGGAATTAGACAAAGAAATAAGATAACATCAAATTTTAATTTTTGGGCTAATGATGTTATTTGAGGTGGTAGTGGTGGTAATGGCGGTGGGTCTATGAATGATGAGGTTGATGGAAGAAAGTGAAGGATAACAAAATAAATTAAATATATTCTAAATTTAATTATGAGACAAATCATAATGACAACATTGCTAGCCTTACAACTAATTTATAATTCCTTACAATTAATTCTTCAAGAGCAAAAATGTCTTTGTCTAAAACAACTTTGCGCTTCTTCAAAGTTTAGTTGTAAAGAAAGTAGTATAATTAGTTGTATGGCTATCATTTCCTTACCATTTTTTTTTTATTCAAGTCCGTCTCTCTTTCGGATGAATTCATCGTTAATAGTTATGAGTTTTCTGTTAATCGCATATTTTTACATGGATTTTTAGTAAGTATAGACTATGACATCATATTTCTACTTTAGGCGCGACTTTTGCAAGGGAAAGAATGAGGAAGATCGGAGATGGAGTTTGGCTAGAATCGAAGAAAGACAACGCCAAAGATGTGATAGGCGTGACCGAAGTGGGATGAGTTTGTGCTGGAGATGGCAGCTATTATGGTAGAGCAAGAGATGAGAACTTGCACCGAGAGAAGAGGGTAGGAGAGGGTGTGAGATTAGAGTTTTTACTTTTAATACATTTACCCCTTAACCAGATAAGGGAAATGACGTTTTTACCCCGCACGTAGAAGACCACGTGCTATTTAGCGTGAATATTCTAACGTCCATCACGGGTAGGGTGGAAAATGAGAAAAAAAAAAAAGTAACGTTAGATGTTATTGTGGCATAATCCTTAGGTTGCGGTGTATTATACGATTTGGTGAATACTTTGAGGGGAAATTGTAATTGGCCATATAATTATTTTTAGATAATTGAAACAATTATTTATTATTTTTATTTAAAAACATATTTTAAATACTGAATGGTTAATTATATAATGAAGTTATAATTAAATCTCATTTGTACCCCAAGAAAAATGACAAAAATAATCTTTACGTGACATGCACATACCATTTTCCTTACGTTACTATTTTTAACGCCCATAAATGAGAGGGGATAAAATGGGACAAATAGAAAAATAAGGTATGAAAGTGAGACATTTCGTAGGTTGAGGTGCAATGTGAGATTTAGTGTGTAATTTTGGAAGCTTATCATATTTTGGCCCCATTAAAATTAGTCCAAAATACACATTGCCCCCTAAGGTATCCATCAAATCCACTTTGACCCTCAATGTAATTTTGTAGCATTTTCATATTCCATATCAAATTTGGTGATTGGGATGTCACGTGTGGTAATCATAGATATAGAAATGGTAGCGAATAATGTTTAAAATCGATAATTTTCTCTAATCAAACAATAAAACGTATCAACGTTGTCAAAGAGAAATTTGTTGGAGTTTAAGCCAGGGACGATGAAGACGGATTGAACCATGACGTGCCTCATCATTGTCGTATACATATGTGATGGATTCAAATATGAGTTTTGAAATTTAAGGTGTATGCTTATGCATTGTGTTGTACAAGAGAGAAAGAGAGAAATGAATTGTGGTTTGATCAGTTAATATTAGCTGATGTGACAGGTTTATTTTTTTTGTGGGTTCTTATTCATGACAACCTTGATACTTGAGTGCAATTATCTGATCTTGAATTCTATCTCTATAATCTTTAATATGATTCTACACTATTTTTTATTTATTTTTCTATATAAAAAATGAATAAAAGATTTATACACTCTTGAGTTTTATCTCATTTAAAATTTAAATAAGAGGTCATTGTTGGAAAAGAAGTAGAGAAAACGTTGTCAGAAAATTAAAAAAAGAAGAAGAAGTTTCTCTTTAGATAATAAAAGCTGACAAATCATTGTCAAAAATAACCAAAATGCTTTACACGTGAAATACCATGTGCACCTTAACGTTAGATTGGTAACATGGCTAGGGGGAAAACTAGAAAAAAAAGTTATAAAATGAGCTATGAAAATGACACAAAACTTAGGTTGAGTGGTAAATTGAGACTTTATAGATACTTTGGGAGAATTTTGTATTTTAGAGTGCAAGTATATACTTTGGGGTTGTGAGTTTGATTTTTATAACACAATTTATTATTTTCTAAAAAGAGTAATACATTCCAGAAATGACATAAACAAAGTCTTTAACAATAATGTGTTTATCTAAGATAGTAAGGTTGAATTGTTTTCAATTTAGACACCGATAAAAGAGAATGAATTCATGTTTCACATTAAAAAAAGAGATTTAAAAATAAAAAATAAAAAAATACAAATGTGTAGGATAAGTTTCTATACAATAACTAAAAACATACATTATAAATGACGAAAAACAAAGTATCGAAAAATCACACAACAACACAATTTATAAGTCTAAAAAATTATAAAGATTAAAACAAAAAAAATCTAATAATTAAAACTAAGCAGAAAAGTGAAGGAATTAGCAAATCACTTAAAAAAACTATTAACATTACGTGCGTTCACCACGTTGCACGTGAACCTTACTAGTTACTTAAAATGTGTTTGTTTGTGTATGAAGTTAAGTGTTCTATTATGTTTTGATCAAACAATAATCAAACAATTTATTTCTTACAATCATCATTAAGTTACACGTACACAAAATAAGATCATATCTTGTCGTGAAATATCACTCTTTCAATCTAATTCTGTTGTGCACAACTCTGTTAAACAATTATAACTGTTTTAACTATTTTAGCAATCATATCTACTCTTAATTTTCTTAAATAGTTATCTTTCTCTTAGGAGCTGATTAGAGGTGGCAAATTGACGGGTATGGGCGGACGTGGACGGGCCTAAATGGACGGTGAGCTCAAATGAGCGGGCAAGTAAGTGCCCATTTAATAATATGGGCATATATGGGATATATATATATATATATGTGTGTGTGTGTGTGTGTGTGTGTGTGCTCATCTCTTGTGTCAATTATGTATTTTTGTTGTTGTAACCCTCAATTCAATCTTCTATTTTATGGTTCGATTTTTTATTTCGCTGAAGCCCAATAGACAAACACACAAGTCATAGAATGTCGCATGTTGCACTGCTCACAAAACCACTATGAATCCATTTATAGTGTAACATGTACGGATATTTACAGAGCCATATAAATGGAGCAATCTGGGAGTGATGTTGGGTTTCATTTAAAGGTACAGAGTCATAGAATGACATTTCATGCTTTGCTTTGCAATTTGGGGGTGGGGGGTGACGGTTGGAAGGGCGGGTGTACAATATATATATATATATATATATATATCACATGCTTTGCTTTGCAATTGGGCGCTTGGAGGGATGGGGGTTGGAAGGGTGGGTGTACAGTATAGATATATTAATTATGTTAAACGTCATTATTAATTTTAAGTATTTTATAATTATATATGTAATTGATAAAACAAAATTAAAAGAGCAAGAGAATGAGTTTTAGGGGGGCTTGGAGGGGGTGGGGGTTGGAAGGATGAGTGTACAATATAGATATATTAATTATGTTAAACGTCATTATTTATCTTAAGTATTTTATAATTATGTATGTAATTGATAAAACAAAATTAGAAGAACAGGGGGGAGCGCTTGGAGGGGGGTGGGGGTTGGAAGGGTGGGTGTACAATATAAATATATTAATTATGTTAAATGTCATTATTAATCTTAAGTATTTTATAATTATGTATGTAATTGATAAAACAAAAGTAGAAGAACAAGAGAATGAGTTTTATTATGGGTGCCCAAGTGGGCGCCCATTTAACCCCCATTTGTGCCCACTTAACATTTTGGGTGTGCCCATACCCATTATTTATTGGGCGGTCTGGGTGGGCAAATGGGCGCGGACAAAAATTGCCACCTCTAGAGCTGATCTAACTCGGTGATTATATTAAGTGTCCGAATATTAATAGATAAACTTGAAAGTGACCTTTCAGTTGGTATCAAAACTAAATGATACTCCATTTGATCCGGGTAAAAAATCCTTGTTTGAAAGTCAAACTTTTTTAAGGAAATGATATTTTTAGTAGTTCATTAGTAATAAAATGATATTTATATGCCTCAATTTTTAAAACTGGACTCTTTAAGTAAAACATCCCAAAATAAAATAATGAACTCTTTTCCTAGAACGAATGGAGTATTTGTTAGGAATCATAATATTATCCATAGAAGCCATCACCATAAAAATTGTGTTCAGCAAAAGTGAACTTTCAACAAGTAAATCCGAGGTTATAGTATATCGGTTCTTAAATAATCATTCTGTTTGATTTGACATACTTTTTAAAGAAAAAATGATTGACTTTATTATAAATATTAATATAATGTATATTTTATTTTAAAAACTTTGTGCATGTGGCATAATCATAATAAGAGGGAAAAAAATAAAGATAAAGTGATAGAAGTAATTTTTTAAAAGGAAAAATGTGGAACCAAAGTAATTATTTTGGAACGGACAAAAAATAAAATCAGAACAATTATTTAAGAACGGGAGAGTATTTGACAACGTTGTTTTTTTTGGAAAATTTCATCATTGACGCGCCTGAGTTATTGAAAAGTGACTTATTTAAGGAGTAAAGATCTAAACAATGATGCTCATTTAAATACGGAAGGAATGTATTGAACAACATTCAAATCCTGTGTTAGCGTGTATCATTGCCATGCATAATTATACCTCTATCTTTGGTAGGTATCTTGGTGTAATTTTAGATATATTAGGTGGTAGATATATTAGGCAGTAGCTTGATTGTAGGAGTTTGCTTGGAGCTAAAGTTTCGATATCGTTGTATATATTTTCCCTTCACAGTATCAATGAAAGACATAAAATATTTCCCACAACTGTGTTCCATCTTAACATGGTATCAGAGCCAGTCAAATTAATTTATGTCTAAAAGGCCATGGCAGAGCTTACGAGTGGGAGCGGCACAAAGGATGGGAAGAAAGCCATCTCACCGTGTGTACTAGCGGGTTAGCGGCCAATGATCACCCTGGGTTGCTGATTACACATACCCAGTTGAAAGGACCAAACTATGAAGAATGGGTGAAGGCGATACGGACTTCGTTGAGGGCGAAGAAGAAGAAGAGGTTCATTGATGGAACCATACAAGAACTTGCTTAAGATTCAGATGAAATAGAAGACTGGGAACCTTGAATTCCAAGCTAATCTCATGGATTTTCAATACAATCGATTCTACGTTCTATAATTTCATACAGGGACATGTTGAAAGAGTTGTCAGATGACATCCAACAACGATTCTCCGTTTGCAATGGTGCGAGTGTGTATCAGTTGAAAATGGAGGTCTCGAATTGCAAACAAAATGACGATACTGCGATGGGGTATATTACGCGAGAATCAAAAAGATGTGGGACAATCTGACTGACTATGATCAGATGCCCATGTGTTCTTGCGATGGATGCAAATGCAACCTAAACGCTAAGCTTGAGAAGAGGAGTGAGGAGGAACGTGTGCATATGAAATTATTTCTAATGGATTAAATGTTACTCATCAAACACATGCTCATTTAAGATGAAAGCATGTATGTAAATGACTAATGTAGCAATATACAATAATGTGTTTTAGAGTTGATTCTACAATGTCTTTGTTTCGTGCGACTGTTGTCAAGAGTAGTTGAGAGTTCTTTAGTTATTTCGGTCATATTGGTGGATCTTAAATAACATGTTGTAGCTATATTTCTTCTCAATTATTAAAAGAAAATTAATTTTCTTTCTAAAAAAATAATACTTTTTTAGATAAATATTTACCCTTTCTGGTCCTAACACTACAAGAAAAAGTAGTATTTAGGTCCCCACTTTTTAGGTCGCATGTGACAGTGGACCTTAATACCTTTTTTTTTTTTGGGACTGAAAGCTTTATGAGGGTCCCTCATAATTTTTTTACTTTGCCGGGAAATTTTTTTTCCTCCAAATATTTCCCACAACCTTTTTGGTTCTCAATCATATATATTCTCGCTTAGGAGAAGGGCATGATCAGTTTGACAGTGCATCTTTCCCTCCCTCCCTCCCTCATGTGCAATCGATCTGGTAACTCCCTCTCCCTTTCTCTTCCTCTCTCTCGATTGCACCTTTTCTTTATTGTTGATAAGCATGTTACAAAGTTTCTCTTGTTAGGTTTGTGAAATACAAATGAATCTCATGAAATTGACCTCAATGTTTCTCTAATTCTTCAACACTAAAGTTAAGATTTCAATTTCGTTTGAGATTTAGTTAGGGTTTTACACCTTTGATTGGTTATGGCTAATTGAGGCATGAGAGGGAAAGATGTGGAATCCAAAATAACCGGCCTGGAAGAGGGAATGAATCTCGAAGAGATTGGAGCTCCAGTGGCCAAGATAATAGGTCGCAACATGTAGCTCAAAGCAGAGAAAGGCTTAGACAGAATTCACATTTTAACAATGGGAAATTGAATAACTTTGATGGACCTACAGATGGATCTAAGAATATGGGCTTGAGGTACAGGGAGAGGGAGAGGGGTTTGGGTCAACCAAGGGGGCGTGGCGCCGACAACTTTCATGGACAATTGAGCGGGAGTATCAGAGTAGAGCTGGTAATGATTAATTGAAATTTGGGATTAATCTGAAATCATTTTTTTCTCTTTTAGTGGCCTGAAAACAATCCAAAACAATTGGTTTTTGGGATTGCTAGTACAGGTGGTTGTAGTTTAAGTTGTTTAGGATTACAAAATTCTTAAAAGTCTGTTGACTCATGACACATGCATTGAGTAGCATTAGGGGCAAGTTCAAGGCATATGGCAACCCCAAGGTGAAATGGTTATGTTTTGGGGGCGTCCCAAATTCTTCTTTTTTAAAGGTGTAATTGATTTAAATATTGTAATTCTACCGACTATGTTATGTTGTTGCCTATGTAATCTATTAAATAAATAAATAAATATATATAGGTGTCTTTTGTTTGCATGCCAGAATATGATGTTATTCATTAGATTTAAGAGTATTCTAACAACTCATAATTGAAGATCAATTTTTCCAATACATGTTACGGTGATTATCGAGGTAGAATTTGTTATGAGTAGGTAGCCAATGCGAAATCTGGTAAGAATTTGTTATCAGTAGGTAGCCATACCATGTCTCTCGATTTTCCCTTTTTTTTTTTGTGCATTTTGATTGAGTTTTTGTAATTCAAATTGTTTGGTTTTTGATTGTTGACATGTCATTTCGTTATGTGGCTTGTGCATAGAGTACAATTACTAGAAGTTTCAAATTCCTAGCGGATCGAGTGTGATCATAAAGAAAGTACTGGTGCGTATATTGTCTTCAGTTCTGTAAGTTATGGACCAATTTTGTTTATTGTGTTTAGGTTATAATTGTATGTTATTTGAGAAATTAGATAAGCAATGAGCTATGCAAATGTCATGAAATTAATTATCCCAAAATGTTTTCCATGCATAGTAAGAACATATATGACAGACATGTCCCCCGGGGCATAGCCGAGTGGTAAAAGGAGGGGGACATAAGATTCTGGAGGCATGCAGCGTGGGTTCGATACTTGGTGGAAGCAATTTGATTTCTTCTGAGGTTGGACCTTGTATGCGTTATTAGTTGACATGTTCTCAAACCCTGTATCATTCGGGTACATCCCGCGATTTTCCTGGTAGTAGCAATGAGGGACCGGAACTACTACCCCAGGATTCAACCTGGTTAATATATATATATATATATATATATATATATATATATATATATATATATATATATATATATATATATATATGACAGACATTTCCCAAAACTACAAATGTTATTTAGAGATTCAAATTGATTGACAATCCATTAAATTTTTGTTCTACTTGTCCTGGCAACCAATAAGTTATTTTTCACGAGGACAAGTACGATGACTCTTCAACCAGAAAACATCCTCTCCCTTTCTTTCCAACTACCTAAAGACTCAAAGCGGTCCAAGTGTAGCCAATAGCAATCCCCTTCCTCTCCCCCTCCGGCAATAGGGCAACATAAAAAGGTACCTAATTCAGCTAGCATTTTATGTGCTCGAATAGAATAACAAGATTTTATTAGTACAATACTCTAATTGCGAATCTTTATTGGTTCTTTAAGTAGTTGAGCTAGTTGTCAGGAAACTGAACAAAATATAGCTGCCCTAATGCTTGAAATGAAGTAGCCTCCAAGACACCCTCTTGCAAATCTTGGGGCAATCTGATCCTGACAATTCACATATGATACTAAGAATGATTCACTAGCATGAAACAAAAACAAGATCCAGAAATTGCGCAACAATTTTATATGCTTAATATCAGGTGGTTTGCGTACAAGAATATCCCGGATACAGAATTCCAAGTGCCCTACTGTTTTCAACAATAAATCTGTTGAATCTTGCACTTAATTAGATTTGCTTAAAATCATTCCACTTGATTGTCAGCCAAGAAATTCAAGTAATCTTTGGTCAGCCCGAAATTATTTTGTCAGCTATTCACTTCAGCTGACCTTAATGTTTAAAGTGTCAGTTTACCTTTCCTTATTTGATTAATCATATACTTGTACTGACACTTTCCTACTTTGTGTTTTTGGTAGATATTCTGCTAGAAAATATTTCCCAAGATCTTTTGAGATCTTGCATCTGCCAAACACATTTTCAAATTCAAAATGTGTTCCTAACGGGTTGCTTTTGAAGACCATCTATAAATACCCACTGGAAGCATTTTTGAAGACAACAACTCTTATAGAAGTCAATCGTCTATATACTTTCAATTTCTCTGTGACTTTATCTCCCAAAAAAACATTAGCTAGATACTCTTATTTGATTATTTCTTTCTAGTTATTGTTTAGGCAAACACTGAGTGATTTATTTCAAATACTTAGAAATCAGTCAGTTTGTCTCACGAGTTTGATTGCTTCTCAATCATTCTCCACAAACACCGATCTTTTGTTGTACACTGATCCATTAGAGATCAAATAGATTTTTAATAAAATTAGTGCACTTCAAAAATCCAAGTCTGACCAACTTGGTAGTCGACGTAGCAGTTTATCTGTGAACCACTTCAACTGATTTGTCAGCCGCTTCTTAAATCCTTGCAAACTGACTTAACACTTAAGAAGTTTATCAACTAATTAAGTGTCAGTCAGTTAACAACAATTGTTTCCTTAATTGTTCAGTTAACTTGTATTTCAATTTCCTCGCTATATTCAGTGATCTACTTTAAAACAACTTCTTCTGAAAAATAGTTGTGTCAGCCAGCTGACCAACTTTCATCAGCTTAAGTATTTCCAAAGTGTCAGCCAGCTGACCAATTCTTCAGCTGACTGATAAAACTAAATTTCCGCTGCCAATCTTGCAAGTTTTACAAATCAACCCTTGAAGTTTTTAAAGGCTATTCACCCCCCCTCTAGCCTTAACTGTTGCCGTTTGGACTTACAAAATCAATACAGTTTCTCATACTATTATTTTTCACAAGGTAGACATGTGTATTGTTCATAGCATTTATGATACGATCCAAGCCACGTACCCGTGAACATGAACCGTAGCGCACGCGACAAGAGAAGCAAATAACGTCAAAGTTGTTGGTTTATGGAAGTTGACACCGTGACTTGATGATCAATCCAAACGTAATCCTCGGTATAGATGACCTTGAAACAACATTTGAGACAAACACAATCCTTGGTATAAGGAAGAACGCCACAATAGGTATGAATATCTTATTGATAAGTTCGGATTCAATCACTTAGCCTGTCACTAAGTAATCATAAGTTCAATGAAGAATAAGGAGGTTTTGAAAACTTTCAAAAACTAAATTCAATAATCAAAGTTGTGTAAAAACAATAAGCTATAACCCTTATTTATATGGGTTGTGAATCCTAATCCTAGAAGTAAAAAGGTAACCTAAAATAAAAGGAAACAACTCAACTTAATTAATCTATGTAGGAAACAATTAGGTAGGTTACCTAATCTAATTAGGAAACATAAAACAACCAAAATAAGGAAAATCTACCAATCTCATTTTTCTACAAGGCTCACTTTGTAAAGTTCCTTGAATCTTCCCCTAACCCTAATTTAACATAGGAAAACAACCCCTTAGGGTTTAGGACTCATAAGGGCAGCATTTTGGCCTTTTTTGACTCTTAAATTGGTCCTTGAACCTCCCGAGTCGTAGATGAACCTCGTGCAAACTCTTGAGCCTTGATCCATGCATTTTAGAACCCTTGAACCTCGATTCATGCTCATATGAACCCTCGAACCTCGATCTAGATGCTTCCAATGCCTCTTCCATGCTTGTGACAATCTTGGTTCTTGGTTGGTGGTCAGAATCATATCATTCCCTCTCTCTTGAAAATGATTTGTCCTCAAATCAAGACCTATAACAATAGGACACGATTTAGTGACAAACAAAATTATATGGAAATGATACTTACCATAGATGAATCTTGTCATCGCTTTGTGGTCAGGCTCTAACTCAATACGATTCCACTTCGCAACTCCTTCCCAAATTGCACATGCTTTATCTCTGGGATCGAAGATCAATCGAACATACATTTCTTGAGGCAAAGATTCAAGGTACTCATCAATCTTTGCTCGAACTTGCATAAAGATTACGATAAGACTATGCACTACAAAACCGTTAGTACAAAATTTATCATGTATCATGTTAGCAAAAGTAGAATTTTCTTGAGATGATGAAAAGTTCCTCTAGCTTGAATAATTGATTTCACATCTCTTTGTTTAGGCACTTGCCTCACATTTAAACACATCCAAACTTTATCGCCGAGTTCGAACACTAATCTAATAAACATCCCATGTAACTTGATGAGACCATGATAACCACGATCAAAGAACGGCCTCAACACAAATAAAAATATAGTAGGTGTTCTATTTAAGACCTCTTTAAGTCTCTTACACAAAATTTCCTCACCACAAGTAATCTCATCAAAAGTTATTAACTCACTTATCAAGCTATCATAACTCATATTTTTGTCTTGCAATTCTTTGGCATAACCACAATCACCAGGTTTAAAGATCAACCTAACAACTTTCATCTTTTGCTTATCCATGTTTATCAATAATGAATAATGCAACAATAAGAAATTACAACCAGAGTGCAATCTCAAGGAAAAACATCCTTTATGCTTTTTATTCAAACCATAGGTTAAAACATGCATATAATCATTAACAATATGAATTTCATCACCTTTCCAAGGTTTAACATGCTTAACAGTTAACACAAGTTGTCTCTTCCATGAATCCATATGTAACTCATGCAGCCCATAAATCTTATGAAAGAATGATGCGACATGGAAATCAACATTTACTTTGTGACATGCACCAAGATAATTAATCAATGAAAAATTATGCACTTTCACAATTGTAGGACTCATGTAATAACGAAATCTAGACACACCATGCACATCTACCAATTCAACACCTAATAAGACATCATGGCATATATTGATAATCTCATGGTATGACTTATGATATCCTATATTCAGATTTACCTTCATACTATTATGCATAGAAATCTTCACAAGATGAACTCTAGTATTATTGTCTAATGCATAATAAAGAGATTTCCTCAACATCTAATGAACAATGCAACCCTAACAAATTATCAACCAACGTATTTTCCATGAATGGATCTACATATACATGATTAGGAATATGCAATGTCAAACAAAGTTTATCACCAATGTGTTTACCACATTTCATCCAATCACTTAGACCATGGTGACTAACCAAATTTTGCTATTGAAACTTTCCGCACATGTCATATGGTCTAACAATCTCTCTTATGAACAAGTCACTCATAAGACTAATCAAATTTTTCAAAGCAACACTTCTAAAAATTCTGAATTTCTCACCCAAGTTATGGTGTTTAACATGCAATAATTTAGGTGGCTTAACAATTTTACCCATGACACAAGTGTCCACAAACCTAGTCAATTGTTTAAACTCAACAATAACTCTATTGAGCTTATTATCAATGTCATGATACTTAACATGTAACAATTCACCACACAACTTATTCTTCCAAGAAAGATTAAGATCATACCTTTGAGAAAATGTAGGTTCTACAACAATCTCCTTACCTTGTTGGTATTCCATCTTGAATCTCACAATTTCTTTTGGTGGTGCCTCTTGAAAAATTTGTGAAAAAGAAACAATAGACTTTGGAAATATAACATTAACTTGATAAGTATCAAAATTTACCTCACTTTCTTTCTCTTTCTCATACTAATTTTCCTCTCATTTTTCCCGGTTATCTCACATCTTTCACTAGTCTCTAAAACTGGCCTCTCACTCTTGTTTTTATACAGACTCTCCTTTTTCTTGGCTATCTCACAAAACTCACTTTTATCTCTAGCCAAACTCTCATTATTTTCATTTGAGCTCTTTTTTAAAAAGGCTTCTCTATATTATTTTCTTCACTAGCCTTTCTCTCTTCACTAGCTATTGAACTTAACATCATATAATTCTCATAAGCTTGTGTTGGAGTCAATGGTGCTAGTTTAATGGTTTTTGATTGTGTACAAATGAATGTCTTTTTGTGTTGCCCTCATAAGTAACACTCCTCTCAACTTGCCAAGGTCGCCCTAGCAATAAATGAGTTCGTCGTATTGACACCATATCACACATCACCTCATTTTCATATCTACTAATCTTGAACTTCAAGCACTTGCCTGTTCACACTCGATTTACCATCTCCATTCAACATTTGCAACTTGCAGGGTTTAGGATATTTGGTTGTAGGTTACCCTAATTTCTCAACCATGGTCACACTAGCAATATTAGTACAACTACCTCCATCAATGATCACCCCACAAACTCGCTCTTGCACTTTGCACTTAGTAAATAATATTTTCTCATTTTCAATCTCTTCAACACTTGGAACTCTCACTTCTACCATCCTCATAACTATCATATTGTTTTCTCTCTCATCACCTATTATTGGTAAATGATTTGAAGAACTTTCGTCACCCTTATTTACCTCATCTTTTTTTTTTAATTTTGAGTTCTTAATTTGCAACTGAAGATCCTCCCAAAATTTCTCAAAATTAAATTATTTATCTAGTCTACGTTTTGGCAAGGCATTAGGCTTATTACCTCCTTCAATTGATTTTTTCTTACTTTCACTACAAATTTTCCCTATCTTTTCCATTAGATCATCCTTTTGCTCCCTCATGGTTTTATGCAAATCTCTCACCAAACCTTCCATATAAAGTCTCATATCAAAGGTAGGAACATTATTTTCACTTGTATTAGAAATGGTGTACCTGCAAGAAATTTTGTTAGCAAAATCACTTCACCTACTCCCTTACGTGTATCGCTCAATTAATATCACTCCTCTTGTGTTTACCTACTCTCCCACATTTTCAATTCCTTCAAGTTCTAAAAGAACTAAGCAATTAAATAATGATTAACAAAGTAAGCAAATCCAAAAACTCAATCAACAAGAACCACATGTAGAAACAAGAATTCAAGAGTGGGGTTTCAAGGATGATTGGCTCAACGATTAATTTGTAAAGGAAAATTCAATATTTAACTTTAGAAACTAGATGTAACTTATGATAATGATCTTCGAAATGGGCTATCCAAAAAGAACAATACTAATATATATATTGTTTTTTTTAATCAGACTGTCTGAAGTGAACAGTAACAACATCAATTTTTTTTTTGGATTCCTTTTTGCTTAGGCCGAAACTTACTTCTTTTTTTTTGTTTTAAAACTTGCTATCCGAAGTGAATAGTAATAGTGGCAATTTTTTTTAATATCAGGCTGATGTGAACAGTAACAACATGTTTTTTTTTATTTATAACCCTAGAAGTTTAGGTTTTTGAAAAAAAAAAACAAAACACGGATTTTTTTAAAGACCAAACTAAGATTAATGATCCTAGTTTGAAGGAAGAAGAGAAACAAATAGATAATCAAAATAAGAACAATTTAAAGTAAGATAGATTATGGAAACGAAACTTAGCTCTGAAACCAAATGATACGATCCAAGTCACGTACTCGTGAACACGAACCGTAGCGCACGCGGCAAGAGAAGCGGAGAACGTCAAAGTTGTTGGTTTATGGAAGTTGACACCACGACTTGATGATGAATCCAAACGTACTCCTCGGTATAGATGACCTTGAAACAACGTTTGAGACGAACACAACCCTTGGTATAAGGAAGAATGCCACAATAAGGATGAATATCTTATCGATAAGTTCGGATTCGATCACTTAGCCTCTCACCAAGTAATCACAAGTTCAATGAAGAACAAGGAGGTTTTGAAAACTCTCAAAAACCAAATTCAATAATCAAAGTTGTGTAAAAACAATAAGCCACAACCCTTATTTATATGAGTTATGAATCATAATCCTAGAAGTAAAAAGGTAACCTAAAATAAAAGGAAACAACTCAGCTTAACTAATCTATGTAGGAAACAATTAGGTAAGTTACCTAATCTAATCAGGAAACATAAAACAACAAAAATAAGGAAAATCTATCAATCTCATTTTTCTACAAGACTCACTTTGTAAAGTGCCTTGAATCTTCCCCTAACCGTAATTTAACATAGGAAAACAACCCCTTTAGGGTTTAGGACTTATAAGGGCATCATTTTGGCCTTTTTTGACTCCTAAATTGGCCCTTGAACCTCCTGGTCGTAGATGAACCTCGTGTAAACTCTTGAGCATTGATCCGTGCATTTTAGAACCCTTGAACCTCGATCCATGCTCATATGAACTCTCGAACCTCGATCTACATGTTTCCAATGCCTCTTCTATGCTTGTGATAATCTTGGTTCTTGGTTGGTGGTACGAACAATATAAATTTGTTTTGGATTGTAGGCGTGGCAGATGTTGCTGATCGCAATCGTAAGCTTTTGTCAATAATAAGTGCAATTTTACTAGGTCTGGTAAGACCTAAGTTGGCATTGCTTCTTATTGTTTTGAAGTCATATTAATGGAGTAAGAAAGAATGATCATATTCACAACCTTGCATTTTGAGAAGAAATATATATAGTTGATTTTTTGAATTCATATTTTATAATCTTTAATTCCCATAAATATTAATAAAATCTAATAATGCCATTTCATGATAATCATCCACTTTTTGCATTGGCATACCAAATCAAAAGGTGCAAAACCTTCACTCACAAATGTACAAATTTGAATAATTTTTTGCTGAAAGGTCTTGTAAGTTTTTAATAAATGTAAATACAACATCAAGCATTTGTTTCGATACATATTTAATTTGGAAAGATGTCACTTAAATCTATCTGTTTTTCACTAACTTATCACGTAACAATGCGGTGTTATGTGTGTTACTTTTGCGATCTTATAAGAAAATATACACTACTTATTATTATTATTATTTTTGATGTTTCCGGTGAAGTTGTCACTTGAATAGCTTGATAATCTTTTACTCCCATATTATTTTTTACAAATTTATTGGTTCAAGTAAAATTAAAGAAATGTTTCCAGTTGATTATTATTATTTTTTTGTTTAGAGAGTTTTAACTTTGCTTAAATCTATTGACAAGAGTGTAGTTTACAAGCAATTTTATCTTCTCCAAGTAAAAAAAAATATGTTGGGGGCATAAGAATGTCAAAAGTTTTAGACAAAAAAATAATTAATTAGTAATTGCCAATAAATAATAAAACAACTAACCTACGTTATTAGTTGGAATATGGTGGTTTACTATTTTTTTTTTTACCTCTAAGATAA
Source organism: Codonopsis lanceolata (assembly GCA_013146195.2). NCBI lineage: Eukaryota > Viridiplantae > Streptophyta > Magnoliopsida > Asterales > Campanulaceae > Codonopsis > Codonopsis lanceolata. The sequence continues at coordinate 96,703,394 of CM028379.1, forward strand.
GTCATAACTCGTCGTAACACTGTTTTTCTTTCCAAACTTCACTGGGACCCGTAAGTATATATATGACAGAAGTATATAACTCTTTTATTTATAGTAGTTTCTCGCCTAAACTTATTTTCTAAAAATAGATCTATAATCAACAACATTTACTTAACATTTAATGTTTATATAAATAAATACATAAATTCACAATTTATTATTAGTCAAAGCTAATTGCATTCTCACCACTTTTTATAATCTCACGACTTTTTGCATTATGTCCCTTAAAATTTCCGTCCATGTATATATATGCATGTACTTATTAGTGAACCTTCGAAAATAGTCTCTAAAATTTTGAAAGATACATCTAATTTAATCTATTAGACATTTTCACAATACTTCTTTTACCAAAATACTATGACCTTTGTATTATTGAAAAGTCTACAATCTTTATAATATTTCATGATAAAAATTGATTAAAGATAAAAATATATAGATATTACTATATTGTAAGAGCATCTTGTATTAAACACTTCTATTTAGTACTATCTATATATTTTTACCTATATTAAATAGAAGTGTTTATAGATATAAAAATTGAAAAGTCTATAAAACTCTACAATTGACTAAAGATAAAAATATGAATGATCTTTGAATTGATATATTCAATTAATGATACTGATATTGTAGAGTTTCAATACCAAAACAAAAATGACTTAAACTAAATAGAAGTGATTCCCATTTTAAAAAGTGCATTTTTGCGGATGCTTTCAAAAAATGGGCACCTCTCATATATATATTACATTGTAATGAATTTTTTAATTTGAGTATTTGGGTATATATATATATATATATATATATATATATATATAGTATAGATGTAATAGTTTTCATAATAAAATATTTATAATTATATATAACAAAATATTATGAAAGATAAATTTTAAATATGCTTCGTAAAGCTTCTTAGATCAGAGTTAGGTTTTCGTCCATAAATCCCAGGAGAGGTAGGATATGTACCTGTAATTCGTTTTTGTGTAGAAGTCAAAGCATATTTATTATTTATGAGAATTAATATTCTGATATATGTAATTCATTTATATTTTTAAAACAAAACTATTATGACTATATTCATACTTTAAATCTTATGAGATATATTCTTGAAAAATGGAAATTTTCAGAAAAAGTAATACTAAAGCTATTAAAATAAAAAATGCTGAGACAAGTGAGTTGTCTCAAAACCAGATTTTAAATCAATGAACTATTCCGTCTATTGAACCAAAAAAGATTTATTCAATCGACACTTTTGATTTTTTATGTCGAAAAAATATTAAAACTCTTGAACAATCTGTTAGCATAGATGATAACAGCTTAAAATTACCTCTTTTAAATCTTCAAGATATTTCTGCATATCAGGATAAGTATAATTATTTGCATATTGGTTGTATCCAAATTGCTTTCAAACCTTTAACTTTATCTGGGTTAAATGCTTATATTCTTGCATGTATTAGAGATGGTGGATGTTTAGACTTTCTTCCTTCTTTAATGAGAATTGCTCAGACTAGTTTATGTCATGGACTAGTATACTTTAATGTTTTCCTAAATTTAAGTCTATCTTTAATTGATAGAAATTTATTTGAATCTGTTATACTTAATATCCAAACTTCGGGTTATAATTTTATGCCTGGAACTGAGACTATTAATTAATGTTATATATAGATTACATTATAAAGTTATGAATACTATGTGTCCTAATGCCATACTTAGGAGTAATCCGGGTAAAACCACAGTTATCGAAAGCAATAGTATAACTACTAATATTGCTACACCAAAACAAATAACTTGGAATGAAATTAATTTTCCAACCCAATGGAACTTAGAAGAAATTGTTCCACCAAAACCAATACTAGATAATAGTATTGATCAAATAATACAGAATGATGATGGGGACGTTGAAGTCCTATTTAATTCTAGTAATATAAGCGGCTATCAAGGTCATTGTCATCCCGGCAAAGTCCTATTATTAAATCTAATACCAATAGACCTAGTACATCCTCTACTAATATAGAAGAAATTCAAGGAATTAGGATGTCTGATTATCAAATTCCCCAAGGAATTTATACTACCAAACCTGTAGAGGAAAGATCTACAAATGATATGTGGGTTTAAATGGATTTCACACCCAAATCACCTTTGAGGATCAGTATTAATTTAGAATTCCAAAATCAAATTTATGAAGATTTTAGGAATTGGTTCTTCGAAGCATTTAATACTGAAGAACAACAAATTATTAAAAAAATTTACTACGAGACTTTAGAACAAGCCCAAAAAGTTACTTACTTTGTTCAGTGGTTTCATGAGTGGTACCCTATTCAACAAAATATCCAAGTACTCAGTTCTTATTACAAGAATTGGACTAATAAGAAAGGAGAAATAAAAATTGAAGTCCATCCTCCTACTGAAGATCTAGTAATTACTAGAAAAGATCAGAAATTAAAAGCTGAACCTTATGTTGTGGCTTCCCCATTAATTAAAACGGAGATCCAGCCTATTATTAAACAAAATAATTGGGCTAATTTATGTCTTAACTCCATTAGTAAACAATTGAATAGAATTGAAGATAATCTTCCTAAAACTATTACAGAAGCTAGTACCTTAGATACTAATCAAATCTATGCTGTTAATATAAAACCTCCTATTCCTGTAAAAGACTTTCATATGAATTTAGGAGATGAGTTTTTAGATAATTTAACAGCCCGTATTAAAGGACTTAGTATTCAGGTTCTTAATAAAGACAAACATTAGCTGTTAAAAATATTAAAGAAATGAAGGGAATAAAAGATTTTTATTCCATCCAAGAAGTCTTTAAAAGGATTGAGAAGAAAGATCAACATCCTATCAATATTAATGATCTTAAGAAAGAAATCAATAATCTCAAAAAAGAGATTAGTGAAGTTAAACAATTAGTAAAATTTCAAGGTAGACAAATAGACTATCTTACTATAAACTCTTTTCAAAAAGAAAAAGAGATCGAATCAAAACAATCAACAGATAATACTAAAGAGAAAATCTCAGAAGATTTTCTTCAAACTATTAATCAAGTTACTAATCAAAAGTGGTATGTTTACATATCTATTATTATTAGTAATGAGTATATCTTAGATAAAGTTATTGCTCTAGTGGACAGTGAGGCTGACTTAAACTGTATTCAGGAAGGTCTTGTACCCACAAAATATTTTGAAAAAACTCACCAGTCACTTACCTCTGCTAGTGGTGACAAGTTAGGTATCAAATATAAAATTACAAGTGCTCATATTTGTAATGAAGGTATTTGTATCCCTTCATCATTTTTACTTGTTAAAAATATCTAACAACCGGTGATCTTAGGAACACCATTTTAAAACTCTATTATGTCTTTGCACAAAATAGATCAAACGGGTATTTATACTAATATCCAAAACAAAGAAATAGTTTTTGAATTTATTAAAAATCCTGAAACTAGGGTGATTAATGAATTAAAAAATTTACTTTCTTCAAAAGAAAAACATTTAAATTTTCTAAAAGAAGAAGTTAGTATTATGAATTTAAAAGAAAAATTAAATTCAAAAGATATTCAAAATAGAATCCAAGAGATCTCAAATTATTAAATTACATGTAAAACAATTACCATGCTTATGCTTGGCCCAACCAGCCTGGTTTGAGAAGCAATGAATTGCTCCTTCATGGATTCTGATACCTTGAGTTGACACTCAATAGGAGTTAGTCCTGGATGTTCTTTTTTAACCATATTCATCATATAGGTGAATACATTTTGAATTTCAGGCTGAGCTGATTGAATCTTTTTAGTGGCTTCTTCAAAAGTTGTGACATAATTTAAAACTGTTTCTTTTAATTTAGTAACAGTTTCCTCAGTATTAAAACCTTCCCACCATTTAAAATGAAATGTTCTGTACAGAACTGGGATTTTAAATTCATCAAAGGAAACTTCTAAGTCTCATTTCCAGATCCAAGTGATTTGTAATTCTGTGAAAAACCATAAGGTATTTCTACCTATTGGTGGGTCAACGGTAGTCTTGCCTTTTAATTTAGGGTGGTAATGATACCACGGAATGAATTGTTTCAAATTTCTCCTTTGGAAGTACTTCCAAAGTAGGGCCAAATCGTCCCACCATCTAAGGAACCGGTGGGGAATCCATAATGCTCATGGATTTTGGGTTGATCACAAATAACCAAGTATGCTTACGCATGATTTTGGTAATAGAAAGCATAAAACCATGCTTGAATATAATCCCAGTAGTTATATTCTACTGCTTTGTTAATCTTCAAAGTCTTAGGTTTTGAAGGGTCAAGCATACTCCATTGATGGGGATGCAAAATTTTTATAATATAACACTTTGAATGTGTTCTTGAGGGTGTCTTCCCCCCAGAATCTGCTTTATGGAGGAAATGCTCCATTTGGACAGATTCAGTATCTTCTAAAATAGCCTCGTAAATATAACGAAACTTGGTATTTGGTGCTGGATGGTTCTGGTTACCCAGATATCTTTCTTTAATTGACCATGGATCTTCTTTCCATTGCAAATCTTGAAAAGATAGATCAATTATATTTTCCATATTTTGCTTACGCAAATATGGGACAGGAATAAATTCCTTTTTTATTTCTTTATTTTTAGATGAAGAGCCAGAGTGGATGTTGTCTTCATGGCTTCCTTCTGAGAATAGTGGGGTATTGAGATTTGTATTTTGACCCTTAGGGTATTCCAACCTTTAATTTGGATGCATCATGCAAAAATAGTCAGGAAGAGAATTATGCTCTCCTTTAATATATTCAATATCAAAATCAAATACAGATAATTCAGACAGCCATCTGGCAAAAATATGTTTTGAAACAATATTTTTAACATCTTTTTTAAGAATATATTTTGCGGCACTGCAATCAATGCGTAGTAAGAATTTTTGATTTAATAAATCATCTTGGAATTTACTTATGCATTTCACAATTGAAAGCATTTATTTTTTAATGGTAGAATAATTTAATTGGGCTTACTCACATACTGGAAGTAAATCTTAATAATTCTTCTTTCACATTACTGGGATTTTTATGCTTTAATATGCCACCATAACCAATGTTCAAGCATCAGTTTCTACTATTTTGAACCAGGCTGGTTGGACCAAGCATAAACAAGGTAATTGTTTCACATGTAATTTAATAATTTGAACATCTTTAGTATGTTCAATAGTCCATGGACTAGGATTTTTACATAACCTTTTATAAAGAATAGCACTATCCTGGGCAATATTTTTATAAAAATCAGAAATATAATTTAAACTTCCTAAAAATCTCTGAAGTTGTGTTTTATCTTTGATTTCATCAGGAAATTTAGAAGCAAATTCAATACTTCTATCTATTGGTATAATTTTTCCTTGAGCTATATTGAAACCCAAAAATCGAACTTCTGTTTGAAATAATTTCATATTTGGGAAAGATAGAACCAATCCATTCTTTTTAATAATATCTTTTAATATTTTTAAATGTTTGAAGTGCTGATCAATATCAGTGGAAAATACTAAGATGTCATCTATATAAACAATACAAAAGGCTGAATAAGGTATAAAAATCTCATTCGTAAGAATTTAGGAGACGAGTTTTTAGATAATTTAACAGCTTGTATTAAAGGTCTTAGTATTCAGGTTCTTAATAAAGACAAACAAATTGAAGAAGACGACTGCCAAAGTACTTCTTCTGACATTAGTGTCTTTGATGCACAATGTGATAAATTAACTTATGAACCTCCTGGACCAGGATTAAAAATTTATTACCAAAGACCAACTCCACCAGATCTTCTTTATGAAGAAGGAGTATTACAAAATCAAAATTCTTATAATGCTAGAACCATTTATGAATGGAATTTAGATGGTTATTCTGAATATCAGATATATGAACTTATACACAGAATGCTTATGTATGCCACAGTCTGTAAGACTGCATCCAATAAAGATTCTGAAACAGCAAAAATGATTGCTGCTGGTTTTGTCGGTACAATAAAAGGTTGGTGGGATAATATTATCACACTTGAACAAAAATTAGAAATGTTTAATACAGTCAAAACAGAGGGAGTAGAAGTTCGTGAAGATGCAGTTTACACCCTGATCCAAACTATAATTCACCATTTTGTGGGAGTTGTCCCTCAAAGAAATGAAAAGGATAGGGAGATCCTTCAAAATTTAAGATGTCCCTCTCTCACCCATTTTAGGTGGTATAAGGATGTTTTTATTGCCAAAGTAATGCAAAGATCAGATGTCAATGCTGAACATTGGAAAGCAAAATTTATAGATGGTTTACCTCTTTTATTTTCTTAAAAGGTTAGACAGAAATTAAAGGATCAATACCATAGTGAAACCATCCCATACAATTATATTACATATGGTAATATTATTTCTACATGTACTCAAGTAGGAATAGAAATATGTAATGACATGAAATTACAATATCAGTTAAAAAAAGCAAAATATAACTGGTAAAAAAGAAATTGGGGAATTTTGTCATCAATTTACTTATGATACAAAAATTGATTACCCCAAAAGAAAACATAAAAAATACAGAAGAGATTTTAAAAGAAATAAATACAAATCTCGTGAGGATTCTAAAAATTATAAAAACCCTAAAAAACAAGGATCTAAATCAGGTCCTAAAACTTGTTTTAAATGTGGTAAAATAGGACATTTTGCAAATAAATGCTCTACACATAAAAAATTAAATAACTTAGATCTAGATGAAGGTCTTAAGATTCAATTAAACAAATTACTGCTTAATTCCAGTAGTAATAGTGAAAGCTTCTCTGAGGATTATAGTTCCACAGAGGATGAAGAGATTAATGTTAGTGAGATATATCTGATTCATTAGAATCGGTTAATTAGGGATGTATCTATGTATATTTAGTAGGTGAATATTTATAGACTAGTCAATTTAGATCCTAAATTATAGGCTAGTAGTTTGCTTAGACTTTGTATATATCACATTGAATATTATTGAGAAAGATAGGGAATTAATTTGCCTTCATGGTATCAGACGTGGTCGATCCTTGAGACCTCTTCTCTCTCATTCTCTGCGTCTTCTCTCTCTCTCTCTTTGTGATCTTTGTCTTCCTTCCATGGTGACAAATACAAGTTCCACCCAAAGACTCATTTGCCACAAACATTAAGAACTTCATACCCGTTGTTTTGAGATGGAGAATGGGCAATACTCCTCGTGGGCGGAACTTCTTTTCGCATTCACCGTGTTGCATTTCTCGGGTCATTGAGCATATAATCCCTCCTCCACTTGAGCACGAATCGTCTGTGGCATGGATGTTACTGCCAAAGCGAAAGCTCGGGACTAAGGAAATTTGAACTTTGGTCTGGCCTTGATGCCATAGCCCTCCAATGGATCTATGGCACGATATCGAATGACTTGATGACCACCATCTTTGCTCATAATGCTGACTCGGCAAAGAATGGGAACAATTGGCGAGTACGTTTCACGATAACAAGAATTCCGTGCGGTGCATTTGGAGAATCGCTTTCTCAGTCCGTCGGGACGACTTCCCTAATGTCTCGGCCTATTGCAAAGAATTAAAGGTCCTCGCGATCGGGTTGCAAAACGTCGGGGCTCGGTGTCTAATAATCGAATGGTGCTTCAATTGATTGCGGGTTTGTCGAGAGTTATGATGGGGTGGCGACTTCAAATTCAAAGAAAGCAGCCCGCTCCCTCTATTTTATGAAGCTTCGGTCCAAATTGATTTTGGAAGAAACCCGAAAAGGCTTAAACAAAGTGCTATGGCCGGGCGGATCAGCCTAATCGCGTTAGTTGCAGATAATAATGGTGGTTCCGATGAGTTTCTGATGGAACCGGAGTGTACCTCGACAACAATAAAAGGCGTAAAGAATCAAGGTAATCGCAATGGTGAGGGTAAAGGTCAACATCGAAGGTGGAGGTCGCGAGGTCGTGCGGTGGTCGTGGCTCTTCCCAAAGAAGAAGAACAAAATTCTTTTTCAGCCATGGCGGCCCCTTCCCCATGGTGGAACTATGCCGGCCGGACACCTCCTCGTGGTATCCTTCGCACTCCTCCGTGTCCCTACCCAACAAGCA
>CM028379.1:96711600-96759517 GCA_013146195.2 Codonopsis lanceolata
AAGATCTCCGACATAGATATGACAAGTCCCCTCGTGTTCAAATCACAAATTTTAAAAATTTTAAACAAAATTTAACACATGTTATATAATATAAAAGACATGATATATACCTTTGTTGATTCGAAATAATGGTCCAACCCCTTCCATCCTCCATTTGTAAGTCCTCGATAAGATTAGAAAGAAACCGTGTCCATGATCTTTTGTTTTCCACTTGTACAATACCCCGTGCAACGGAAACATTTGATTGTTAGCATCCTTCCCATAGCAATGAGTAACTCTCCTTTCATACACCCTTGAGAAAACACCCATCCAAACCTAGTACCTTCCTACAACCAACTAATAATCCTTTTTCAAGGCATCAAACATACATAAAACATCTCGAAAATATGGACCATATTCTCGGGTTGTTCATAGCATAATACACTTCTACAAAGGCTCCTTCATTAGTCCTCCTCCTCAACTCATCTCTCAGATTCCCAAATCTTACCATAGTGCTCTATCATTGAACTAGCCGCAAGACCTAATGCTTTTCTCCTAGCCTTAGAGCAAGTTGTCAAAGACACATCCAATTTATATGTTGCACTTATCTCACCTTCATCTTTGATCTTCCAACAAGGATCATTTTTATTCTTTGGTAGTATTGGGTGGCAATCCATTTTGCCGCCGCTTGTCCGCTTCTCACAACTTTACTACACATATTTTGGGTGAAATGTACTAATGCTAAAAGTCTTCATTCCTCACTTTCCCAAATCCTCCAAGGGCATACATTGAATTCACACAAATTACACAAACCCTCTTTTTTTTCATTCTTCTAAACTTGAAATCAAAACCCTTTTCAATTGCATATGCAAGAATCTCTTTAAACTCTTTTGCATTTCAATTCCACCCTACTGTGAATGTTATATCCTTTGGAGCAATCTTTGGATTAAATGATCCATATTTTTTCTTCTTCTTTTCTTACTCCTTTTACCATTTTCCTCTCCTTCACTCTCTCGCACTAAGTTCCGAATCAAGATCATCCATAAATTGCTTCTCAATTGCATCCATTTCCCTGGGTCGATCGGTTATCATCACTGTTTTCTCGAGATTCTCGCATTCTTTCTTGATTTACTTTGATCATGATCACTATCCTCCTCATCATCATAATCATTATATTCACAATCTTTCTTTCTTCACTTTCAATAATATGTCTCATCATCACTACTATCATCACTATAACATATATCTCTTCTCTCCCTCATCATCATTAGCTTCACAACTTGCATCTCCCTCATCATTATTAGCTTCACAATCTTCCTCTCCTCAGATCATTAGCTTCACAATTTTCCTCTCCCCGCATCATTACCCCTCACATCTCTCATCTCCCTCATCATCGCCCCTACTTTCTAGTGTACCAACTACGCAATCAACAACATCGCTTATCTATATCATGTTCAACATACATATCTATATCTATGAAACCAAGATTCTAAATCACATACCTGCATTAAGCCTACATCACACATTATGTTCACTGCATCACTATACATCCTCCTAAGTCCAAGATTCAAATCCTTTCCTGGAATCACATACCAAATACACTTAACATTCTTATAATTACATATTCTTCAACCGCACTCTTTAAGCAAACAAAAGAGATATAATGTGTCAACTTCATTAATAACCTCAACATATCCCCTGTGTATTTCAACACATCATCTTTCACAAATCACCCCCATGAAAATAAATTTAAGATACCCATTCTCGAAAACAAATGGTATATATAACGTTAGAGAAATAGCCTAGGTGGTAGACATCATCAATTGTAAATAATGTTGGGGGAAATTTTACAATTGTCCCCCACCGTCTCCCCCACTATACCTCCTCACACATTACCTTTTATAAACTTACCCCATCTCCATGCTACACTACTACACATGCACATCAAGCGGTCCTAATAGAATATAAATGGGTAAGATAAACAATAAGAAGTGGGTCTACTTTTGTCCCCAAGTATGACTTTGCTGCACATATCATTATGGGCGTAGAGACCACTTTCAATAACAAGATGACCATATCACATTAACATTAACAGGAGACCATATTTAGACAACAACAAAAGATAGTGACATCAGGACATCCAACAAAACCAATAAAATATGACCTAAAGTTCTATAAGATAACATATAGTATAAAAGCCCCAAAAAATATTTGCATTATAGATCGCCCAATTCGTACCAATTGACTTCTAAAACATAATTAGACATTGAAACAATAAAATGTAAGTTAAAAATCTAGTACAAATACCATAAAGCACAATCAAACTGAGAAAGAACTAAGCTTGACATAAAAATCAGAAACAACTCATGTTGAAATCGAAGGAAAACAGATACTTTAATTCGTACCATAAAGCCATTAACAAGTTAAAATATTGTTGTAGATAAGCATAAACACTAATTAATTGCGTACATTTTGTCTTCAATGCCTACGATTCTTCAGAAGACGACTGGATCATGATCTCTGAAATTAGGGTTCGCGAGATCTCTGTCAGACGATGATTTGGGTGAAATGTGTGTTATCCCTTAATTAAACGACATTGTCCATCTTAGTATACGTCCCACTAAACGTAAGGGTATATTTGAGTTTTCAAAAAAAATCTAACGGCAAAAGTGATGGTAACCCCTGATGGGTTAATCTCTTAACAAAACCCTATATTAAGGACCAAATACATTACAAAAAAAGTGCAGGGACCAAACGCATAGTTTTGGTATAGTTTAGGGACCAAAAAATTATTTTATTCTATCTTTAAAGCAATGGATGAATAGACATATATTAAGAAATGAGGTATGATTTTATGAGCTAAAGATTATAGTATTATTACAAGTTTTTTTTTTCTCCTAAGAGGGACATGAGAAGGGATCGAACATTAATTATAGTGTTAGTTTCATTAGATCAAATCTTTTAAAAAATTTATACCGTCAGACCAAATATAATCTTTTCTAAATAATGATATAAACATTTCAAATCACCACCAACTTAATTACCCAACAACTCTAACACTAAACTCGTACTAATATCATAAGCTTTAACTTGTAATATCATTTGTCATAAGAAATTATACATCGGTTGACAAGTATACACTTATCAAATACCTTCATTTCTTGGTCTAGAGTAGAGATAAATTCGGAAGGCATATACTCCCTCTGTCCCTAAATTATCGTCCTCATTTCCTTTTTCGTCTGTCCCAAAATAATTGTCCACTTTGAAACTTACATTTTTAAAACATCACTTTTAACACTTTACCCTTACTTTTTCACCCTACTTTAATTATGGGCCACATACATATGGACTTTAAAGGAAACTACACATTAAACCAATATTAATAATCAAGTCAAATAGGTTTTCTTAAACGGTGCGCTGGATCAACCAGGACAATAAATTAGGGACGGAGGGAGTATAATTTTTTGGGAGAAGATAAATTATATCATGATAAGGTGATTAATTGTTAGAACTTGAGAAATGAGAAGGATAAGTAAGGAAATTTTTACATTCAAAGCGTAAAATTTATATTACAATAATGCTCATTCTCACACATGTGCAACTGAGTAAAGTTATTTAGAGATTGAGATTAAATTATTTTAAAAAATTTAATTGTTGGGATTCACTATGTGTGAGAGTAGTTATCCACTTTTAAATCTATATTTTCTCTTACCCTCATATTACAAAGTCACCACTTACAATTAATATTATGAGCAGTCATACCCTGAAATTAATCTTTTAAACCATTACCCCTTACAAAACATCAACCTTACATTAATATAATCTCACAATAGAGCTCAATTAATTGACTAAGACTATCTGAGCATGTGGGTTGATTTCGCCGCAAAATCAAACGTTCATACGTTAGTTACATATAACTCCTTATAAATAACCCCCCTCAACTATAGGTCAAGTTCGAATAGCGCCACTTAACTACCACTTGAAGCAATGTACCCCTCAACTATAACATTTTTTTAAAATCGTACCTTCTATTTAGACGTTGGCGTTTTAATTAACGAAATCAGATATACTGGCACCGTGTCATAGACACGGACACGAAGATCTAGTTACACTTATTTCAAATCAACTTTTTTTAGTTGAAAAAATGACTCTTATTTTGGATCCGAGGTAGTAGTTACTTCGGACCTAGGTTAGCCAAACGTTTTTAAAGTGTTACAAACAAATTTAATACAATTATCTTGTTCTAAGTAATTATGAGATTGATCATATAATTTGAAGTTTGATGTGTTTTAAAATGTTTATTTTGTCGACAAACTTTGTACCCATTAAAACCGAGTGTCCCTTATATATTTTTCTTATTTCCTTTTTTCATGAAAGGGGTGGTGAATGTGTGATGAAGAAAATAGCATATAAAAAATGGCACGTGATCAACTACTCATGAGTGAGATAACACCCATTTAACCAAAAAATGAATATTATTATTATTATTAATCATGTAATCAGAAACTAAATCAATTCCTTACTTTTCTAGCAAATGGAGTTGAAAAACTCGCACTCATGTGGATTGTTAGATCTAAATTCTAAGCTCTTCAAATTTTGAGGTTTGGTGGCAAGTTGGAATCTTGATCGCGTAGGATCTTAATCGGTTGAGTGGCCATCTAAAGGAGCACGTGACGTCTAGATTTGCAATGCACGTGATAACATGCATGGCGCAAGAAGAGTTTGTTACTTTGTTATAGGGTCGGTTGCTGAGGTCGAAAACGGAGTCCTTAGTCTTTACTCTGTACTCTATATTGCCCCTTCATAAATTTAACTTTCTTAATTTTGATCCATTTCAAATACTCCGTACGGTACATTGTGTTAAAGCCACGTCCAACTGGCTAGTATGTGTTTTAACTTGATGTGCATATTTTAGATCTGTCTCAATAGTGTGTGAGTCTCATTTAATGGTCCATTATATTTTACATAATGTCAGAAGGTTTGGGCCGAACAGATACTCCATGAGCTAGACTCATTCCATCCAGATATAAATAATTTTGCTTGTCCATAGTAAAGTCTCTCTCTCTCTCTCTCTTTTTCTGATTTAGAATCACACATGCACTTGGGGGCTACGCATTCTTTCTTTCATACTCAGTGTACTAATAAACACACCAAAGGGTTTTTGGCGGGGGCCCTCCTAGCCGACTCACGGTGTTTATTTTACAAATAATATAGCCAGATATCCACCACCAACGACAACATGACCCCTGGACAGCAACTCCGATGACCCACGTCCACCGCTACCTTTGGCATCCCCGGTATGATGATTTTTTGGATACATCAGTTGGTTTAGTTGCTGGGAAACTCAAATTATTTATACGTTTGATGGGTGTCTAGTTGTGTATTAAGTATTTTTTTTTAATTATAACTAACTCAAATGAAACTAAAATATCCTCTTAATGTTGCAATAGCAGCTCAGGCGACAACACATTTTATAAATGACTCTTAACAATACAACTTTTGCCATAACTATTACCCTCTCTGTTCCACTCAAATAGTCTATGTTTGAAAATTTTAATTATTAAGAGATATATAAATAGTATAAGAGTTTGTCATACTTACAAAAATCCTTGAGCATAATCAATATGTTAATATCAATTATGGAGGGTTAAGTTTAAATATTGTGAAGATTATATTCATAATTTTTAAAAGTGGACTCTTAAATTGAAGTATTCCGAAATAGTATTATGAACTCTTTGTCCAGAATGGAGGAAATATATCTTATACATCATCCATCTTAGATAAATGTTCATATTTTCTAATTTTGGATGTCTACAACTAATGTTTCTAAAGACTTTTTGATGATAAATGTTTTACCATTCTTTCCAAGATACTCTTACAACTTCATTCAATATTAATATGGATTTCCTAGAAACTCATTTATCTTAATTAATGCTAATCCTTACCCTTTTATCCAAAAACTAAAAAAAAAAAATTAGTGAGAAAGATATGAGTATTATTGTCTCAACACATTTTAAAGTACATCATTAACAACGATTCTTAATCTTTGTGCTTTCTTAATTAGGAACACTTATCCCGGATGGAGGGAGTACTTAAAAATACTTCATCCATTGAGTTAATCTTTGAAAAGTCTAATTATTAAAGAATATAACTAGCATTATAGTTGGTCATAAAAAAGAATATATAAACATAACCAATGAGTTAAACTCTTAATATCAAATGTTGAGTGTAAAGTTGAAATATTTTGGTTTGAAAGTGGACTCATTTAAATTAAAATAGTATATACTCCCTCCGTCCCTAAATTATCGTCCCCCTTTCCTTTTTTGTCCGTCCCAAAATAATTGTCCAGTTTGAAACTTACCTTTTTAGAACATCACGTTTACTACTTTACCCTTACTTTTTCACTCTACTTTAATTATGGGCCACATACATATGTGCTTTAAAGGAAACTACACATTAAACCAATATAAATATTCAAGTCAATTGTTTTTTCTTAAACTGTGCGCCGGGTCAACTAGGACGATTATTTAGGGACGGAGGGAGTAGTTAACTATTTGTCAGGAATAGAGGGAGTAACTTAGTTAACACATCACAATAGATAATTAAGTGGGACTATTTTCTAAGACGAAGAAAGTACTTTAATAGCCCCTTTGTTCTGGGCAAAGAGTTTTCGTTTGAAAGTTAATTTTTTTTTAATAAAATGATACTTTTAGTTGTCTGTTAGTAATAAAATGATATTTTTATGCTTTAACTTGTGAAAGTTGACTCTTTAAGTGAAACATTTCAAAATAGAATAGTGAACTCTTTGTCTGAAACGGAGGGTAGCAAATTTGGCAATTTCACATCAAATTTTATATATTTAATATTATTCTTTTTACTTGTGGTGGAATCAAGATTTTTATGAGCGGGTACAAAAGAAAAAAATTTCTACAAAGAGAAATATGTTGAACAAATTTACTGAAAAATAAAGACAAATTTTACCTTCAAACCTCATTTATCTATAATTTTTTTTGATACTCCCTCCGTTCCACCACCATGAGAGTCCACGTTTAAAAAGTTTAATAATTAAAAGATATATTAATGTTGTTCATATTGTTTATAATTACAAAAATACTTAATAAGCATGACCAATATACTCCCATCACAATTAGATGGTAAAAAATGAAATTTTATGAAAAAATCGTAAACATATATTTTTGAAGATGAATTTGTCTTAAACGGAAAGAGTGCAACTTAGAAAAGTACGTTCTTAGAAAATTATCATAAAAATACCTAAGATTGGATAGTTTTTGATAAAAAAAAAATATTTAATTAAAGTCTTTAGTACTCCCTCCTTTTTATTTTACCCTACGCATGTGATATAATCATTTTAACTATGCTATAACGTTTTCAAGATTATGACCAATACTTTCATATCACTTAATTATTCAACTTTTCACGTATAAATCCTTTGAACACAAAAAATATTTGTTTTTCTCATAGTAAGATTTGAAGCCTAGTTTCATAACTTATCAAAAACAATATGTTTTGCACTTTTGCCGGTTTTTCTGTTTATTTCTCTAAGATAAGGCTCCTTTGTCCTCCCTTTTTTAAGGGTAAGGTTGATTGTCCCCCTTTAGCTTGTTTTCCTTTATTTCTCATTTATAAAAATCTAGCATTCTAATAAAAAAAAAACATACATCTATAAAAAAAATGAATCTTGAATCCTAAGGAGTGTTGGGGAACAAAATACACACACATGTGTGTGTAAAGATCTTTAGGGCATGAGTATGTATGAGTTTTTTAGAACCGGACCGGATCAATAAAAATTGAACCGAACCAATACTTTTGTTTTGTCCTGATTACACCACAAAATAGGGTGATTAAACTGGTAGTCCACGTAATGAACTAAAGCTGATGTATGAATGATTAGTAGGATATATAGGTTTGGTTCTTCTAGAAACAGGACTAGTATGAATTTGGTTGCCTTGAGAATCGATCCGTTTCTCGGATTCTTTGTTGTAGTGGATACCTGAAATGGAAAATACCGTTAGGAAGCTAGAAGGTTTTCCTAGCTAAAGCCCTCCGGTGTGAAAGTCAGTAATATGGATAGTATGTGCCGAAGTTTAGGTGTTCCTTCAAGTTGTCGGTGATAACTGTATTGAGAGAGAGAGAGAGAGAGAGAGAATGTGTGTGTGTGTGTGATTGCTTGAGTGAATAGTATGTAACCTAGTGGTAAGAAGTCTTATTAATAGTCACCGACTTGGGCACCAAGCCAAGGCTAGTTGCTAGACGTGGAGATCAACCTGCTGTTGGTCGGCTAGCTGGCAATCACCTATTGGCTCGTACTCTGACTGTTGTACTTTGAATATCAGAAGGTGGGTTAGTGGAGGCGAATTGCGGCTGGCATAGAACATGCCCACATCCTTCCAATGTGATGATAACACGTGGCTAACTTGGTACAATGCTGACGTCCGAGAATACATGTTGATGAATCTGATGGTCGAGCTTGTATGATCCTTGGACAAGCGTGGTCTTTGATTGGTCAGCCGATCATGGATGATCTTCGGGCTATTTTTCTTATGGGGACCTTATGGCCGTATTGGTATCCACATGTCTTTCCACATGGGTGGCCTTCAGGTCCTGAGTTTGAAATTTTATCAAACCAAACTTTTTGTTCGGTCCCGATTTTCAAACCAAAGAACATAAAATTTGACCGAATCAACCCAATAGATTAGTTTTTTTTTAAAGGTTGGAGGGACATAGACCATACCCCATCCCTTAATAAATAAATAAATAAATATATATATATATATATATAATATATATTATTATTATTATTATTATTATTATTATTTGATGCATTTGGTGTGGCTCGAACAAATGGTGCCTCTGGTGAGGCTTTCAACACCCGACCTCTCGATTGAGAGTAGTGAAGTACCAGGGTGCCTCTAGTAGGGTTTGAACACCCAACTTCTCCGTTAAGATAAGTTGGTAGCTAAATGGGACCTTTGGGTAAGGTTTAAACAACAACGGTGCCTCTGAAGAGGCTTGAACACCCGACCTCTCTATTGAGAATTGTAAAGTCCAAGGTGTCTCTAGTGAGATTTCAACACCCGACCTCTCAGTTAGGAGAAATGAACAATACCAGTTGAGCTAGAGCTCGTTGGTAGCCAATAGATTAGTTATTATGTATAATTATAGTATATATATACTTATATATAGTTGTATACAATTATATATAGTTGTGTGTGTGTGTGTATATATATATATATATAGAAATTTGCAACCGTAACTCCCTAAGTTTAAAATTCTATTTTCAATTTAGCCATCAAATAAAGAGAGATAGAGAGAGTGTGTGTGCATGTGTGTTTCTTCAGTTCAAACAAAACTTTTGAAATCCTAGCTCATTGTCCATTCGAGTTCTTCGAGTCTTCAGTAATTTTGTTCTTCTTTTTAGTTTTTACTTACTTTTGTAATTTTATAATTTCTACCGGACTTTTATGTTATGAACCTATGACTCCGATATTTTTAATTGTTGAATGTACTATTGTTGAATGTTTTTTAATGTTTTATGAAGTTTAAGATTTTATTACTTGTTTATATTAAACCGTTAAAAACCGTAGAATTGGTCCAATTCTAGTTCTCATACATCTTGGGTTGGTTCCGAACCAGAACAAAGTATTAGTTCTTATACATATTAGGTTGGTTCTGCTTCTGAATTTTTTGAGAACTGGACTATTGATCTGATTTCGATTTTTTTTTTTTTTTAAAAATTGGATCGAACCGGACTAAACTCACCCCTACTTTAGGGTATATACTCCCGATTTTCTCCTATATCAAAACCATCCTTCAAACTTCTATTAAAACAATTATCCTAAACTAGTTAATTTCCTTAAAGAATTGTTAGTACTTATGAGTTATTTAAATTCCAAAATTAGTACTCTCTTCGATCCAAAAGTATTTGCTTATTTGACCTGGTATACAGATTAAGAAAATATAATTAATTTAATTATTAATATTAATATATAATTTCTTTTTGAAATATATGTATATGTAGCTCATAATTAAAGTAGAAAAAAAAAGTAAAGGCAAAATTATAAAAACGAATTACAAGATAATTTGTTTGAGACGGACGAAAAATAAAAACAAGACTATAATTTTGGAACGGCGGGGAGTACATAAGATCAATAAAGTTTACTAAGACACTGAGAAAACAATTTATCTTTGAACATATTTGATATTCATAAAGGGGCTTAAAGTTTTTGAAGGATAGGTAATATTGATTTTTAGGTGGGGATATAATTATATAAATAGCATATTTTAGAAACTTATAATGCTAAAATATTACCCCTTTTGTCTCAAAATAAATGATGTTTTAGAAGTTTGCTTACAAATTAATGAAACTTATTAAAAAACTAATCTACCCTTATTTAAGTGTAATTATTATTAATAGTTGCATGATTATGTTTCTCTTTCATCTAATGTCTCTTTAAATAATTCTCATTTTTCTCAATACAACATTAAATTATAGGGTAATTAATAAAGACAATTTTGGTAAAATGTGGATATTTTTTTCTTGAAATCTTATAACATCATTTTTTTTGGGACAATTTTTTGTATTAAAACATCATTTATTTTGGGACGAATGAAGTATTATCTAAAAGTTCAAGGGTTGCCAACCCTTATGTGGGATCGAGACGAAAATATTTCGTGATTGCGGAGCACCATATAACTGGGGTGTAAATCTGAACCATCGAATCATGAAACTGTATCAAACTAAACCAACCACTACAACAAAAAGGACTATTTGTGACCCCCGTTATTTGGGAGGGCCAAAAAACGGTCCCAAATACCTTTTTTTGGGAAGGGAGAATTAGTGGTCACAATTACGTAGTATTTGACACTGTTTTGTATATAGTACTTTAGAAAATAAGGTCGACTTTATACTACTTTGATACTCTCTCTGTTTCAGATAAATAGTTCATGTTTGAAAATCAAACTTTTTAAGCAAATGACACTTTTAATAGTCCATTAATAATAAAATGACACTTTTATATCTTAATTTTTTAAAGTAAACTTTTTAAATGAAATATCTCAAAATAAAATAGTGGATTTTTTGCCCAGAACGGATGAAGTATTATATTGTGCTGCTATTGATTGTAGTAAATCAAATAGACATGCCAAGTGATAAAATAGAAATATACACCCTTCATTTTCAAAATATTGTCTGGGTTGACTTGGCACATTGTTTAAAAAATGAATTTATGAATTATAAATATTGGTGAAATATACATGTAGTTTTTTTAATACCGTGCTTGAGTATGTGGTCATAATTAGAGTAGGTAAAAAAACTAAGAGTAAAATGATTTGAAAGAAAACAATTATTAAAAAATATTTTAAAAAATAGATAATAATTTGAAAACGAAGGAAATAATATATTTTATAGCGATTAGTTACTTTCGCCACTGTTTTTTAAAGCAGAAATGACATATACATAGTCTCTTCTATGCAGCGAGACTACTATTTTATGTTGTGTTGTTTTATTTAAAGAGTATATATATATATATATTTTTTTATCAAACATGGACTTTATTGATAGAAGGATATTTTGTTAAATTATGATTGTACCTTACATGAAAATAATGCCAATTGTGATAAAGGTGCGTAGCATGTGCTGCAGTTGTAGTAGGGTGCGAAAGTGGGATCGGAGGTTGTCCCTAGTCCCTACACATCTTTATTTTTTACCGGTTATTTATATTCAGTGTTCTAAAATTCTCCATCTAATTTCATCTAAGCCCTGTCTAGACGTTAGGCTCCTTTTTATCGCCGCGATTTTCTTAGTAGTCGTCTAATCAACTAAGTCGGCAACTATACCAAACCTCGTCGACCTTAATTTATTTTTGTAGCTTTGATTTTGTGGCATGCGGTGACCGGAGAAGGAAGGGTGGGCGAACTGGAGAAGGAAGGGGGAGTGCTAATGGTGAGGCAGAGGGGGAGGTAGAAAGAAAAGGGGTTTGATTTTGTGGATATTCGGTGGGATGAGAGATGTGATAGATTAAAGGGTTAGATCTAGGAGGATAGAGACTGGAGGATGAAAAAATGAGGAACGTCGGTCTGTCCGAGAGAAAGAGAGAAGAAAAAAAAGAAATGAAGAAGAAAGGGTTGCCGGTCTGCCAGATAGATAGAAAAAAGATGAAGAAAAAAAGATGAAGAAGAAGAAAAGGGTTGTCTCGAGACTCAGAATTTAGAATGAGAAGGAATTAAGTATGATATGTTAGACAGTGGGTTGTAGGGGTAGTAGATAGGTGGATTAATTTTATTTTCTTTTGTTTTTAGTTATAAACTTAACTGGTTTATTGCTTTGGGGTTGTTGAGAATTGAGATTAATGGTAGGTTTGTATATTTTTGTTCATTTTACAAATATAGACAAGTGTTTGATAAAATGACAAACATAAAAAAAAATATTAAATTTATAGTCAATGTGTTTGATCTTTGATGTAAATTATCAAAAAAAAAATTATAATTATGCCTTAATTCCTTGCCCCGACTAGTCCCCTAGGCGCTAGGGGCTAATGTGCCGCCTAATGATTTTTAGAACCTTGTTTATAATACTAGTTATGAGTCTATGCTCTGTACGGTTCTTTTGGTAATAATAATAGTATAATATTTTTTAATTTTTAGGCATTATAATTTAACTATTGGAATATAAAACTAACATCATTTTCAAATGTGTAATATATATATATATATATATATATATATTAGTAATAATAGTGGAAGTCTTCTAACTAACATGAGATACATAATAATAATAATATAAGTCTTTTATCTTAAAACTTTTCAAACCATCATCATTTTCTAACGAATGTGAGATACATTTATTCTATTAATAATAATAGTAAGCGTATTTTATCTTAAAACTCTTAAAACCAACATTATTTTCTATCTAATATGGGATACATCTCTTCTATTGTTAGTAAAATAATTTTATCTACCAACTTTTAAACTAAAATAATTATTCGTAACCAATGAGGAATAAATCATTTTTATTGGTAAGATTTTACTTAAAAACTTTCAAAGCCAACATCAACTTCTAACAAATGTGAACATATATATCTTCTTCAGTGTTCTAAAACTCCCCGCCTAGTTCGCCAGGCCTAAGCTAAGCCCTCTCGCGACTTTCTTAGTCGCCGCCTAATCGATCAAGTCGGTGCCTACGTTGCCAGTTTGATAGATAAATAGAAGAAAGAAGAAGAAAAAACGATGAAGAAGAAGGGGGCTGTCTCGAGACTCATAATTTAGAATGAGAATGAATTAGGGAGGATATGTTAGACTGTGGGTTGTAGGGGAAGTAGGTAGGTGGAGTAATATTTTTTTTTTGTTTTTAATTCTAAACTTGGCTGGTTTATTGCTTTGGGGTTGTTGAGAATGAGATTAAAGGTAGATTTGTATATTTTTGTTCATTTTACAAATATAGACAAGTGTTTGATAAAATAACAAACATAAAAAAAATTAAATTTGTAATCAATGTGTTTGATCTTTGATGTAAATTATTAAAAAATGGTGATTATGCCTTAATTCTAAGCCTCGCCTAGGCCCCGATTACTCCCCGACTAGTCCCTTAGGCGCTAGGCGCTAGTGTGCCGCCTAGCGGCCGACTAACGATTTTTAGAACCTTGATCTTCTTTTGTTAGTTTAGTAAAAGTCATTTATCTAAATATTTTTTAAACCAACATCAATTTTTAATCAATGTTTGTTACATCATAATTTATTGGTAATTATAATAGAGATCTATCTTACATTGGTTATAAATTAATATTAATTTTAGAAATCATTACAGTACTCACATAATACTTGTTGAAAAATTAGTATTTTTAGTGAAAGAAATTATACAACTTGGGGCACAAATTTCTATATATATCATTTGTTTGTTGGCAAAGGTAATTGTGCAAATGCGTTCTACTCGATTAGAGAATCAAAATGATATATTTATTTGTATAAATCGAGTTTTGGATGAATAAGATATCAAAGCTTAAAGTATGGTGTTAGATGTGTGTCATTATAGTAAAGTACTCACTCAATGCCAATATAATATATTAATAATATTATCTCATATTTGTTAAGAAATTATATGGTAGTAAAAGTCTTTCTATATAAGATTTCCACTATTATTAACAATAGAAGAGATTAATAGTAAATTATTAATATCACAATATCATAGAAACTATTATTTTTAGCTAATGGTTATAAAATGAAAAGTTTTAAATCAAGTGATGTGGAGACTTGAGAATTTAACAATATCAAAAGTTGGGTGATGTGATGCATCTCTTCAATTGATAATAATATAAAAATTCTTTTATTCAAAAACTTTTATAATTAATATATATTTCTAAATAATGTGGGATACATCTCTTTGTAACCAATGTGAGATACATTTATTATCTATAAACATTTTAAACCAATATCATTTTCCTAACCAATGTGAAATATATCTTTTATATTGGTAATAAGTCTTTTATAAAAAGACTTTTAATATATACATCATTCTCTAATTAATGTGGAATATATCTCATTATTTAGTAATAATAGTAGAAGTTTTTTATCTAAAGACTTTTAAAATTAACATCACTTTTTAAGCAATGTAGAATGTATCTCTTTTATTGGTACAAATAGTAATTTAAAACCAACATCAATTTATAACAAATGTGTGATATATCTCTTCTATTGCTAATAATAGTAAAAGTTTTTTATCTAATCTAAAATAATTTTAAATCTACATCATTTTATAACCAATGTGAGATATACATCTTTTATTGGTAATAATGATAGAAGTCTTGTATCAAAATACTTTGAAAACCAACATCACTTTCTAACCAATGTATGCTACATCTCTTCTATTGGTAATTAATAATAGTATTATTAAAACCAACATCAATTTCTAATCAATGTAGGATACATCTTTTCTATTGTTAATAATAGTAAAATATTTTGTAACCAATGTGAGATATATCTATTGTAAGTGTGAAAACTTTTAGTCTAAAAACGATAAAATCTAAATTTTCTTTTTAAATAATATGATATACATATCTTTTATTGGTAATAAGAGTAGAAGTCTTTTACATAAGACTTTCAAAATTAATATTTTTTAAACAATATAAGATACATCTCTTTTATGGTGATAAGTAGAAGCCTTTTATCAAAAAAAATTTAAAACCAACATCAATTTATAATCAATATGAAATACATTTCTACTAATATTATCATTAGAAGAGATGTTTTTTATATTGGTTATAAATTGATTTTAGTTTTAAAAGTCATTAGAAGTTTTTTATTTTAAATCTTTTGAAACCAAGATTATTTTTAACGAATGTGGGATACATTTATTCTATTAATAGTAATAGTAGAAATCTTTTATTTTAATAATTTTGAAACCAACATTATTTTCTATCTAATGTGAGATACATCTCTTTAATTGTTAGTAAAAGAATTTTATCTAAAAACTTTTAAACTAAAATAATTCTTTGTACAAATGAGGAATAAATCATTTTTATTGGTAAGATTTTGCCTAAGGACTTTTAAAGCTAACATCAACTTCTAACAATTGTTAACATATATATTCTTTTATTAGTTTAGAAAAAATAATTTATCTAAATACTTTAAAACCAATATCAATTTTCAGCTAATGTTTGTTAAATCACTTTTATTGGTAATTATAGTAGAGATGCATCTTACATTGGTTATAAATTAATGTTGATTTTAAAAATCGTTAAAGTACTTACCTAATACTTGTTGAAAATTAGTGTTTTTTTAGTGAAATAAATTGTGCAATTTGAGACATGAATTTCTTTACGTGTCATTTTTTTTGTTGGTAAAGGTAATTGTGCAAATGTATTCTATTCGGTGAGAGCATTAAAATGATATATTTATTTGTAAAAATAGAGTTTTGGATGAATAAGATATCAAAGGTTAAAGTATGATATTAGAAGTGAGTCATTAGAGTAAAGTACCCACACAATACCAATATAATAATATTATCCCACATTGATTAAGAAATGATTTGGTAGTAAAAGTCTTTCTATATAAGATTGTCACTATTATTAACAATAGAAGAGATTAATAGTAAATGATTAATATCACAATATCATATTAACTATTATTTTTAGCTAATGGCTAGAAATTGAAAAGTCTCAAGTCAAGTGATGTGGAGACTTGTTGAAAAATTAGTGTTTTTAGTGAAAGAAATTGTACAACTTGTGGCACGAATTTCTTTACGTGTCAATTGTTTGTTGGCGAAGGTAATTGGGCAAATGTGTTCTACTCGGTGAGAACATCAAAATGATATATTTATTCGTCCAAATTGAGTTTTGAATAATAAGATATCAGATTTAAAGTATAATACTTGTTAAAAAATTAGTATTTTTAGTGAGAGAAATTGTGTAACTTGAGACACAAATTTCTTTACGTGTCATTTGCTTGTTGACGAAGGTAATTGAGCAAATGTGTTCTACTCGGTGAGAGCATCGAAATAATATATTTATTTGTCCAAATTGAGTTTGGAATGAATAAGATATCAAGACTTAAAGTATAATACTTATTAAAAAATTAGTGTTTTTAGTGAAAGAAATTGTGCAACTTGAGGCACAAATTTCTTTACGTGTCATTTATTTGTTGACAAAAATAATTGTGCAAATGTGTTCTACTCGGCAAGAACATCGACATGATATATTTATTTGTCCAAATCAAGTTTTGGATGAATAAGATATATATCAAAGTTTAAAGTATGATGTTAAAAGTGAGTCATTAGAAGTAATATTTCATCTTGAAGAGTTTTATCCCACATTGGTTAGAAGTAATGTTAGTTGTAAAAGTTTTTAAATATAAGTTTTCTACTATTGACAATAGAAGAAGTTATATATACTAATACTAATACCCCTTATCATATTGATTATTATTATTTATTATTATTAGTTAATGGCTAGAAAACCAAATTTTTTTAAAGCTTCCACATGGATGCTTTAGGGCTCGTTTGTTGTGGTGATGACTTATAACTTATGACTGATAACTTAAGCTAGTGTCTGAATGACTTGTGGCTGATTGTCTGATAGATTGTTTGTTACATCTGTTGAAAAACTGCTTATTAGTTGTTATAATTATTTGTTAAAAAAAACTTAAAAATTAGTATTCATATTTTTATGTATATTTCATAAAATGATGAAATGCGAATAATTAAATATTTATTAATGAATAGTTATCTTCATGTTTAAAAAAAACCAAAAAAACTTAAAATTTTAGCTTTTTGGCTTTGGTTTTTTAATGCATAAAGGGTGTTGTACCTTACTTATTGGCTTTTGACTTATAAACTGAAACAAACACTCTAAATATGACTTTTCAAAAGCCAAAAGCTAAAAGTACTCCAAATAAGCTGCAACAAACGACCACTTAGAATGAAGATTTATCCAAAGGTGATGAAGTGGAACAACCATAATGCTCCTCACCAACTTTTAAATATATATATATATATATATATATATATATATATATATATATATATATATATATATATATATTTATTTATTTATTTTTGAATTAATGATTTAAGATATCTTTGATCAACTAGTGCTACATAACACTTATATTTTTATTTTTGGTTTGTAAAAGTGTATCATTTGAAAAATACCGTATGTTTATCCAAAAATAAAGATTATTGTACAAAAAGTACTGCAGTATATGATTTTGTTCAAATAAACTAATCTAAACATATATAGTGCAAAATAGTTGTTAGTTGATCTTCTCATTGATGCCCATGTCTAGAGATGTTGAAAGATCAATAGTAGCTAGGATTCACGAAATCTATCACTATAGTTCGTGATGTAGCTCATTACTGTAGCTACACCCTGAAGTGTATTGACCAGAAATTCATAAACAGTAGAAGACTTTTAATTTAAAGCACAAATTAAACACAAGTGTTTATCAAATAATCTATAAGCCTATGCTTGTAGATCCAGTCTTATGACTAAAAAGATTTCACTTAAAAAGATGGAGTGTTTTACAAAACAATATGTGAAATCACCAAAACCAAAACTATCACAAGACAACACGTCTTGGAGAGAAAAACCCACAGAAACAAAAGTAAAGAAAACGTGAGATTAAAAAATAAACTTCCTAGAAACACCAGGAAGACAAACAACCACATATGTTCCAATGTAGTTCCCAATGAAGCAACACTCCAAGCTTCATTGAAAATCCAACAGCAGCACTCTCTTTGTTTTTCTTTATATTCTGCTCTCTTTGTTTTTCTTTATATTCTGCTCTCTATATGTACTCGTGTGTTCTGCTCTCTTGTATTCTGCTCTCTGTATTTCTTCTGTTCTACACCGTGCTCCATATAAATAGATGAAGGAGTCCTACAAATAAATCACCTTTATTACCTAGATTTTGTTACCAAATATATAAGGACTTTTAGGGAAGATTTAGGAAGAGATTATTACCAAGATTTTGTTTCCAAATATATACCAAAACTTTATGACCAAGAAAGGTTAAAACAAGACCAAAATAGGACATGCCTATTTGCCCTTACAATCTTCCCCTTTGTTGAACCTTTCTGGTCAAAGTAAATTACAAGTGTTTTGCAAGCATTTGAACTATCCTGCAAAGTTAGTATTGTCTCCCCCTGAATTAGTGCAATCAAAGATTCATCAAAATATAAGGCACTTATTCAGTAAAGAAGGAACTCATTCAGTAAAGCTATCAAATGACCAAACATCCCATGGTACCACAGAATATCAAAACAGAACAAGGAGGCAAAAATTATACAGATCATAAGTGTTTGTGAATACAAAAAAAAAAACACATAATAATCCAAACAGAATTAAACAGATTCTGATTCATCCTCTACAACATCATCAACTCCTTCAGTCCCTTCAGCTGCAGCATCTTCAGTTCCTTGAACTGCAGCAGTAGCCTGGACACTTGTCTCTCCCCCTATTTGGCCAGAAGAGGTTGAGGGAGTAGAATGAAGGGCCAGCCAAGCAGTGTAATGGACTTCTAAATTCTGAAGACGGGCAAACTAGTTCTTGACTTGCACAAGTTGATCTTTAATAGAGGACAATGCCATAGGAGCAGTAATGCCATGAGTCAAGGGAGTGATGACTGATGTAGTTGCTGGTGCAGCTGCATTGCCAGCTACATTGGTCAAATCTTGAACAGGAGCAGAAACTGCAGATTGTGTGACAGTAGGAGGAACAAGAGCAGTCCCAGAAATGGATGGGTAGGGATAAACTAGTGGTAGATTCAAAATTCTATCACCCTTCAAAAGTTTGGAGGAAATATGAAGGGGATCTAGTATAGGAGACAACCTCTTAGTTTCCTTAGGGACAATGCCCTGTGCCACTAGCATATTATAAATCAAGGAAGGAAAGGGAAGGGCTCTCTTATCATCTTCAGATTCAGCAAGAGAAGTAACTTTTCTAAGCACCAAATCTCCAAAATTGAAAGGTAATCCAAGGCCTACTTGGTACAAAATTTTGGCATGTTCTTCTGTGATAGAATTGGAGTTAGATGTGGGAGCCCAGTTGGCACAACAGACCTTATGCATGACATCATAAAAGGAGGTCAGCTTTGATGTGCTAACCTTGGCCCCTTTTCATGGACATTTACATATCAATCCTCCACTAAGTTCAGTCACACACTTATCCAGATTAGATATAAAACCAGTCACAGGAGTATTGGGAGAACCACAATGTCTATTTATAAGGGAAGGGGAAGAATTGACCAACTTATTCCTAACAAAGACTTTCTCAAAGAGAGAGTCACCAACAGTCACAATCCTCTTTTCTATGTTTGCATAGAATTCCAGAACTATTTCCTTGACATAAGGTGTAGCAGAACTAAGTATGCCTAGTAGATTCCTATTAGAGTAAAATTGGACCAAATTTTGGGCTGACAGGTCTTCCATAGGAATTATCCTTTCTTCTACCACTCTTCTAGCAAGATAATATCTATTTGAGGTTGCAGAAGTAAAGAAGATCTCAGAAAATGGGTTACCTATTGTTTGAGTAGTAGATGCAGCATGGGATGAAGCTTCACCAGGAGCTACATTGGTCTGCGGGGCAGCTCTTCTTCTGGTGAACCTTGCTGGAACCATATCACTTTCCTCAGAGATTTCTTTCTCCACAAAGTCCTGGTCTGAGTTGTCATCAAACTCAGAAGAGTTGGGAGAGGATACATGACTTGGTGTTAGAGAGGGAGACTTTGGTTCAGCATTCTTCAAGGTCACCAAATAGTCAGCAAGGGTTCTTTGTTCATCAGAATAGCTCATGTCTGATACATCTATCTCTGGCTCAGTAGGGGGAACAACATGAATCAGGCTTGGAGACTCTTGCTGAAACACGACTTTTGGAGATGGAATAGGGTAGTCTTCATCAACAACATCTAGGGTTGATGGTTCAACATAGCTGCTTCCAAAGTGATGACTAGGTGTAAAAGGTTTCACAACAAATTGGGAGCCATCACTTGAAGGCTTGAAGTCTTCATTGTCACTGTCACTTTCAATCAGGACATCCTTTTCAAATTGTCCAGGGATAATTTTGTGCTTTTTGGCTTTGGCAACATCAAAATCACTGGGGTTGTCGTAATTGCTAGGAATCCCTCACAATCTTTTAGATTTTCAAACACTAGGGTTTCCAATTTTGGGATAAATTGTTAAATCCCCATGGTCTTCTACGTCAATCGCATTATCCCTTTCCCTAGGTAGGATGCAAGTGATAGGTTCAAGAAGAGGAGAAGCAACCACAATTTCTCGGCTAGGAAGAGTTTCAATCATTGAGATTTTAGGAGATGTAGCTTTGGAGGAAGGTGCACTGGGAGCTACATAAATTCATGGAATGTGAGGGGGAATTTGTGATAAAACCAAAAAAATTTATTTTGAAATTAAACAAAGTTGACCAAATCACTCACAATATCTACTAAATATATGTTTAAGACATGCAAATAGTGACAGATAAATGAAGAGTACTGGAAATAGGGATAGTAATGATTTCTTTTTTTTAAAAAACTTGAATTTTTAAATTTCAATTAGTAACAAGAATGCATAACAAACAAAATAAAGGATATACCAAAATTGTTCAATCCCAAGCTGTAATATAGCAACACATGTCCATTATTCAAAATCTCTTAACTTTCCAAAAAGATTAGAGTCCCACTTAATATTTTTCAACATGGAATTCTTTGGTAATTAATTTGCATTTTTGAGACTGGGACTAAATTTTCAATAGGCTGATACTATAATTAACAGTGCATGACCTAAAATTTATGCCTAACAAATGATGAAAACAAATCAGGCAGCTTCTAATCTAATGCAGTCACACACATGTGAAAAATGTCTAGATCAATTTGATATAGTTCCGGATGAAGCTGCATTGGGAGATGCATTCGCAAAAATTGTGATTTTATGTTTACTTTTTCATCTTTTGTTTATCTCAACCATTCTCATCCCCCACAAAATCCATAGGTACTTTATTTCCCTAGGAGTATAGCTCTTATTTATTTCAAGCATATACACAACATTTTCACTTTGAACCTTTCACACTATTTTCCAAGGGAAGCCATTTTGCTTAAGATCAATCCATGAAATTCAAAGATTCATAGTCCCAAAAGAAAATAACCACAAACCTTGTTCATAGGTAGCTCTTTTCCGTTAGGTAGCTTTCACACTTTATCAAAGGGTATCCATGTTTCTAAAGATCAACCTATGAGAACTTAAGTTCCATAGTACCAAGATAAGATGCTTCAACCCTTGTTCTTAAAGGTAGCTCTTTCCTTTGTGGACTTCAAACTTTGTAAAATAATCAATTGAGAGAGTGAGAGAACCATAACAAAAAATCACAATATATTTTGAATGCAATTCCCAGGTAGCAACAAAAAAAAAACACAAACATGTGTGATTGATCTAGTGTGCCCCATAAATACAAAATACAAGGATGCCTATTTTTATTTTTTTTTAAATAGCAAGTGTAGGGTCACATGGCACACATACCAAGAGATTTCCTAAGATTAATAAATTTCTCAAAATCTAGACTCTTAGTGAAGATATCAGCCAATTGATTTTCAGTCCCAACATATTCTATGCAAATAACACATTGTTCAACCAAGTCTCTAATAAAATGGTATCTTATATCAATATGTTTTGTTCTAGAGTGTTGAACAAGATTTTTTGCTATACTTATTGTACTGGTGTTGTCGCAATACATGGTTAATACATTACTGCGTAGGCCATAATACTTGATCATTTGATTCATCCATAAAAGTTGTGTGCACCCACTACCAGCTGTAATATATTCTGATTCACTCGTAGAAAGGGCAACAGTTTTGTTTTTTACTCAACCAAGAAATCAAGTTATTACCCAAATAAAAACATCCACCAGATGTACTTCTCATGTCATCAACACTACTAGCCCAATCAGCATCACTACAACTAACAAGGTTTGTATTAATGTGTTTTATGTACCACAAACCTATAGTAGAAGTCTCACCAACATACCTAGTTATACGTTTGATAGCTTTCAAATGAGAGACTTTAGGGTTTATTTGGTATCTAGCACACAAACACACAATATACATGATGTTTGGTCGTGTGGCAGTCAAATATAACAGACTTCCTATCATGTTTCTATATAGTGTATGGTCAACACTTTCTAATTTCTCATCTTTGTACAGTTTGTTGGATGTACCCATAGGGGTTTTCTTTTTCTTTCCATTCTTAAGACTAAATTTCTTCACCAAGTTAAGTGCATACTTGGCTTGAGAGATGAGCATCCCTTCATGCATTTGTTTTATTTGAATCCCAAGGAAAAAAGTTAATTCTCCTACCAGACTCATTTCAAACGATGATGTCATGCAATGTACAAATTCCTTTTCTAAGGACTTAAAAGTGGACCCAAACACAATGTTATCAATATAAATTTGTGCAATCAAAATGTGTTTGTCTTTTCTTTGAATAAAAAGTGTCTTGTCCACTTCACCCTTTTTAAAACCACTTTTCACAAGATGGTCTGTAAGTCTCCCATACCAAGCTATAGGAGCTTGCTTGAGACCATACAAGGTCTTTTTCAATTTGAAAATATAGTTGGGCTTATGGAGATCCTCAAAACCCTTAGGTTGTTCTACAAAGACTTCTTCTTCTAAAATATCATTTAAAAAAGCACTCTTCACATCCATTTGTTGGAGAGTAATATCAAGAAAGCATGCAATGGCAAGAAGAAGACGTATGGACTCAATGCGGGCAACAGGTGCAAAGGTTTCTTCAAAATCCACCCCCTCAACCTGTGTGTACCCTTGAGCCACAAGTCTTGCTTTATTTCTTGTTATATCTCCCACCTCATTTGATTTGTTTTTGAAAATCCACTTAGTTCCAATAACATTTACAAAGGTGGGTCTAGGTACAAGGAACCAAACAACATTTTTGGAAAATTGATCAAGCTCATCTTGCATGGCATTGATCCAACATTCATCTTTTAAGACTTCATGCACATTTTTTGGTTCAATGATGGCCGCATGACATGATGCATGAAACTCTTCACACTCAAGTGTAGATAGGCAATGTTAGTCCCAAAGGGCACAATAATAAGCTAGAAGGGGGGAGGTTGAATAGCTTATTAGACACTTAAAAACTTTTCGTATAAGTTCCTAAAACAAGCACTTACAATCTATTAAAAAGATTGAAGTAGCGGAAGTCTTGTAAGGAAGACAGTTCAAGTCTGCCGGTGAAGCACTACCGGTAGACTTGGCTGAATACTCAAGTCTGCAGTTGAAGCGATAAGTAAAAGAGATAAGAAACAGTTCAAAGCAGTAAACAACAGTAAAGAAAGAACACAAGTATTTTGAGATGGTTCGTACTATAAAGAGTGCTACGTCCACCACCAAGGATCGTGTACAAAATATTTGACTTGTGTTTGGGGGTTTGAGAATTGAATATCTGGATAAACAAGATAATCAATTGTGCAGAAGAATAGTTAAAGGAACAACAATAAGAAACTTAAGATACGTGTTGATGCAAATCTTCTTGATTGTTGTCGAGGACTTCTTGATCAGTTTACGATCTCTTGAATGCACTGAATATAAAGACTTTATGTTGTTGGAGAATTTCAGAGCATTTCAGGACTTGTTCTTCAGTCTTTAATGACAGTATTTATAGCAGGGGCATTCTTGAGATCCGTTGGAGAAGACGAAGTGTAACAGCTCTATTAGGTTGAATGCATTAAATGCATGAAGCTGACTTGTGGGTTTCGTCTTCACTGATACTGAACAGGGAGTTGGTGCAGAGATGTTGCAGTAGCTGGTAGGTGAGCAATCAAAATTTCAGACCTGCAATAGTTGGTACAGACTTTAAGTGTCAGTCTATTCACCTGCTCTGTCACTGTTCAGAAGGCGAAAGTCTTCTTACTTTTCGGAAAGCTGGTCAGGCGTGTCTGAGAAGTCAGGGGATGTTCTAATTCAAATTCAAACTGATAAAGGATGAATTTAATTAATCCACTAAGACTTGGTGACTGGACACGTCATGCTTGAACACGTGCAGACAAGGTCTGCCGCTAGATGCTGAATGAGGTCTTCCGGTGAAGCTTTGTTGAAGTCTTCCGCTGAACCTGTGAAGCCTATAAAAAACTATTCTATGGAAAGTTCTATACAGAGTTGCCACGCTAATTGATACGCAACCTAATTAGCCACTAATGTATAAAATTAATGTAATGTATGAACAAATGTAAATCAAGATACATATGAGAAACAACAGGCAAGCTAGTTTTTTGTAGTCTACCTTACATTTCTTCCTAGTTGACATTCTAGCATGTACATCACCTATGACTTGAGTATTTTTAGGGATTGTTTGCAATTGCAGGATCTGAAGTTTGTACATTTATCTCATGATCTTCAAGAATCAATGTAGCAAGCTTGATCCGCAATATCATCCGTGATTTGCGAGTTCAAGCTGACCATTGTTTGTTTTGTGTACATTTATCTCATGATCTTCAAAATCTAGCAAGCTTGAAATATCATCCTCAACTGTTTTGTGGCCAAAATCAGTTAGATCATCAAAAACGATATTTATAGACTCCATCATAGTTTTTGTTCTAAGATTAAATACCCTATAAGCAGGACTATTAGTGGTGTATCCCATGAAAACACGCTTGTCACTTTTTGAGTCAAATTTTGATAGATGGTCCCTATCATTAAGCAGATAGCACACACGCCCAAAAACATGAAAATATTTCAAAGTAGGCTTCTTCCCTAGTAAAATTTCATAGGGTGTCATGGTTCTACCTAGTCTCAAGTAAACCCTATTTCCTATATGACAAGCTGTGTTTAGGGCTTCTGCCCAAAATCTTTTTAACAAATTCTTGGAGCTCAACATAACCCTAGCCATTTCTTGTAATGTCATATTCTTTCTTTTTGCCATTCCATTTTGTTGTGGAGTTTTAGGGGCAGAGAATTCATGAGTTATGCCATTTGAAGCACAAAAGTTACAAAAGGAGGAATTCATGAGTTATGACTTCTCTAGTAAGCTTTAGATCATACAAGTTCATCACACGGGTGTACCATATTTTAAAAACCTCAAATGTATCTGATTTTTCTTTTAAGAAAATGACCCATGTGCATCTAGAGAAGTCATCAACACATACAAAAGTATACTTTTTCTTCCCTAGACTCTCTACTTCAATGGGACCCATGAGATCTGTGTGGATCATCTCAAGACATCTAGATGTGGAACAATGGGATGTGGGAAGGTGAGAGGCCTTAGTTTGCTTACCTTTTTGGCATGGTCCACATACTTAATTTTGTGAAGTTCTTATCCAAACTAGGTAAACCTTTCACAGCATCATATTTCACAAGCTCGTGAAGCTTACGAAAACTCATGTGCCCTAATTTTTGATGCCATAGATCAGTGATATCAATGCTAGCACTATGACAGGTTTGTACATAATTGCACATATATCAATTATCTAATGATGTAGTACTTGTCAATAGGCACTTATTAGCTTGATCAAACACCTCACAAGAATTCTTATCAAATCTTACCTGAAGGTCATCATCACACAGTTGACTTATGCTTATGAGATTAGTTTTAAGACCTTCAACACGATAGACATTAGTGAGCTTAGGAAGACCATCTACATTTAAAGTGCCTTTACCAACTATTTTACCTTTAGCTCCCCCTCTATAGGTCACAGAACCTCCACTGATGTTCTCATAGTCTTTCAAGTTCTCAATAGAACCTGCCATATATCTTGAACACCCACTATCAAAATACCAAGATCCAGCTATGTGTGATTTCAAAGAAGTGAAGGTAACATTGCATTATTCTAAATCCGACCACTTTACACCAGGACATATATCAAAAGGTTCACATTACTTGGAGTTAGCATTCCTGTAACTACCTTTGGGAACCCACACTTTTTTGAAAGTTTTTGGCTGATATTTCTTTGGATGAAGCTTCGGATGCTGCTGCATCTGGTGTTGAACCTGGTTACGGACCAGGTATGCTTGCCTAACCTCCTCATCATAGACTACTTTTTTTAGGTAACAAAAGGGTTGGATATGACCAGATTTGTGGCAGTAATGACACACAAAGTTTCTTTTTCTAGCTTTTGATTTTTTAAAGAAATTTGGTTCTTGAAAATTTTGTGTAAATTGTTTTGGTTCGGAAGATGTGCCTTCACCTTCTTTAACAAATGACTTTGGCAAGAATCCAAGTCCAGACTTAACATTATTTCTGGATTTCAACATATCATCGAATTTTTGTTGACTTGAATTCCATTTTGCCACAGTCTCATTAGCTTTGATGAGTTCTTCTTTCAGGTTTTCAATCTCAACATCCTTCTTGCTAAGCAAACACTCCAGTCTAGTGATACACTATTTCTGATCTTCATTCACTTTCTTGAGTGTATCATTTGTCTTTCCAAGTAATGTAACTTGAAGAGCCCTCTTTTCCCAATCCTTGTACAACTCTATTTAGGCTTCCAGTAGTTCTGTTTCAGATTCTGCACCATCTTCAGTGGCAGAAGAGTTAAAACAACGAAAGTCATTCCAGCTTCTGTCCGATGTAATTTGTGAAGCAGGTACATTAGTCAGAAATCCTGCAAGATCAGATTGAAATTTGTATACAGCACTAAGAGTGATAAGATCACATGGATCTTCATCATCACTGTCACTCAAAGTAGCAGAAAAATTTAGACCCTTCTTTCTCAAGGTATTAGCACATTGATTAGCATAGTGACCAAATCCTTGACATTCCCTACACTGAATAGAATCAATAATCTTTCCACTGTAAGTAGTTTTTGTAGCAAAAAGATTGGTAAAAAGTTTTTCTGGAGTTTGAAAAGAGTTTTCTTTAGGAGAAAATTTACTAGAATCGGGTTTAAAAGAGGTTTTGGAGTTTGAAGATGGAGTTCTATTTTGACATTTGGCTTTCAAAATGTTTTTAAACTTAGTAGTCAAAAGGGCCATAGAATCTTCTCCAAAATCAGACTCTTCAATTTCTTTTTGTAATTCAAGCAGATCAAGAAAGACATCAACAACAGATGGCAAAGCAATGCTTTTCACAGAAGAACTAGAGGATGATGCACCTTTGCCTTTTTGCTTAATTTATTCATTGAGGTTTAGTTCAAAGTTTTGGAGAATACCAGCAAATCTGTCAAAACCCATCTTATCAATATCATGAGCTTCCTCAATATCACAAATTTTTGTATTAAACCTTTCAGGCAAAGTGTGCATCATCTTACTAACAAGATGATCATTGGTGATAGGATCACCTAAAGCAAGAGCAGAATTAGACATATCAAGTAGCCTACCATAATAAAACATGATATCCTCAGTTACATTCATTCTAGTATTTTCAAATAGTGTGGTAAGCAATCTCAGTTTTGAAGCACGAACACTAGCAGGTCCTTCACATAAGGTTTGAAGGACCTCCCACACATCCTTAGTAGATTCATAGTTAGCAATAACCCTAAAAGTATTGGCATATAGGGGTTTGTATATGGCAGACAAAGCCTTTGAATTGAAGGAGGCATTGTTTCTATCTTCATTAGTCCAATATGCTTCTTTAGTGATTTTTACATCACCATCATTGTCAGTAGTTTTAGGAGGAGTCCATCCATTCAGAACAGCAAGTCACGCTCTTTCATCAATTGATTTGATGAAGATGTGCATCTTAACTTTCCAAATAGAATAATTTACATTAGTCAAGGTAGGAGGACGAACAACATTCTCATATTGAGAATCCATCACGACTACAACCAGAATCAACTCTTAGTGACGTCAAGAGAAGGTTCTGATACCAATTGAAATACCAATAGTAGCTAGGATTCACGAAATCTGTCAATGCAGTTCATGATGTAGGTTGTTACTGTAGCTACACCCGGAAGTGCATTGACCAGAAATTCAAAAATAGTGAAAGACTTTTAATTTAAAGCACAAAGTAAACACAGATGTTTACCAAACAATCTACAAGCCTATGCTTGTAGATCCAGCCTTATGGCCAAAAAGATTTCACTTAGAAATATGGAGTGTTTTACAAAACAATATGTGAAATCACCAAAACCAAAACTCCCACAAGACAACATGTCTTGGAGAGCAAAACCCATAGAAACAAAAGTAAAGAAAACGTGTGATTAAAAAATAAAATTCTTAGAAAGACTAGGAAGACAAATAGCCACAGCAGTTCCAATGTAGTTCCCAATGAAGCTACACTCCAAGCTTCATTGAAAATCCAGCAACAACACTCTCTTTGTTTTTCTACATATTCTGCTCTTTGTATGAACTCGTGTGTTCTGCTCTTCGTATTTCTTCTGCTCTACGCCATGCTCCATATAAATAGATGAAGGAGTCTTACAATTTAATTAGGAAACAAAGAACGCTCCCACATGCTAAAGGATTAGGAGTTAGTTTTTAAAAACCAAATAAACCACCTTTATTACCTAGATTTTGTTACCAAATTAATATATAAAGACTTTTAGAGAAGATTTAGGAAGGGATTATTACCAAGATTTTGTTTTCAAATATATACCAAAACTTTATGACCAAGAAAGGTTAAAACAAGACCAAAATAAGACATGCCTATTTTGCCCTTACAAATGTGTTTAAGGTATTTTGTTTGGTTAGACATATTATTGAGGGCTCCATACTTTTAAATGATTTTTAGTTTTATATAAAATTCAGGATAGTCTGGTCAAAAAAATAAAGTTTGTGTAGACTGATATTTAAATACCTCCTTCGAATTTTTTTTGTCTTGATTTAAAATGAAGATAAATATTTATAATATAACCAATTAATTTTTCTTAATTTATGTAACTAGTTAAACTGTTAACGGAGGGAGTATTAGTTAGTATTGATAGTGAAAATTGATATATAACGACATTACGTCTTGATAGTGAAATTGGTATTGAACTTTGGTGTTAGAAAAAAATATCATGAATAACACGCCATGGACACGTTGCGATTGATAGGGAGGGAGGGAGAGGAAGGAGGGGTAGGGAAAGTTATCTTGGTATGTCACCCCAAGGTAGAGCTGTTAAAAACAGAGCCGACCCGACCGATATTATACTGGGTTGGACTTTAGGTTCCATAGGTCGATTAAATTTTGGGCTGGCTCGGTGGGCTTTGACGTGGGTAATAAAAGAGGAAATAGGCCAAATTCCAATTAAATTTACGACTGGCCTAGTCTGCTTTTAACATTTGGCCTAGTGGGCTTGGTACGGGTCGGCTCGACCCGGTCTTTTGATAGCTCTACCCCAAGGGTCCTCAAAACTTTATAACTACATCCGACACAAACTATATCTACAACCTTCGTCCCAAAATAAATGATATTTTATCAAAGTTTTTTTATCCCAACATAAATTATGTTTTAGGATTACAAGAAATATTTATCCATATTTTGCCAAAACTAGCCCTATTTACTATACTCAAATTAAATGTTGCTAAAAGATAGGTTGTTGAGTGGAAAACGAAAAATACTAGTACAACTTTACTACAAAAAATGATCTTAAATGTGGATAGATTGATCTTTCTATAACATTCTTTAATTTATGTGCAAATTGTTACAACATTATTTATTTTGTGACGAAGGTAGTATATTATTAGGGTCCTTGGGTTTTCTGCCTAATTCAGATTTAGTGGACGGATGTAATTGTGGTGACAGCAGTGAACAATGTATATATATAGTTAAAGCAAAAAACTTTTTTTCTTTAGGGCATTTAATTTAATTTGGGGTTAAAGAAGGTGATTTAAGTGATGAGTTTGACGAATTAGTGTAGAAATACAAACTTTGGAGCCTTGGTTGAGCTTGTGTTGAAACAATTCGAAGGTTAATTCCACTTTGACCTCTTAATCTTCATCTTCATTGTTATGAGTTTAATAGATAATGTTGGATATGAGATGGATTTGTCAATTTAAAGTAGATAAAATTGGTTGGTTTCTATGATATATTTTGTTTATTCATGAAGATTCACTTTAATTAGACAAATTCAGGTAGACTTTGAAAGACAATCAATTTTTTAATGACACCTCGTACATTTTATCGAAAAAGATTTACTTATGAGCATTATAAATGATGATTTGTAAATAAATATTTCCAAAGTATGAAAACATGTAGAGAATAATTATGATTTATAAGTTTAAATATTGTTAAAATTGTACACCATTAAGCTGACCGGCCCAAAAGGCCCAAGCATCGGTCACGTTCCAAACACGTCGTCACCGTTGTCACAAACGAATCACATGTATTCATCATGGTTCGAGCTCAATTGATACGTAGGCAGGGATAGATCTCTGGCCGCCTAGGCAAACCAAGTAAACAGCCTCATGCTTGTCATCTGGGGGCGAAAAGTGTAGCGAATAGGAAGATGGTTAAGCGAACACAACCAGCCTGTTGAGCTACACGGTAATGGTTGTTCAAAACGTGAGGAGTTAATACCGGGAGATTCACCTCCACGTTCTAGACGTGGCCATGAATGTGCCCGCCTTTTACGCTCGTGCATTAAATGTTTAGCTCCCAACCTTCACGGCTGGCCCTATATGAACCATTTTCCAACAAAGAGAGAGGTACGTTCACTAATCTACAGGCTGAAACTCTGTCAAAATTGATAAGCACTTGCTGGTTTACTGATTATTATGCCAAAGTGCTTTTGCGGGGAAAACCATTGCCTAGTTCACGGTCGTTCTTGATTACCTTGACAGATTTGGGCCTCAAGACACGGATAGATTGAAAGTCAGATATCCGTTAATCCAAGCCCAGATTATTCACATTATTTTGGATACATCAGTTAGTTCCATAGCCCGGAAACGAAGATTTTCAAGTTTAAACCTTTTTCCAACGATTTATTAAGTTCTTGTTATGGCTGCCAGCGGCATTAACCTACCAGAGGATGGACATATATCCACTCCTAGCATGGAGGTGCAGGCCGACAACATGTTACCCCCTCCTCCTCCACAGTATGCTAATCATCAGATTAATCAGAGACAAGGTCAGGAATCGTTAGCCCGAAGTGTTGTTGTCGCGGTTGGCCTTGCTAATGAGTTTCGTGAGGAGGCTCTACGTCAACGGGTGTTATATTTGAGGCAAATGCATCAACTAAACCAACATTTGATTGTTATGGGAAAGCCTCCATTACCTATTGAACTGGAGCCACTTCCAGCTGTGCCCACGCAGAGTCAGGCGGTGAGTGTGTCTAGACCGGGGAGAGACCCCGAGAGGACAGTTCAGGATCCATCACAACCCCGTGAGCGAGAGTCGAACATGGGACGTGGTCATCACGAGGGGCGAGCTAGTCACCGAGTCGTTCCCAGCGTTCATTCTTACCTTGGCCCTCGGTCATGGGAGGACTCCACCCAGTCTCGTCGCCGCCAGTGATCCCCGTCTCTCCGGAGGTCGCATGCTCACAGACCCCGTTTTCCGTTTCCATGCAGATCGCATACTCACCGGCACCGTTCCCCATCACCCAGGAGATCACATGCTCACAGACACCGATCACCGTCCCCACATCAGTCAAGGGAAAGTCAGAAGCTACCTCCCCCCAACTGCAACCAACAAAATTGGGGCAAGAGCAATGCCAGACCAAGTGCAGCAAGCCGCGGGAGGCCCCCAGGCCCTAGGTACAAGTGGCGCAGGTCGTGGGCATAGTTCGAGCCATGAGAGCTATGGATCCCCCACATGCCCTACTTGTGCCCAGGGTACAGCTTTAGCCCACCAGTGGTCTACATGTTGTAGTAAATGCACGTGATTTTGAGGAGTTGAAATAGTGCATGGAAGCATAGGAGCAAGGCAAGGCCTTCGAAGGTAACTTTATGGGCATTGCGTCTAGCCTTTTGGCTCCATGAATCGAGAATGCCACTCCGACACAAGGCCTTATCTTTCCCAATATTAAAGAGTATATAGGGAAGACCAAAGCAAGGGATTGGCTGATGTCCTTTGAGTCACAAATTCCTATGTGACCTCTAATAAGGCATTAAAGATTTAGGCATTTGTCGGTTCTTTGCAGGGCAAGGCTTTAACCTGGATGGGAGCCTTTCCTCGCAGATCGATCAACAACTGGGTTGACCTGCGAACAAAGTTTCTGGCTGATTTTGGGACTTCGTGAGCCATTGCAAGACAAGGGTATACTTGTCTAAAATCAAGCAAAGGGCCCATGAATCTACTTCCAGTTACTTAGAGAGGTTTACAAAGATGCTCGAGCAAGTGTTTGACCTATCCGAGCAGGAGGTCACTTTATGTTTTGAGATTGGCTTGCTCGAGGGAAAAGGTGGCTTGAGATCAGAGTTCCCAAAACGCAGGTAGAAATGTTGATGCGGGCTCATAAGTATTGTGCGGGAGAGACTGCAAAAAGGGAGAAGAATGAGAGCACAGAGGCTGGTAGGAACGACAATACTAGAAAAAACAGCGGCAGAATTGAGGGGTGGTTATAATCGAGGCAAGTCGATATATGACCACCCAAAAGAATTCCTTCGGGAAAGTGACCTCACCCCGTTCAATACGTTGCGGGAAGACATATTGTATGAGGTGACAGATGAGTTTCCCCGCGCGCCACCTATGAGTGCGGAGACTAAAGATACTAGAGATCGTATGAGAAGGTGTGCCTGCCATGATGACTATGGGCATACCACAGGGTATTGTTGGTCGTTGAAAAAGTTCATTCAGAAGTTGATAAATGAAGGGAGATTGGATCACTTCAAGCGGGATGGAAACAACAGGGGAAATGCCCCTTGCAGGGATGCACCCCCTGTTCGTGGCGTGATAAATGTGATTCTGGAAGAAGAACCTACTCTCACACAATTGGTAAAAACATATACTCTCTACCAAAGGTGGTAGATTACCCAACCACTTTGTAGGTAGGGGAAGAGCCAATCCAATTCACTCGCAGCGAGTTGGCAGGCAGTGGTGTGGCCGGAGAGCAGTCCTTGATTGTTTCAGCCTTAGTTGATGGATGGGTGGTGCACAAGATGCTAGTCGATACAGGAACATGCATGGACGTCATGTATTATTCATGCTTCCAAGGAATGGAGTTGAAAGATGATCAATTGAAGTAGTATGCAGGGACTTTAGAGGGCTTCACCAACCATAAAGTGTCGGTCAAAGGCACAATTGAGCTGGAGGTGATGATTGGTGAAGGCAACTGGTTGAGAATGGAGAAGATCACCTTTATGGTGATTGATTTGAAGTCCCCCTATAACATCATTTTGGGGGCACCAAACATGACTAAGTTTCAAATGATGGCATCCATTCCCTACCAGCGAACAAAGTTTTACACAGATCATGGGGTGGGGGTCCTGAAGAGTGAGCCCCAGGCAGTGCTGGGGTATATTCGGGATAGCCAAAGGAAAAAAGCATAAATTGACCCTGTCAACTGAGGATCAGACTATCACCATCAGTCACAAGGAGAAGTCTCACACGACCATGGGGCCAGTTCAAATTGTCGTGGTCGGTGAACGTTCTTCTCAGGGCGAGCAACGATCAACAGTAGATGAAACTAGTCCTTTGCCGACGACAGAGTCAGAGGGACAGGTCGAGCAGGAAGAGGATATGGTCTTGGACCAGATTGATTGTGGAAACTCGAGCAGAATGGGGAAAACTTACCGTTGAAGAAAAACCGTACAGAGGGTGTAGTTTGTTTTGTGCTTGTATGGTCGGTTGTAGGATTAGTGATTTTGTGAAATAAATGAGCTCATTTGATCACTGTGTTGTGTGTTCATTTTTGGTTTTGATTATGCCCTTTTTTCACAAGCACGATATGTCTCTACTGGTTGAAAAGGGTTGGTGTTAGAATTTGAATCTTAGCTTGTGTCTAAGACCAAGTGGTGGTGAACCAGTTATCCTGGTGTCCCTGCTCACGAAAATGAGCAAGGGCTGTGTAAGTTCAGTTTAAGAACAAGTGAAACGTTACCTTGAATCTTGGTTTATACCTAAGATCTTAAGGGGTTAGCGAGCTCGGATTTTATCTTGTCCTAAAATCTAAGCGATTATGTGAATTAGTTGTACTAACGAACCAGCTACCATTTATCTTAATTATACCTTTTTCAAGAGCATGATATGTTTCTGCTCATTGAAGAAGTGTTAGTGTTCGAGCCTGGCTCTTAGCTAGTACCTAAGACCAAGTGGTTTGGCAAACAAGTTGTACTGGTGTCCTTGCTCACGAAAGTGAGCAGGGGTTGTAAAAAGTTAGATTGAAGAACAAGTGAAACGTAACCTTGGATCTTGGTTTATACCTAAGTTCTCAAGTGGTTAGCGAGCTCGGATTTTAGCTTGTACCTAAAATCTAAGCGGTTATGTGAATTAATTGCATTAACATACCAGCTCGGTAAATCGAGTTGGCGTACAAAAGTTCAGAAAGACAATGAAACAGAAAACAAGTAATATTAATGCAAAATTACAAAAGTCATTACAGAGAAGTTCAAAACTATGAAGTGTGAAGGTGCGCAGGCCGAGAGAGAGGGGGCCTAATTATCGGAAGGAATTTTCAAAGGTTCAGTTTCAGAAATATTTCTCCTTTCTTCGGTTTCAGCTTTCTCGCCCTCAATGACGACCACCTCCACATCATCACCAGCGGCATGGGAGGCCATGGTCGTAACCTCTTGGGACAGGGCCATCCATATATAGGCCATCAGATCGGCCACTGTGGTCGCTGAAACTTCAGAAGGATTCCAGACTTGCAGCCTTTTTTGCGAGTTAGATTGAGCCAGTGAAACCAGCTCATCTTCGGTGTAGAGCACCATAGCATGGCATGGCATGGCCTGGGTGAGCAGATGACCAAAAAGGCAGGTTAGTACCCCATTCAACAAGTAACTCTGGTATCACTGCCACCTCACTAATTGATTCTTGTCGAAAGACATGGTTTATCCCTTGAAGATATATAGTAGGGATAGGTTTCGTCCTCGATAAGAGCTTCGAACTCAGCGGAAGCTTTGTATTCAGCAATGATAACCCGTCTTTACTCCTCGCTGCACTGAGATAGCTCCTCCCTCAACTTCTTCTCCCTCTCAGCCGCCTGTCTCCTCGAGCGGGCTTGTCATTGCCCTGAGCTCTTTCCTCACCTCGCTGATATTCTTGATAGTAGTCTCTTCGAATTTTCTGGAGAAATTGAGGTGGGATTCCGGGGTTTTCTTCTCCTCCTCAACTTTGGAGAGCTCAGTTATCTTAGCAGTAACATTCTCCTCACCCAGCTTTAGCTTAGCTTGGAAAGTGTTGACATGCTCCTCCAATTTGTATTTCTCGCTGGTTAGCACGCTCGATCTGATGACATGCTCCATAACTCGATCATAAAGTAACCCAGTCTTGGTGGCCATTTATAGAAAGGAAAGATACAACTCAGGGGCAGAACATGCAAAGCTCACTTAATTTTATGCACATAGAAAGCAATCATTACCTCATCCATGCATAACCCCATTTCTCCGACCAGGACAACGCTTCCTGCTCTTGGCATGGAAACCCCCGTGGCGAAGCCTTCTCATTACTCCAAGCCCAACCGTGGTCGGATGACCTCCTCGTTTGGATACATTGAGCTAGTGGTGGCAATTTGAGGCACGACACAATTGGCCGACACGAACACGACACTGAATTATAGGGTTTGGGCTGGGGCTTATTGGGTTTGGGTCGTTATAGGACCAACACGATAAGGCACGCTAAAAAATGGGTTGTTATCGGGCTGGTTTGATAAGCACGGTAAGACACGATAACTAAAATATAAATGTTTTTAAAATATATATTTTTTAAATTTACTAGGGGTTGTTCACTTCATTCGAACTATTTTCATGATTATTTTATAATTTTATAATTTTATAATTTTAGCATTTATGACTTTTAAACTACTTGACTATTTATATTGATAAATTTTCAAAATATGTATTAAAAAATCAAAATTATATATTT
Organism: Codonopsis lanceolata; assembly: GCA_013146195.2. NCBI lineage: Eukaryota > Viridiplantae > Streptophyta > Magnoliopsida > Asterales > Campanulaceae > Codonopsis > Codonopsis lanceolata. Next base: position 96,747,968 of record CM028379.1, read on the forward strand.
TATAATGTTTATTGGGCTAAACGTGTTTAACGGGCCTGACTAAATAAATCGTACTTTTTACTTATCGTGTCCATCATGTCGTGCCGTGTTTTTCGTGTTTTTATCGTGTTGTATTCGAGTTTTAATATTAGGCACGATAAGCTTATCGTGTCGTGTTCGTGTTCGTGTTCGTGTTCGTGTTCATGCTTATCATGTCGTGTTGTTATCGTGCCGGTGTGGGTTCCCGGGATGTGCGCCCGCACCCCGCATGCTCTTGGATAGGGGTGCGCGTACGTGCGGATGCGGGACATCCACTGCTCTCGTTCCACCCTCCCTTTTCTAGGGGAAGACGAAATCAAAAGTGCGAGAGGAGTCTTTGTCAAGATAAGCGGCGTTGGAATGCGCCTCGGTTGCCTTTAGTGGATTTTTGATCCAATATGGGAACTTTGGGTTTCCCGCATCAAGTTATCCCTTTTTTAGGGGATACCAGGATATGGGAATGCATCACCCTTTCATTCCCATTTTCTCTTTTTTAAGGGAAAACGGAAAAGTGCAAAAAATGATGTTACGACGCCCCCACTATGGATTTTATTAAAAATAGTCTTATGGCCCGTTTCGGATCGCTATGGGAGCTTTGGGTTTCCCGCATCAAGTCTGATGAGTTCATAATTTTATATATTTTTCCCCATGTTTTATTCCCAATTTATATGATTTTCGTATTTATTTTACCCAAAGAATTATATTTATTGTGATTTTATTGTGTTTAAGGTACTGGGGCATGAATTCAAGCTTTAAAGGATTAATTCATAGCAAATTGGGAAGATTCAATTCAATTCTTGAAGTTTGAAGTCAATTAATCGAGGTCCGTTAGCTTTCCGTTAAGCATTTGTAAAGCAAAGGACTGAATTGATAGAAGAAAAGGGCTAACGGGTGCTAACAGACATTGAAGAAAGGGCTAGCAGTGCCTAACGGAAGCTGTTTGGGCTAACGAAGGACCAAAGTGCAAGACCTGGGAGGGATTGGACTTCGGCAGCCTTAATGAAGATACCAGGGGCACCGGAGTAATTTCTTAAATCAAAGGGGAGGCCGGCGCCTTTCTTGGAAGATTGTAACTTTGCGTTGTCGACCTAGGAAGCACCCACGTCGCCTCTCCACTATGGCTGACCCGCGTGCAGCTTAATTGGACCCAAGTCACCCGGCCCAAACTCCAGCCCATCAACCCGCGTCCTGGCTCTTTCCCCTCTCACACTCCAGCCCTTTTAATACATGGGCGACCAACGAAATTTCCTTGGTCCTGCCCACTTCCCAGCCGCGACCCATTTCCTTATTTCTCTCCATTTTACCCTCAAAACTTACCTGTTCTTCCAGAATTGCCCCTCCTTAGCTTGGGCTTCACTCTTTGCATTTTTTGGTGAAATCAAAAGGGAAAAAGACGAGGGATTATTTAGACAGTAAGTTAAGGAAGATACACACGGCTGGAACAAACAAGGAAGAAAGGAAGAAGTTTTTTTTTCTCTCTTCTTAGTTTTGTTCATTATCTTCAAAGGCTAGATTTTGTCAAGGAATGCAAAAGAATTTTCCATCCAATCTCCATTAAAGTATTGTATCACTCACTCTTTATTTTTAATATCATCATGAAATATTTTCTTTGAGTATTGATGTGTGATTCCTTTTACATTATGAGCTAAATATTTATTGTTAGGATTGTGATGAATCTCTAAATTTGAAGCATGCTCTAATATTTTTTTCTCTCTCTCTCAATATCACTTTAATTTATTTTAGGGTTATTATTTTGTTGTGTTTAATGCTTCTAATTATTTGATCAATAGTTAGATTATTTTGAGAATTGCTTTGGGTTCGCGAGAGCTACCATTACTTTTCGGACTTAGCAATTTAATTGTCGGTATTTTGTAGCATAGAGATATAGCACAAAATCCAATAGTCATGTTAGAGAACTTATTCTTATTGCAATTTACACATTTATCTATAAGATGCGAGAACCCGTAGGTAGATGTGTAACTTAGGGTTGCTATAAGATGCGAGAGCCCGTAGTTACTAAATTTGTGTTCTCGACTACCCTAGATGAATTATAGGAAATTGAAAGAGTAGATAAATTGAGCATGTGGATAATTTGAGTGAAATTACAATCCTAACATTTTCATCCTTGAGAAAACTCGTCATCAATCGCACGTAGTTGATAATTTTTATTTCCTGCTTATTTTAATTGCTTTAGTTTTAATTGCATCGCTAAAAATCGATTGTTTAGATAAAGTAATTAAATCCATAATTTTAGTAATTAGGAAAATACACGTCACAATTGTCCCTGTGGGATCGATACTTGTCCTTACGCACGATATTACTTGTGGACGACCGGGTATTCTTGCCCGTTGCGATTTTCGCCCGTTCAAGTTTTTGGCGCCGCTGCCGGGGACAATTTAGTTTATTTTCTTAATACTAATACCAAGGATTTGTGTCTTTAATTTAGACGCTTTTAATTTTTGTTGTTCATCTAATTGCTTGGTTGGAGTTTGTTTTGCGAAACTCTTTTGTAGGTTTATGCGAAAGACCCGAAGTCAAGGTTTGACTCAATTAAATCTTGACCCGAAAATTGAACGCACATTCCGAACTCGAAGGAGACAAGCAATGGAAAACCTAGAAAATCAAGCGGTCGAAAGGACATTAAGGGAATTTGCGGCACCATCTATGGCTGGTTTCCAAGCAAGCATAAGGAGACTGACCGTTGAAGCAAACAATTTTGAACCCAAGCCCGCTCTTATCCAAATGGTGATGGCAAAACAATTCATGGGTTTGCCGAATGAAAATGCAAGTTCACATCCCAAGAATTTCCTCCAAATTTGTGACACATTCAAGTTTAATGGGTCTCCTCCGACGCAATCCATCTTCGTTTATTTCCATTTAGTTTGGGGGAGGTTGCTAGTGATTGGTTAGCATCTTTGCCGGCTCAATCTATCACTACTTGGGATGCGGTCGCACAAAAATTTCTCGAGAAGTATTTTCCTCCCGGCAAGACAAACAAAATGAGGAATGGCATCACTGGTTTCACACAATGGAGTGGTGAATCTCTTTATGAAGCTTGGATGAGGTATAAGGATTTACTCCGACAATGCCCTCACCATGGACTTCCAAAATGGATGATTGTGCAAACATTTTACAATGGGGTTGAGCCTACTATCCGTTGTACAATTGATGTGGCGGCGGGTGGAGCTTTGATGAGTAAACCGGTTGATGCGGCATATGATTTGTTGGAAGAGATGGCAAGCAACAATTATCAATGGGGTGGTGAAAGACTCACACTAAAGAAAGTTGAATCGGAATCGGAATCGGATAGAGTTCAAAAGCTAAAAGATCAAGTTGCAATGTTAAAAAAAAGACTTGAAGCATCCATGATCCAACCCGTGCAAGTGTGTGAGCTTTGTCGAGGTAACCATGTTACGGATGTTTGTGCTTTAAATTCTGAATCAATTCAATTTATTTCGAATTTTAATAAGAATAATAATCCGTATTCGAGCACTTATAATCCCGGTTTGAGAAACCACCCAATTTTTTCTTGGAGTAACAATGCAGGCACATCTCAACAACAAAGCTTCCCGAATCAAAACCGAGTGAATGCACCACCACCGGGCTTCCAAAATTCACAAGCCCAAGTGAACAACAATCATTCTCCCGATGACTTAATGACTCTCTTCAAGCAACAACAAGCTCACATGGAAACTGTAATGGCAAAGAATTTTGAGCAGTTGGGCAAGACCATTGCATCGGCACTTTCTTCTTGACCTCAAGGGACTTTACCTAGTGATACCGAGCCAAATCCAAAGGGTAAAGAGCATTGTATGGCAGTCACTACTCGAAGTGGAAAAAGCTCCGGGGTTGAAACAGAAAATGATGAAGCGGAAATTCAGAAAAATAGTAAAGATGAAAAAGTTGAGGATGAGCAACATGTCACACCAACTCCTCCCGTTGCTCAGAAAATATTTCCACCTCCACCTTTCCCTCAAAGGCTCCAAAAGAAATCCGATGATCAACAATTTACAAAGTTTCTTGAGATTTTTAAGTCCCAATGGATTAATCTCCCTCTTCTTGATGCTATCCACGAGTTGCCCAAGTATGCAAAATTTTTAAAAGATCTTGTCACAAAAAAGAGGAGATTAGAGGATCATGAAACAATTGCTTTGACGGATGAGTGTAGTTCCATGCTTAGTTACAAGCTTCCTCCAAAATTGAAGGATCCGGGGAAATTCACTATTCCTTGCACTATTGGTGAGCTTCATGTGGGTAAGGCTCTTTGTGACCTTGGTGCTAGTATCAATCCCAATAGCGAGCCCTTATTCCTCTTTTTAGTTTTTTTTATTTCATTATATATATATATATATATATATATATATATATATATATATATATATATATATATATTTTTTTTTTTTTTATATGCCCTAACTTTTGCCTAGGCCGCCCTTTCGGGTTTTCAGCCTAGCGGGCTGGAGAGGGAAGCATCTGCTGGATAGAATAGCTCAGGCATAGTACCTTTTGAGTTTGTCGAGGTTGAAGGGTTGGACAAGATCTTCCCCATCTTGGTTTGTGAGAAACACGGCACCTCATGATCGGATCTCCTTAACAATGTATGGTCCCATCCAGGGAGACTTCTATTTTCCCCTAGTAACAACATAACTAGGAGGTTTTTCTCGAAGCACGAGGTCTCCGACTTGGATGTCGCTGCCTTTGACTTTTTTATTGAAAGCTCGGGCGATGCGCCTTTGATATGCCTGGGTATGCTCTAGGGCTAGCAGGCGCCGTTTATTCGTTATGGCCAATTATTCGTACCGCCCTTTGACCCAGTCAATTTCTGCTATGTCAGATTCCATCATCACTCTTAGTGATGGAATTTCGACTTCTATCGGTAGTACCGCCTCCATGCCATATGCTAGAGAGTAAGGGGTAGCCCCAGTGGGTGTGCGGACTGAGGTGCGATAGCCTCAGAGGGCTAACAACAATTTTTCTGGCCAGTCTCTTCCTGTCTCAGCCATTTTTCTGATGATGTTTTCAAGTGTTTTATTGGCTGCTTCAACGGCACCATTGGCTTGTGGCCGGTATGGGGAGGATTTGTGTCTTTGGATCTTGAACTCGCCCAGTAGACGGTTCACGTCCCCTTCAAAATGTGAGCCGTTGTCGGAGATTATCTCGAAAGGTACCCCATAGCGATATATAATATTGGCCAGAATGAATTCGGACACCTTTCGGGCATTCAGAACTTTGTAGGAAGAGGCTTCCACCCACTTTGTAAAGTAATCGACGGCTACTAGGACATATTCGTGGCCATTGGATCCCTTCGGGTGAATTTGGCCTATGACGTCGATTCCCCATGTTGAGAAGGGCCAGGGGGCTGAGGAGTTATATAAGACGTGTGGGGGCACATGCTGTAGTTTGGCAAAGCGTTGACATTTTATCACAGTGTTGCACCCACCGAATACAATCGGTTTCGAGCATACTCCAATAATACCCATGTCGGATAATTTTCTTTGATAGCATATGGCCATTCATGTGGGGCCCGCAGGTACCACCATGCAGTTGATCCATGATTTGCTCAGCCTTGGCCTGATCGACACATAATAAGTTGAGGCCTTGGTAGTGTCTCTTATACAGGCTGCCACCGCTGAGTACAAATTGTGAGGCCCACATTCGCAGGGAGACTCTTCCTCTTTTGTCTAGGTCGGGAGGATAGATACCTTTCTGGAGCAGATTTAAGATATCAGCGTACCAGGGCTCGTGATCTGCATCAGGGGCTGCATTAATTTTGAAACAGTATGCCAGAGTGACCTTTTTCCCGACTACGAATGGCTGAACATTAGTTTTTGCGGGAATCTGGACTATCGATGCCAGAGTAGCTAAAGCATCGGCGAATTGATTCCTATCTCGTGGCAGATAATGGAAAGAGATAGAGTCAAATCGGGCGGCAAGTGCTATTAGTTTGGCATGATAGAGCTGCAGCCGAGTATCCTTGGTTTTCCATCTCCCTTCGACTTGATTTATGATCAGGGCAGAGTCTCCATAGACTTCGAGATCTTTGGCCCCCCTTTGGAGAGCTTCTTCTAGGCCAGCAATACAGGCTTCATATTCCGCCGTATTATTTGAACATTCGAACTCCAACCTTATAGCCAGCGGAGTATGAGAATCAGTCGGGTCGATTAGTAAGATTCCTATGCCAAAGCCTTTTTTGTTTGCGGCTCTGTCAAAGAACATTTGCCAACTGGTGTCATGGTCAGTGATTTCCAGGACACCTTCATCTGGGAAACCAGTCTTAGTCGCATCTTCGGCCTTCAAAGGTAGATCGGCTAAGTGGTCTGCAATTACGCTCCCTTTGATAGATTTGAGTGTGACATAGGTTATGTCAAACTCGTTGAGAAGAAAGGACCACTTGGCCAGTCGGCTGGACAGTGATGGCTTACCGAAGATGTACTTGATAGGGTCCATTCTGGATATGAGTTTGATGGACCGTCCTTGGAGATAGGTCTTGAGCCTCTGAGTGGCCCAGACTAGGCCGGTACAGCTTTTCTCCAGTGCTGAATAGTTTAGCTCGCTTCCTTGCAGCTTCCTACTTATGAAGTACATAGCATTTTCAATGTAGCAATCTTCTTTCTCTTGGGCGAGCATAGCCCCTACTGACGTGTCTATGATGGTTAAATATATGATGAGAGGTTTATGTGTATGGGGTGGAGCTAGCACAAGGGGGTTGGTAAGGTAGGTTTTTATTTTTTCGAAGGCTAGCTGGCACTTCTCATCCCAGACTTGGCCAGTATTCTTTTTTAGGAGTTTAAAGAAGGGCTCACATGTGGTTGTCATTTCACCGCCAGATGAAGCGGCTGATATACTGCAATCGGTCCAGGAAGCCTTTGACTTCGGTTGGAGTTTTTGGCTGTGGCATTTCTAGGATAGCTTTGATCTTTACTGGCTCGATCTCGATGCCCTGCTCGATCACTAAGAATCCCAGGACCTAGCCTCTGGTAACCTCAAATGTGCATTTGGTGGGGTTAAGCTTCATTTGGTGCTTCCTTAACCTTTCGAAGAATTTTCGAAGGTCTTTGATATGGGCACCTTTGGCGTCGCTGGAATGCACGATCATGTCATCAACATAGACCTCCATTTCTTTGTGGATCATGTCGTGAAAGAGGGTGGTGGCAACCCTCTGATAAGTAGGCCCGGTATTTTTCAGTCCAAATGGCTTGACAGTATAGCAATAAGTACTCCAAGGAGTGGTAAATGAAGTATTCTCCTGGTCCTCTGCTGCCATTTTGATTTGATTATAACCCAGCATGCCGTCGACGAAGGATCAGACTTTGTGAGCAGCGACGGCATCTACTACAATATCAATATTAGGTAGAGGAAGTCATCTTTGGGCGGCGCTTTGTTGAGGTCGCGGAAATCTGATCCAGGACCTTCTGTTGGGGCAACGGTCACTATATTGGACAGCCAGATCGGGTATTTTACTACCCGAATGAAATTGACGCACAACTGCTTCATGATTTCTTCTTTAACTTGTAGTGACCATTTTGGCTTGATGCGGCGGAGCTTCTGCTTGACTAGGCGAGCATCCGGATATATGGGGATCTGATGTTCGACTATAGCTGGGTCTAGCCCGGGCATATCTTCGTAGGACCAGACAAATATGTCTACGAACTCTTTGAGGAGATCAATGAGTGCTACCCTTTGAGAACCTTGTAGCGCCAATTTTGATTTATTTGATTTCATTGTCCAAAGTTGATAAGGGATGTGTCTTCGATTCTTCGCCGATGAATGGCTCTGTTCCTAGTGCTCAACTGACTTTACAAGCTCAAGCAAATAGTTTTTATCTTTTGGGTCCATTTCATTAAATGACTCATCATCATAATTATCATTATTTAATGCGTCTTTTAATTTAGGTGCAACTAAGGAATAAGCAAAGACATCTAGATTATCATTAAAAGCAAACTGTATATGGTTTATTACATTATTGAGGACCTGGGTTTGAGATCCTCAATTTTAGGTAGCGGATCGGTAGATGACCAATCCGTAAAGCTAGGGGAAGGAATAGGGATAGTATATCCAAAGCGGTCTACTAGGTCTGCGGGCGTCAGGAGCGGGCCGGTCGTGGTACCAATACGAGAGGCTTATCGAATAAGCTCAAACTCAAGGGAGCTCTTTATAATAAGTGCCTCTTTCTATCATACCCAGGAAACTGTCTCCTAGACCATCATCATCTAATAAGGCCAGAGCATAATCATCTTGGTCTATAGTCCAAGTATTTTCAACAGTGACAGTCTTATATGCAGTGCTACGGGGCTCTAGAGTAACTTGTTCCATTCTATCTGAGAGAAGACTGACATCTTCAAAGATTTCCCAACCAGAGCATCTTTTTCCATTCTGGTCTAGCCAAGGCTCAGGAAACATAAGATAGGCTTCTGTTTCCCCTTCCCTTACAAAGTAACCATTTAAGGTTTTTCTATATGGCTGGAGAGGGGGATATTTATAAGGGCGCTTTTTTCTTTACGCCTTTCTTTTCTCACGTTTACGTTTCATATTGCGGCTACTTAATTTGAGTAGGCGTGTATCCTAGAGCAAAAGGAGGGATACATTCCTTAAGTTCATCCTGGACTAAATTAACAAGTCCTTGCTGATTCCTACCGAGACTTAGACCAGACATATAATTCATTTTCCGAAACATGTTTAAGGGGATCATGTTTCCTAGGGAGGTGACTTTCTTTCCAATGATGTCAGTTTCTCGGCCATATTCAATGGCGTTGACCACAGCTTGGGGGATAACCTCAAAGCCACTGAGGAAAATACCAGTGTCCTCATGCTTTATCTCGAGAATTGGGATATCCTCGTTTTCCTTATTTTCCACGATCTTATCAGCTAGAATAATCACTATGTGGTCATCGTGGATGAATTTGACACGCTGGTGTAATGAAGAGGCTACCCCCTTTACCCCATGAATCCAAGGGCATCCCAACAATAGGCTAAAGGTGGCTGGTATATCCAGGACTTGGAACTTAACCGGCATGTTTAACGGCCCAATGGTTAGCATTAAAGTGACCACCCCTAAGACACATCAACTGGTGTTGTCGTATGCCTTAACTGTTTGCGAGGAAGGAATGAGCTCTGATATTTTTTTTACCAGTTTGGCTAACGTGCTCGCGGGACACACATTCAGTGAAGACCCATTATCTATCAACACTCGGGGAACCCATTTCTCCAAAATTCCCACAGTGATATGAAGAGCATCAATGTGGTTAGTTCCTTCCTTTGGCAGATCTAGATCAGTGAACATTATTACGTTCCCAAAGTGGATGTTCCCGATCATCTGAGTAAGCTCATTTGGGGAGGTTTCAATTGGTATGACTGCCTGACTTAAAGACTTAGCCAGTGTATCACGGTGGGTCTTAGAAGCTTCTGATAAACCCAGATGGAAATGTTGGCTGCATTTTCTTCATGTTAATAAAGTATCTTCCACCGTTTTAGCCCCGGATCCGTCACTTGATCTTTTCGAGTGGTCACCTCTTTCCGGGTTTGGCTGGTAGGCTCGGCCAGATCAGGTAAGGTGGCTAACATCTCCACTAACCCAAGTGGCTTTTTCAATGTTACATGTATTTTGGCTACCCAGGATAGTGTCCCAAGAGAGCATATTACAGCTAGGCTCTTTTATGGATAAGGATGGAGGAATAGGAACAAGGATATATGGTAATGGATGTTTATTTATTTCAAACTTGGGCACACAGGAGTTTTCATCAACCTCAATCATATTGATTTGAGGTAGGGGGTTATTGACTACATTTGGTCTGGGTGGAGGCTTTTCAATAACCTTATCATCTATAAGGTCCTGGATAGCATTTTTGAGTGTATAACATTTATCGGTGAGGTGACCACTGGAGCGATGGTATTCACAATACTTGGCATGGTTCCAATTCCTGGGCAGGGGGTTTGGTGGCTTATAATTTTCCAACGGCTTTAGCACTCCCTATGCCATTAGTCCCTGCAGTATCACAGACTGGGGAGCTTGTAGTTCATCATAATGCCGGTTTATCCTGTTTTGATTTTTGAAATTTCTGGCAGGGCCATCATTTGCTCCCACTGTATTGACAGACTTGTCTGACCCGTAATACCATGGAACAGAGCTATAATTTTGGGTAGAAAATGGGGCTAAGGCATTCCCTACCATATTGATTTGGTCTTTGTGCATTTGTCTTTCCTTTGGAGTAACGGAAAGAACTAGGAGGCGTATTGGATTTTAGTTGCCCAGTCCGTATATAGTCATCAATACGGGCTCCTATCTCCACTATTTCTTTGAAGTTGGTGTAGGGGAGATATCGCATATGTTCCAGGTAAATGGGATGAAGGTTTTTAATGAACATTCTGCATGACTCAGCCGGATCAGTGCATCGAGTGCAGGCCAACTTTCTTTTCCACCACATTTGCAAACTCGGTAGCGGGTTTCTTTCTCCGTTGGGTGCACGACTCAAGGTCCCTTATTTTGGGGTGGTGTTGTCTTTGTATCTTTCAAGGAGCAGCAACTATCTAGTCCCAGTATTCATGGTCTTTGCTATCAGACAACATTAGCCATTGTTTGGCAGCCCCTATTAAGGTGAGGTGAAAGTTGGAAGCCATAGCTTCAAAGCTAGCTCCTCTTGACTGCATGCCGGTGGAATAGGATTTCAAGTGGGATATAGAGCATCCAGTCCCATCAAACTTTTCTATGTCGGGCATTTTGAACTTTGAGGGTAGTATTGCTGAAGGTTGCAATGTTAGTGCCCGCGTAGAAAATTCCCCTTTGTTGAGAAGTTTGAGCATCATGGCCTTCATATTTTCCATGTCGGCCTCCATTTTGGTGGCTGGGGGAGTTGGCTTTTGGTATATACTGGTTGGATTAGGGAAGGCTGGGTTAATTTCTGGCTGAGGTATCTGGTGAGAGTTTGGGCTGGTGGATTTTGGGCGGGATTCTGGGTTGGATATGGGTCTGAGGTTGGTGGATTTTGGACGATATATAGGGATGCAGGGCGGTGGATTTTGGGCGTGCTATAGGGTTGCAGGTTGGTGGATTTTTGGTAGCAGGTTCTGGTTGTTGGTTTTGGGCGTATATGGAGTTCACAGGTTGGTGGATTTGAGAATTATATATATGGTTAGGTTGGTGGATTTTTGGCGTGTATATGGATGCAGGTTGGTGGATTATTGTGGTTTAATTTGGCGATCGGGATCATTGAAAGGTAGAAATGCATGGTAACTTCGGCACGATGGGTTATAGCTTTTGGGTCCCGTATATGTGGGCTATTTTGGAGTGTGTTAATCATGGGAAAAGGGAGGTCATTTGGGTTTTGGGGAATATTGGCGTTTGGGAGAGGATATGGAGGATAGGGAGTGGGACTAATATTTGGATAAGAGGAGGACTTGGAGGATTGAGATTTGGGGTAGTGGCAATGTTTGGTGGGTTAGTGTTTGGGAAGTTGGGTTTAGAGGCCACGTGAGATGTTGATGCTTCTAGAGGGGGTGTAGGGAAGTTACCTCACTTTGGATTTTAAACTTTGTACC
>CM028379.1:96759617-96799807 GCA_013146195.2 Codonopsis lanceolata
TAACCCTAATTGATGTTAGGACTTGATTAGGACTAAGTGTGGGTGTTTAGGAAGGGTTTAGGAGGGGGTTTAAAGGGGGGTAGGATAGGCATTTCACCACCTAACTCAAAACAGGGAAGAAAAATCCCGTACACCTGGGCAGTGAGGCTAGCGCCACCTAGCTCCATGCGGCCGCCTCAAACTCAGCCCTGCTCACCCAGTTCACCTCCTTGTTTTCTCCCCAGCTGGAGGCGGCGCCAAGCAGTTCCTCCCATGCGTCGCCCGGCCTAATCTCTAAAACTTGATCTAAACTTTGATCTAAATGGTCCCAAACTTTGGGCAACCATTCTAAGGTCTAACCCTACTCAAAACGAGTCGGAAACACAACGAACAACTCCCGAACAAGATATACAAGGCGCCGAACCACGATTTAATGAACAACGAATCAAACTACAATCAAACACCATTCAAACTAGGATATCTTGGACATGAAAGAGACTTGTTTCAACATGATTAAGACCTGAATATAAAGCCAAGAACTCAACGAACACTTCAGACGCCGAAATAGAAGCAAATACGAGCAACGAGAGGAATCGCTAAGGCCAACTTCAACGCGATTAAACCGGCGATTCAACAAACAAGTTTATATGATTCTAAACATGTTATGGACTTCTAGAATGATCTATGAATGATTCTAAGACGCTTATATATAAGTAAACAAGCTCACAATCAACCAAGAAAGTATAAAAACAAGCATAGAATGCATTATGCAGTGGGCATGTTACACTCTCCCTCCTTTAGAATTTAGTCCCTATTCTTACCAAGTTCGTCAAACAAATGTGGATGCTCGCATCTCCGCCTCCGTCTCCCAAGTCGCTTCTTCAATGTTGTGGTTCCTCCAAAGAACTTTAACTAAGGGAATCTTTTGGTTCGTAGCACTTGCTCTTTGGTATCCAAAATCTTCAAGCTTTTCAACGTATGACATATCCGCCTCAAACGTGATCTCTTCATACCAAGTACATGGGTATCATCTTTCAAATACTTTCGCAACATGGAAACATGGAATACATTATGAGTCTCCGAAAGTGACGGTGGCAATGCAATGCGATACGCTAAAGACCCAACTCTCAAGAATCTCGAATGGGCCAATGTACCCTCTGTAAGCTTCCCTTTCTTGCCAAATCTCTTCGTACCTCCCTCGGTGTCACCTTCAAGAACACGTAGTCACCCACTTGAACTCAAGATCTCGCCTTCGATTGTCCGCTAACTCTTTTGTCGACTTTGAGCGGTGCGCAACGATCTCTAATCAACTTCACGCCTCAACCGATCAAGTTGCACTAACTCTAACCCCAAAGTTTTCTCCAACTTCATCCCAACAAATTGGCGATCTACACTTACGCCCATACAAAGCTTCATACGGCCATCTTGATACTCGACCGGTAGCAAGTATTATACGCAAACTCGCTAAAGGTAAGTGAGAATCCCATTCCCTTGAAATCCACGGCACAAGCTCGAAGCATGTCCTCCAAAATTGAATCAATCGCCGGATCGACCATCCGCTTGTGGATGAAAAGCAGACCAAGTCTAATTTGGTCCCCAAAGCTTCCTCGCAACGCTTTTGCCAAAATCTCGGATGTGAACCTCGGATCTCTATCGACACAATACTAACCGTACGCCATGAAGTCTCACGATCTCGATGTACAAAGTGCTAACCGAGTCAACGAATAAGTGATAGCTATCGGAATGAAGTGTGCGCACTTAGTCAATCTCGTCGACTATAACCCAAACGCATTAAAACCTCTCGCGTGCGCTGTAACCCTCGCCACAAAATCCATAGTAATGAACTCCCATTTCCACTCAGAATCTCTGGTTGTAGAAGTCCCGCAGCCTCTCGATGCTCAGCCTTAACCCGCCGACAAGTCAAACACTGACACATACTCCGCATTTCCTCTTCATGCCTTTCCACCAAAATTGTCTTTTCAAGTCTAAGTACATCTTCGTGCTCCCGGTGAATGGTATACCTCGATTTATGAGCCTCATCAAGAACCAACCTCTTCAAGTCATCATTAGAAGGAACACAAATTCTCGCTCGAAATGTCAAAGCACCCTCACTATTAATCACAAAATCAGCGATACATTTCACCAACCCCATCAAAAATTTTCTTCAACCCGATCATTCCTTTGCGCTTTTTAATCTTTCCCAAATAAACCGGTGTAGCACGAACATTCGCGAAAATCACACCTTTATCAAAACACTAGGACCCAATCTCGCAAGTCCTCCAACATCTTCCATTCTCTAACCATCATACACACATATGAACCTTCCTACTCAAGGCATCCGCTACTACATTTGCCTTCCCTGATGATACAAGATAGTGCAATCGTGGTCCTTTAACTTTTCCATCCACCTTCTTGCCTCATGTTCAATTCTTTTGAGAAAACAAGTACTTCAAACTTTTGGTCGGTGAAGATCTCAAATTTAGCCCATACAAGTAGTGTTTCCATTTATGCAACGCGAAAATAATCGCAGCCTAACTCCATATCGTGTGTCGGGTAATTCTCGCCGTGAATAGACAACTTCCTCGACGCATAGGCGATAACTCTACCATTCTCGCATCAAACACACATCCCAAACCTTCCTTAGAAGCATCACTATATATCACAAAATTATCTCTCCACTAGGCAAAGCCAAAATAGGTGCCGACGCCAACCGCTTAAGCTCTTGAAACTAACTTCACATTTCTCGCCCCAAACAAAGGCACATTCTTTCTCAGGCCATTTCGCCATAGGAGTCACAATCCGAAAACCCTCAATAAATCTTCGTAATAACCCGCTAGACCCAAGAAACTCCGAACCTCGGTAACCGAACTAGGTCTCTTCCAATTGCCACCGCTTCAACCTTAGAAGGATCAACGGCTACTCCGGCGCTAGAAATGATATGCCCCAAAAGGACACTTCCTCAAGCCAAAAGGCACATTTGCTAAACTTCGCATAAAGTCGCTTCTCCCAAGAATAGACAAGACAACTCAAGTGTTTCTCATGCTCCTCCCGAGATTTCGAATACACTAAAATATCATCAATGAAGACTACCACGAAACAATCGAGATAACTATGAAAGACACGGTTCATCAAGTCCATAAACACTACGGCGCATTCGCCAACCCAAACGGCATCACCACGAATTCAAAGTGCCCATATCTAGCGAAAAGTCGTCTCGAATGTCTTCCTCTCTAACCTTCAATTGATAGTAACCCCATCGCAAATCAAGCTTAGAATAGACGATAGACCCTTGCAATTGGTCAAAAAGATCATCAATGGGGGTAGAGGATACTTATTCTTAATGGTCACCTTATTCAATTCACGATATCTATGCATAACCGCAAACTCCCATCTTTCTTCCTCACAAATAGGACCGCGCCCCCAAGGCGACACACTTGGCTTAATAAAACCAATCTCTAGGAGTTCCTCGAACATAGCGAAGTTTTCAACTCTCTAAGCTCATCCTATACTTGCCTTAGAAATCGGTGAAGTCCCCTAATAAGCTCAATACAAAATTCTAGTTCTCTATCGGGTGGCATAGCATGATCGGTAGAAAACACATCGGAAATTCACATACTACTGAACCTCCTCTAAATTCGGCGAAGACCTCTTCTTAGCATCAACAACGCAGCGAGATAACCCGCACACCCTTGAGACAACAATTTTCTAGCCCTTAATGCAAATGAAATGCACGTCACTCGAGGCATGATCACCCACAAAAGTAAATTCAGGCACACACGGCAAGATAAAAAAGTAACCCTCTTCCTATGGCACCCGGCTATAGCATGATAAGCACATAACCAGCCCATGCCAAGAATCACATCAAAATCACGTATGGGTAAAACTACCAAGTCCGCATGCAAAGTGTGGTCACCCACCAAAACATCACAAGATCTAAACACTTGACGCGAGCATATATTCCCCGAGCGGGGTAGACACTTCAAGCAAGTATGGCAAAGATTGAGGCAATACGCAAAGATTCTCAACAAAGTGCGAGAGCAACATAAGAATGCGAAGACCCTCGGATCTATGAGAATTCGAGCCTTATGATCAAATATAGAAAGAGTACCTCCTATCACCGCTGCAGTAGACCTCGAACCTCGCTGATCAAGCGCAAACACACCTCCCGAACCTTCGGTTTACCATCCATATCTCTCTTAGCCCAGGCTTTTTAGGCGCCACCCCGATTGGCCTTATATTTGGGACAATCCTTCCTCATATGAGTCCCATCTCCACAAATGAAACACTTCCCGGTCTTCCCCAACATCTATCACCGTGTGCCTGGACTTGGCCGAGCGAACAAATCATAGTCTCATTGCGAGACCCCTTGCCGCCCCGAGTAGAAGTGTTGTTGCCCTCGCTCCCACGCACTGGCCTACCTTGGCCTCCACCTCTCCTATCACGGTTTCCTTGGTATCCCCTTCGCTACCTGAATTATTTCCCCGATTAGTGTTCGAGTATGCGTCGTGCATTACAGAAGTACTCTTGACTCGGTGCTCCTCGATATCTTGCTCAACCTCATAAGCTCTATCAGCTGCCCGATAATCGGTGAGCTTAAGCGCTAGAATACGCTTCCTAAATTCGGTCCTCAACCCTTTAACAAACTTATGTGTTCTCAGGAGCCTCCGTGGGGATCAATATACGTGCAATAACGGCTCGGCTCGGTGAACTTCGAGAATACTCCGCCCACGATCATGGTACCTTGCTCAAGATTATAGAATTCTTTCTCCCTTTGGTTGCGAACCACATCGATGCGTATTCCTCCTTAAATTCCCTCACGAAAATTAGCCCATTGATAGGGACTTGTTGCATCTCCCAACTCTCCTTCAACACGGTCCACCAATGCTCGGCGGCTCCCTTAAACTTAAGCGTCATAGTCCGACTTTCTCCTCATCAAGACACTCCAACATAGATAAGATTTTGATCATCTCCTCCATCCACCTTCGGCCTCCCTCGGGTTTGGCTCCCCAAGAAATGCACTAGGCTTCAACTTAAGGAATCTCTCTAGGAGAGTGTTGTCAGTCCTCGGTCTCGGTGGTGGAGGTGGTGGCGGTCTTGCCTCTTTCCTGCTGACCTCCACGGCCTGCCCCCGGAGAGGAAAAGCTAACAATCTGCGATGTAATTCAGCCATATCCGGTCCTACCGGATTCTCCGCGGCGGTACCTCAACCGGGTTCGGCCGACCTCTCCGGGCCTACCTCTACCGCGGCCATTTCCATTCCTAGGATTATCCATCGAACTCCTACAAGAATTCACTCGGCGTTAGAATCATCACACAAATAACCAACCCACCTAGGCCATGGAACCTATCACGGCCGGCCTAACCTATAGCTCGATACCAACCGTGACGACCGGACCCCAATGCGAGATCCCGAATCGCGCCGTCCAAATAATCAAGTTAAACACATAAGCATGCACAAGTAGGATTATAAAATTCATGTGGCGCAACATTGCATACGAATAACAACTCGGCTACACTTGGCCGGAAAAACAACCTAATTTAAACAAGTCATCGGCGACGCGCGGAACCCAACAACTACTCCTACAATTAACACATGCTTATAAAACCTCAGCGGCCACAACATGCCGGAGACAACAACAATAATAACACTTTAACAAGCTTTAGCGGAAGAAACTGTGATGAACCATACACATATGAACAAGCTCGACATATAAGTCGGCATACCAAAAGAATTACAAGTATCAAATATTTAAGTTACTACAACATACAAATTCCCAAGCCAAGTCTACATGACTTGCTTCCCAACGTCCTTTCCAAAATAAAAGATTAATCAATTAATAGTCCAAAAGAGCAACCTCGCTCACAACGCCCAAGCGCGGGAATCTAGCGTGGGGCGTCCTCGGCTTTGATCTAAGGAAAACAAAGCAAACAAATAGGGTAAGTCGAAAGACTTAGTAAGTTACCAAAATATGCATGTTCATGTTATAGCATGACAATTATCACAATTATGGCATATTATCATCATTTAACACTTAGTACATTATCATCATATGGCACTTAGCACATTGTTCACATAAGTGCGTAAAGTAAATCATACAAGTAGGATATGATAGTCACGCCGTAACCGTAGCTCTGCAAAACATTTCCATTACTAGTTCGTGCCATCGATGTTATGTGAATTCATCGACTCATACCGAGAACCTACTCGATCTCAATAGCAAGCCAATGCGGCACTTAGCGATACGGCAAAGGGCTACTTCCCCACTGCGGCCACAGGGAGGGTGTGTGAAGTCAGTGCGGCGTCCATAGCAAGCACGAATCCCATAATTCGTGAAGGCGATGCATCGTCCCACCTTGACTCAATAAACAAACCAAATTATGCCAGCTGGACTCGATGCAATGCACAAGTAGATATTTACTTGACTTAAACCAATTAAGGACCGAACTCGACAAGAGCGAATTCGACCAACCAAGTAGGGTATTAATCTCTACTATAAAATCATATCAAGGCAATTAAATTGCACAAAACCAATCTTTCACAACAACTTGTTATAAACAATCAACCAAGCTCATACTTGAGTAAACCAAGTCAAACGGTGTCCAAACTTCGTAGGGATTGAAACTAGAGTTCAACACGTTCAAATATTCCCTAGAGTCGACTCCGTTGAGTCTTTGCTCTAAATTCCCAAATTTGGAGAAATTGAAGCTATGTGCTTCATAACCCAACCTAGGTCAATTCTAGGTTCAACAAGGTATAAACTCACCTAAAACATTTCAATGTAATTCATGTTCTTCATGTAGTCCAATATTGAGGATACAACACATAACAAATTTCACACATACCACATAGGCATAATTTAGGGCATTCCTAAATAATTTCACTTTCATCAACAAACATGCTACATTTTTCTAACATGTTCAAGACCTCAATTAACATAATACAAGAGTAAATTAAACTCCCAAAGGCAAGAAATTCACCTAGACATGCTCCTAGCAAAATCATACATTTAAAATTCCAAATGAAAAGCATAGGAAGCAATTATGTGTCCTCATTGACCTCACACATCATAAACTTTGTTTCCTTAGGGTCAATGAGAACTAAAATGAAGAAGAGTAACTTACCTAGCTTGAGTGAAAACTCAAGAGAATCCAAATCCGAACGGTGAAGTCGTTCCTCTCGTCTCACACGTCGAGAATCCGAAGTTTGGCGGCGATCGAACGGTGGAATCCTTGGGGATCGGAGGAAGAAGATGAAGCTAGGGCTCCAAAACTCAAGCCCCCAACTCTCTCTCTCTCTCTAACTTGTAGAAGTAGGATGAACAAATGAAAGACTAACTAAAAAAATCTGGTCAAGACTTGGTATTTATACCTCCAATCAAGAGAAGGGCACAAGGGGTATTTCTCAAGTGCAATTAGTGAGTGTTAGGGAGTAATCAAACACTTAACCAAACTAAATTAACCTCTAATTGATGTTAGGACTTGATTAGGACTAAGTGTGGGTGTTTAGGAAGGGTTTAGAGGGGGTTTAAAGGGGGTAGGATAGGCATTTCACGACCTAACTCAAAACAGGGGAAGAAAAATCCCGTAGCAGATCTGCAGGTGAGGCGGGCGCCTCACCTAGCTCCATGCGGCCGCCTCAAACTCTGGGGCTTCTCCCAAGTTCATCCATTTTGAATTTGCTCTCTCAGGTTGAGGCGGCGCCCGGCTCAGGAATCTCTAAAACTTGGTTCAAACTTGATCTAAATGGTCCCAAACTTTTGGGAAACCATTCTAAGGTCTAACCCTACTCAAAACGAGTCGGAAACACACCCGAACAACTCCCGGAACAAGATAGGACAAGGCGCGAACCACGCGACGAATGAACAACGAATCAAACTACAATCAAACACCATTCAAACTAGGATATCTTGGACATGAAAGAGACTTGTTTCAACATGAATAAGACCTGAATATAAAGCCAAGAACTCAACGAACACTTCGTACGTCGAAATAGAAGCAAATACGAGCAACGAGAGGAATCGCTAAGGCCAACTTCAACGCGATCAAACCGGCGATTCAACAAACAAGTTTATATGATTCTAAACATGTTATGGACTTCTAGAATGATCTATGAATGATTCTAAGACGTTTATAAATCAAGTAAACAAGTTCACAATCAACCAAGAAAGTATAAAAACAAGCATAGAATGCACATGCAAGATTATGGGGCGTTACAATGCAGAACCTCTCTCTCTCTCTCTCTCTCTCTCTCTAGAAATCTCAAGGACGGTAAAGATTGAAATGGGAGAGGTTTTGGCTTTTTATAGGAGGATTTCGAGAGGTTTTGGGGGCGCCAAAGTAGAATTCGAAAAGACGGCACATCATCATCAGCCCACATGCGCATTTAATGCGCCGCACCGATATCCGCGCCACCATCACTTCACTCACCTTCCTGACGGCTCACGCGCTCCTTTCCTACTCGTCTGGAGGTGTTCTCAGCGGAAGGCTTCTCCAGTACGTGCCACCTGTCTACCAACCAGGGCTCCGGAACCTTCTACAAGGGCATTCGGTCCAGTCATTACTTTCTAAATAATTCACAAGTGTTGGAGCATGTATCCCGAGCAACGTCATCCAGCAGACACGCTCCCCGCTCCGAGCATGAATACTCGCTAGACGAGGAGCTAGGGGCCACTGATATGCCCAGCCCAAGCTAGGTTACGAGCAGGGCACGAGGCCCACCACGTGCCAGGCACATGCCCGATCAATATGGGTCCAGCCAACCTAGCGGATAGAGCAATCAGGACATCAAGCAATGAGCAGCGCGGTTCCTGTCAAAACCTGGCCGGGCACAAGCTTTGCCTGTCCGACTAGGGGCCATGCCCGGGGGCCTCACTCTCACCGAGAAAAGAGTCAGAATCATCCCTTCCAAACTGGCACCGGCCTGGCTGGGCCACGCCTCCGATCTATATTCACTTCGAGTCAACATACACCAAACAGCCGGGCAGAGCCTTACTCGCCCGGGCACATATCGAGCAGGAAACTCAAGAAACTTGTTCTCCAAGATAAGTCAAAAGTTTCCATATCCAGGCAGGACACTTACCTTATCTGTTCATACATTCACGCGGCCAACCGCGCATCACGCCTAATATCAAGGGATTCTCTCCTAATTTGGTAAGGTATCTAAGGAAACTAAATCCTAGACGGATTCAATGACATTAGGGCCTATAAATACTCCTTCACCAGCCACAAACAAGGTAAGCACACTTTCTTGAGCCTTGGCACTCTGTCAATTTGCTTTAAGACTCTTTCATACATGATACTTACTCTCACGCCAGAGGGGTTTCGCGAGGCCCTGCCTTGCACTTCCACTCATGTTTTCTGCTTTTAAGTCAGGTTCAAGAAAGCAGATTCAAGCCCAGATATCCTACCCAACACACGGACGGTCCAAACTATGATTTTGCCATATTAGGGACAAAACTTCAACTATATTAAAAGATTGTAAGAACTTACAATATGAAAACAAATTGTTTAGAGGGTGAAATTCATTACAAAAACTCCTATAATAGGAGATGTATCTATTATATACTACACACTCTGGGAAGCACACATTTATGATAAGAAACAAAGAGTGTAGACTTAAGCAGTGAATATGACAACTATGAGGCTCGTGATGATGTATCATTCACTGGCTCAACCCGTGATGATGTATCATTCACTAGCTCATTGACTTCGTGACAACACTCATGCAAATACTCTTTTTGAAAATTCTCTGTTTGGGTGAGGATTTCTAAGGCCGTTCGCTCTTTATATAGAGCTCTAAGAAACCTATCTTTCAAGTAAAACACTCAACAACATGACAATATTAGGATTACGAAAAAGTTATTATGGAAATAAACTTCTAATTCTTATAAGTTAGAGATTTTCATGTTTGAGTCTTTATAAAAAGCAAAGACCAAGCTTCCTAGTAATTACTTATAAATGAAATAACAACATGCATCCTAAAAGTAAACAAGAGGAAGAAAATAACCTTCGGTAATTTTATTCCAACAAATGTAAATCTAGTATTTTATTTTCCTTTACTAAATGAGTTGATTTCATGGTGAGCCACGGAATAAGACTCATTAATATTCTCTCCCTCCACAAAAAAAAAAAAATTATTCTTATTTGAAAAGTTACAATTTTAAAAAAATTATAGATCGATTTACTTGTTTGTATCTTACTATCTTCTTCAAAATGCTTAAAAGCATTATAGTACTAGTTTTTTTCAAAATAGTACACTTCTTTAGATAAACCAAAGAGAAAAAAAAAAAAAATTTTATGTTTTACGACGAAGGACTAAAATATTGCTACCATCTGAATTGAAAGTGGCAGAGACTGGAGGCTCGAACGGGGAGGTTCTGACTCGGCCGAAATTGGTGCAATTTGGAATGTGGGAGAAACTTACGCGCCAAGTTACTAATCCAACTTGGTGAATGGTGAGAGTTGATAGCAATGGCTCTCAACAGTGCTTTACCAATTCTAACGTTCATGTGAAAAATACCGCACCATCGCTTAAGGTTTGGCTAAACATTTACTACCCCACAAATGATTTGGGCTCACTTCGCTTCCACTCTTTTCATTAGATTCTCCTAAATCGTAATATTTCATTAATTTAACAAAATCGCTTAGAGGTATTCAATAAGTACATAATAGTACTCCCTTTATCTCTAAATTATCATCTTTTTTTTCTTTTTCGTTCGTTGTAAAATAATTATTTATTAAAACTTACATTTTTAAAACATTACTTTTTCATCTTATTTTAGTTATGGGCCATATACAATGGACTTTAAAGAAAAACTACACATTAAATGAATATAAATAATCAAGTCAATTATTTTTTCTAAATCTGTACATCAAATCAACTAAAACGATAATTTAAGAACGAAGAAGTACTTTTTATGAAATACTTCATCCGTTTCTAATTTGTAATTGTCGTGCTTTCTTTTGCGTACATTTCATAAGAATTGTCTTATTTATATTTTTTCTTTTAAAAAGCATTTTTAATATTCAACTTTAATGTTGGTCCCATAACACGTGGACTTTAATGAAAGGTACATACTCCAATATCTCAACAAAAGAAGTACTTCCTTAGTTTTCAAAAGATTATTCTCTTAAATTGGGAGATCGCTTAAAAAAAGTAATTAATTATATTATAAATATTGATAAAATATGTGATTTTTTTAATGTTATTAAGTATATAGTCATAATTAAAATAGGATTAATATATAATTTGGTCCCAAAACTTGTCAATTCCAATTTATATTATAACTGATGTTGAAACTTTCTATGGTAGTTCTTCAGCTAAACTTGGGGCTTCATGTTAGTTCCTGGTGGCGTTATCTTTGGATGGAACGCTAAATATTTTGTAAATAGACTAAATTGCCCTCACTAATTCTAATGAACATATATATTCTCACTAATTTTAATGAACAACTACTTTATCAATTTATTACTGAGTTAGAATTGACCTAAAATAAAATATAAAAATAAAAAATTGAGGATAACCCCCACCCAACAGAGAGGGGGAGAGAGAAGAAAGAAACACTCCTTGACATCTCTCTTATCATCCACATATCTCACTTTTTCATGTTCTCTCTCCTCACAAATCTTGAAGAATTTCTATATTCAAAAATGGCGGATTCGGAGGAATCAAATCCATTTTTTTCCCAGGCAAGAAGAACCCACCCATAAATTTAAGAAACCCACCAAACCAAATCTAGTTCCCATCCCCACTCCTCCAACAGTCCCATCTCCAGTTGACTCACTGGTCAAACACTCTTTTCCTGGTTTGGCCCATGTTGTCGCCACCTGCCGATGGACGGTCGATGGGTTACTGACAACGGGAAATGGTGGCGTGAATGTGATGGGTCGGTCGGTGACGGCTCCTACTTGGGCTCATTGGGATTCCAGGAGCGAGCACGTTAGAGGAACGAAGACCTCAAAATTCTTCTTGGAGAACTATGGATTGAGAAGATGCCTTCTCACACGTCTTACTAAAGATTAATGGGGAAGAAAAGGTGCCATGAGAAGGATTTCTTGTGTAGATCTTGAATTGTTTGGCTATTGTGTGGCAAATCTACCCAGATTCTAATGCAAAATCCCAAGTCGGACAACCCAAATAGACAAGAGACAAGCATGCGCAAGTAAGAATATAAAATTTCATATGACGCAACATGACATAGGAATAACAATTCGGCTACACTTGGCCAGAAAATAACATAAAATAAACAAGTCTTCAGTGACGTTGCAACCAGAACACAACAACTACTCTTATATTATAACACATGCATGATAATAACCTCAACGGCCACAACATGCCGGAGACAACAACAACAATAATAATCTAAAAGAGTGATAAGCGGAATAAGTTGCAGTGAATGATAACATATAAACAAGCTCGATATGGCAGTCGGCGTAAAAAAGATTCATAAGTTTAGAATATTTGAGAGTTACAACAACACAAATTCTCATGTCAAGTCTAGGTGACTTGCTTCCCATCGTCCTTGCCAAAATAAAATACTAACTATACGAGTATCAAAAGAACAACCTCCGAGCTTACTAGCTACCTAGCTCGGACGCGGCAAATCTAGCGAGGATCTCCTCCTTGACTTGGATCTAAGGAAAACAAAACAAACAAATAGGGTAAGTCATAAAGACTTAGTAAGCTACAAAAATTACATGTTCATGTCATGGCATAGAATTTATCACAAGTATGTAACATGATCATCAAATATCACTTAGCACATTATTCACATAAGTGCGAGTAATAAATCATACAAGTATGATATAATATAGACCCGGCCGCTACGTAGCTCCTACAATAAAGTTTGTTAACCCAATATCGTGACTACGATGCTCGTGACCTCGTATCGATATACTGAACTCCGCTAGCTAATAGCAGCCTGTGACGCATGTATTGATACGACAAAGGGGCCGGGCTACTTTCCCACTACAGCTAACAGTGGAGGCGTATGTGAGGTCCCAGGTACGGGGATCCATAACGAACACGAATGTCACGATTCGTGAAGACGATGCATCGTCCTACCCTGATATAAAAACCATACCAAATAATGTCAGTTGGACTCAATGTGATGCACAAGTAGGTATTTACTCATTACAAACAAATAAGGATCAAATTCGACAAGAGCGAACTCATCCGACCAAGTAGGCTATTAATCTCTACCATTAATCATCTTAAGGCAATTAATTGCTCATAATCAAATAATCACAAACGACCTCAATTACACATAAATAGACCCAAATTCATAGGTTAGTAAACTCGACCAAACGATGTCCAAACTTCATAGGGATTAAAGGTGGTGTCCAACATGTTCCAATCTTCCCTAGAGTCGACTCCGTTGAGTCTTTACTACACATTCCCAATTTTAGAGATTAGAAGCTATGTGCTTCATAGACCATCCTAAGTCCATTACTAAGTCCAACTAGGTTACAAGCTAACCAAAGTGCTACAATGTGATTCTTCTTCAATATAGAGTTCAATGATATGATAGAACACATAACAAATCACCCACATACCAAATAAGTCATATATGTAATACTTTCATTTAGCACAATTTCAAGTAAACATGTAATTAATACTTCTAACATGCTAACAATCCTAAATACACAAGATGAAGAGTAATAATATACTTCAATATTCATAGAAATAACCTACAAATAGTCCTAGCATGCTTACAAGTTCAAAACATAAGTTCAACACATACAAAGCAAGTATGTGTACTCATTGACCTCAAAAAGCATAAGTTTTGTTTCCTTTGGATCAATGAGTACTAAAATCAAGAAGAAGAAAAGTAACTTACTTGTAAACCACACACAAGAAATCAAATGGAGAAACTAATCGGTTGAAAGTGTTCTACTCTTCAAGCTTCCCAAAATCACGAAACAGGGGATTGCTGTCACGAAGGCTGAGCGCTCGCTCAGTCCTCATACCAAGCGACTGCTTAGTCCCTCTCCCAACCAAGTGTCCTTCTAGAAAATGCGCGCTCGCTTTGCCCAAAATGCCAAGCGACCGTTCAGCCTCATGAACCAAAATGCTTCCAAATTCATCATAAATGAGTCATAACCCAAAACCAAGCATCCATGGTTGATTCCACACTCAAAATGGGTTTGAAACTTACCCAAAACATACTAGGAAAATCTCAAAACAAAGCACAAAACACGCAATATCAAACTACCAATTGAACTAATGATTAAACACATAAACATACATGATTATGAACATGTTAAACACTTCATGAATGACCTACAATGCATGAACATGTTAGATTAAGACTTTAATAGAAATCAAAACATTAAACAACGTAATATAATCAAAGCATGAATTAAGTAGCTAAATAACAACTAATGACTTATAAATTATTACAATACACACATGACTAAGTAAACATACTCATGAAGATTATGAATACATGAAGGCAAACATATGAATGTCTAGGGTACTACATATTGTCACTTTCGTTGGTTGAAAAGATTCAGAAAAGACACAGCGATCTATGCTAACTATATGGAATTTTAATCATTCAGAGACGGGTTATAATGTAGGCCTTTCTTCAATTTATCTAATCTTTATATACTCATTGTTCTTAATCTTGGAAGGTTTCCTACAATGTAATGGACATTAATGGTTGGATTCCAAAATGGAACTCAAAATTGACCCTATTTTCTTCATGTAGGTAGAAGAAATCATACAACTGCTATTCGAAGAGCTACAATTTCTGCTTGGTCATTTCTTCTTAGTACCATGGATGGTTGGACACTTAAGTACAAGTATTGGCAAGGGTATGTACGTTCTTCTGTTCTCCGTCTCATAAATTCAAAAGAGTTCCTGCTTCTCTTATTTACTTCATGATTCATGAAATTGTTTACTATGAGACCTATGCAAGAATGGGTTTTCCACTCTATTTGAATCTTAGTGTTTGGGTTTCCACTATTGTAGACATACTAGTGATGGGCTAATGCATCTTCATCGAACATCAACGATCTTGTTTCTCGCATCAACAATTTGTTGGTTTTGAGCATTGTTGTTTGATGGTAACATCATATCAGCAATATCAATGCACTCAATATTTTTCCCTATTGGACTGGAAAGCTTCGGAGATCTCATCGTCTATATGGCTTGGAAGAGGAGAATCACTCAGTTTTCCTAAGTTAACAAGTGCTAAGGAGAAATATCGTTGATGGAAGGAGATGGATTGCTGCTGGGTGAAGGTAGGAAGAGATAGAAGAAGGTGGGTATGGTGGGAGTGCACGTGTATGTATCTGTTGGGTTGGATTATCCTCAATTTTTTATTTTAATTTCTTTTTTCTTTCTATATTTTATTTTATATCAATTTCCAACTCAGCAATAAATTGACAAAATAGTTGTTCATTAGAATTAGTGAGGGAAATTTAGTTTTTTTACAAAATATTTAAAGTTTCATCCAAAGATAATGCCACTAGGGACTAACATGAAGCCCAAAGTTGGGTTGAAGAGCCACCATAGGAAAGTTTCAACATCAATTACCATATAAATTAGAATTAACAAGTTCAGGGACCAAATTATATATTAATCCGACACTTCACTTAAGAAAAAAATAATTAACTGTATTATAAATATTGATGAAATGTGTGGTTTTCTTTAATGTCATTGAGTATGTGGTCATAATTAAAGTATGTTGAAAACGTAAGGATAAAGTAATAAAAGTGTTTTCATACTAAGGAAAAGTTATGAAAGAAGACAATTTTTTTAAGAATGAACAAAAAATAAAAGAAAAACGATAATTTGAAAATGGGTTGAATATTATTTTAAAAAATAAAATAAAATTGTCAATAGGCATCTCAAGTAGTACTCCAATATCTCAACAGAAAACAATCTTACGTACCTTCAGCTTTTAGTCTGTCTAATGACTTATCTATCTCGTTCTTATACTTTCTCAAATCACAAAAATACCTTTTCCCCAATTCCCCGAAACCTACAAACTACCCGGCTCCCAAAATCCGTCAGACTAATTTTCCTTTTTCCTCCTTTTTCCTGCCGTTTTTTGGCTTCCTATCGGTTTGGAAGCCCCAGTTGCCGGAGCACGAGAATAGGGATGACTCTCAATTTTTAAGGGCTTATAATAAAAATTTGGGGTGCGCTTGATCCGGTTCAATCCAGTTTTTCGTAAAAAATAAAATCAGAACCAGACCAATAGTCCAATTCTCAAATAATTCAGAACCAAAACCAACTCAATATGTATGAGAATCAATAATTTCGTCCGGTTCAGAACCAACCTAAGATGTACGAGAACTAGAACCAGACCAATATTACGGTTTTTAACTATTTAATACAAATAAATAATAAAATCTTAAGCTTCATAAAAAGATTTAAAAACATTCAATAATAGTTCATTCAACAATTAAAATGACAGAGTAATATGTTTATAACATAACAATCCAGTGAAAATAAAATTACAAAAGTGAGTAAAAACTAAAAAGTAGAACAAAATTGTTGAAGGCTTGAAGAAAATGAAAGATGCAATAAGCTAAGGTTTCAAAAGTTTTGTTTAAACAAAATACATACACTCTCTCTCTCTCTTAGACGACAAAATAGAAAATAACATTTTATACTTGGGGAATCTGGGTTAGGGTTATAAATTAATATATAATTATATATAATTATATGTAATTATATATATATATATATATATATATATATATATATATATATATATATATTAATCTATTGGGTTGGTTTGGTGCGATTTTATGTATTTTGGTTTGAAAACCGGGACTAATCCAAAAGTCTGATTTTATAAAATTTTAGATCTATGATCGAACCAAAGTATTGGTCTGGTGTAGTTTCTATTGATCTAGTCTAGTTCCATTGGTCTGATCCGATTTTGAAAAACTTCAGAGTACCCCTAATAAAAATGACCCTTATAGAAATATAAAAATAATTTTTTAACACAAATAGTTTTTTCACTTTTCATAATTCAAAGTATTGAAAAAGTGCAACATCTACAATCATTCAAAAAGCTAAGTACTCCCCACGTTCCTAAATTATCGTCTTCCTTTCTTTTTTCGTCCGTCCCAAAATAATTGTCAGTTTGAAACTTACCTTTTTAAAACATCACTTTTACTATTTTATCTTTACTTTTTCATGCTACTTTAATTATGGGCCACATACACATTTGCTTTAAAGGAAACTATACATTAAACCAATATAAATAATCAAGTCAATTATTTTTTCTTAATCCGTATGTCGAGTCAACTAAAACGATAATTTAGGAACGGAGGAAGTATAAAATAATTGTTGAAAAACTACCTATTTTTTCATCTTTTGAGTACACCGGCCATTTATATCTTAACTATCTCCATTTGGTAATTTTCTTGTATATTGAGAAAAAAAATGTCTAGCTAGCCCATCGATATGAAATTTGAGATTATTTTCTTTTTTAGGATCTTTCTCTACCAAAAAATCACTTGTTTTTATTATTAACTGGTTTTACACCCGTGTGTTAAATGCACGAATAAAAATATTTTTTTAATTAAATAATATTCAAGCAAAACAAATAAGCAAATCAAAATCAAAAGAATAAATTAAGAAAAGTAATGTTTGAGGCAACTACTTAAATATAAATATGTCATTTATTGGTATTATTATAGATTTTGAAAAAAATTCCTTATACACAACATTTGTTGTTTTATTTGATGGCTTTCCATCTTCATCAGTATTAATATCTTCAAGCAAGAACGATTTATTACCCTAGAACCTGCGACATACAACTGACCATGATTGAATACTGACTTATTCAAAAAAAGTATTACATGCGAAAGTGATTGACCTTAACATTTGTTAATTGTCATGGCATACAATACTACCAATGGAAATTATCTCTTTCTGGAAACTTGAAAGACAACCTCACATCTGATGGAGACAATGACATTCTTGGTATAAACATTTTGTCTCCAACATTGCTTCAATTCAAAAAATTTGCTTCAATAGCGAGATTCTCAAGCATGGTAATGATTAGTCTTGTTTCATTGCACAACCTTGCAATAGGGTCAATGTTTTTCAACAATATCACCGAAACACAAACCTTAAGTGTTAATTCATAGTTAGACAATCTTGAACACTTTATACTATTCAAAAACTCTGTAGAATGATTGTCTTCAAACAAATTTGTGTTGTTCTCTGTTATGCACATATAATTTGAACTCAAATAAGTTATTTCTTGTAAGTTGATTGTTAGATACCATGTACTCATTTATGGTGTCAACAATATCAAGAGTCAGGGAATGTATAACTCTTCCTTGCAAATATGACACGTCATAAAAGACTCAAAAAATGACAGATATATATTTTCAACAATTTACTGGATCAAATTATATGATGCATTAACCAAAAAATCATTTGAAACTTCAATTGTTGCAACACAATCATTTTCACCATCATATGTACCGCCGCCAATACTTTAAAATCAAGTCAGAAATGCCTTCAACACGAGACTGCATTCGTCATTGTCGAGAGCTTGTAGTCTCATGTTTTTTGTAAATCTCAAAAATTTGCATTGTGTCCATAAATAGTACAATTTATGATAATGCTAACAAAAAACATGTCGAGTTCTTTACAAGGGTCATTATGGTGGTACTATTTTGATTTCAAAAATGTCATGAACATCATCTAATCATAGAATTTCATCAAATTCTAGATAAGACAATTTACGCTTATGGTGTCTTACGCAATGTCTATATATAAACGTTAGGGTAGTCTAATGTATGACTTCTTGATGAAAGGGACCCAAGATCTCCTAGAAAGGTTTTAGGATGAATGACTCCACGACCCAACGCCTTCGAGATGACGCGAACCTTGGAATTGTGAATGACGCCACAATTGGGATGATTCTCCAACTAATAAGTCGAATTCAATTATAAACAACGAATCCACGATGTTTATAATCCGAGCTTCCAATCCAGGACACTCAAATAAGAACACAATTTTCTAATCCAGAAAATCAACTCAATTTTATTAATCAAAATTCTACCCCAAACAATGTTTAATAATGTCTTTATATAGGCTTACAAAATAAATCATAATTCTTGTAGGAAAAGAAAACTAAATAAAAAGGAAACTCTTAAACCTAAACTTTAGGAACAAGAAACCTAAATAAAAAGGAAACTAAAACCCTAAAAATACCCAAACAGTAAACACAATTAAAAGGTAGAAAAACGACAGCTTTTCTGGACACCTTGTGCGGTCGCAAGGCTATGGCTCCCTTGTGGCCGCAAGCTTCACAGTTTCTCCGAATTTGCTGGCTGGTCAAGATCATATCACTTCTTTTGAATAAACATGTTTTTAGTATAGCCAACCATATGTCATTTTGTCTAGAGTTACCGATCCTAAGGGCCTTAAAAAAAATTGTGATATTGATAGTTGTAATAGTCGTATATGTTCAAGGATAATGTTATAAAACGAAGTATTCCAAAATTTATAACAAAACTTTACATTGAGTAAGTGAGAGATATATATTTAAACACTTTTTCTTGATCGAAATGACAATAGGATTTGAATATTCTCCATAATTTGTTAAATCAATAATGGATGAGATACTTGACCTTGTGAAAGGTGAGTAGGTATAGAAATTGTTCTTCCATGTATTGTGTACTTGTGTAGCAACTGGAAAAAAATATGTATACTTTAAATATAAATAAATAAAAAATTTAATAAAAATACTTTAAAATTAATATAATAATTCATATAAGATTATTAAATTAAAGAAACAAACACAAAAATCTTCCATTCATACTATTATTTTCATATAGACTAAATAATTCAAAAGACTTTAATACATCTCTTTCCAAAGACTTTAACAAAATTATCGAGACACAATATTATTTTATTAGATGATAACTGGGCCGGTACCTTTTGGAGAAATGTTAACCGCAAAAGTCCATGATATTTATTCCCAAGGTTGATCGTCCGGGAGCTTTAGGGGATTTGAGACCTATTAGTCTTTGCAACTTTGTCTGTAAAGTTGTCTCTCGTGTGTTCGCTTCTCGCCTTTCTCAGTTCCTTCCTAAGTTGATTTCCATGGAACAATCAGGTTTTGTTAATCGTAACATTCAAGAAAACATTTTGCTGGCTCATGAGCTTGTTTATCGTATTGATACGAAGGTCCGCAGGGGTAATGTGGTTTTTAAATTCGACATGTATAAGGTATATGACAGGTTGGAATGGGACTTTCTGTTGGGTTCTTTACAGGCTTTGGGCTTTAATTCTGAAAACTGCGCTATGATTCATCGGCTCATGTCTAACATATGGTATTCCATTAATATTAATAAGGATTTTGTTGGCTTTTTTCAGTCTTCCAGAGGCGTTAGGCAAGGAGATCCTCTTTCCCCGCTTCTTTTAATCCATGCTTAAGAGGTTCTTACGTTTAACATCAACAGAGCAATTCAGCGGGGTTTGATTCTCCCTTATCATCACGGGCGTGGGGGTGTGCGGTGTCTCATCTCCTTTATGCAGATGACATGCTTGTTTTTTGCAATGCCTCGACGTCTTCGATGCAGGGGCTAAGGAAAATTCTTGCTGCTTATGAAAGTTCTTCTGGGCAATTGATTAACATTCAAAAAAGTGGCTTCTATGTTAGCAAGAGATGCAATAACAGGTTGGTTAAGCAGCTGGTCATGTGGTCTGGATGCTCATAGAAATTTTGGCCAATGACATACCTCGGCATTCCCTTATTTAAAGGTCGTATGAAGCAAATTTATTTTGCTGACCTGATTTCTCGTGTGCTCGCTAGAATTAATGGTTGGAGATCTCGACTTTTATCCTTTGGAGCCAAAATAACCTTGGTGAAATCTGTTCTTGGTAGTATTCCGATTTATTCCTTGGCTTCGATGGCTGTTCCAAAGACTGTTATTGCACGCATTGAGAGAGCTATTGCAGATTTTTTATGGAGTGCAAATGGAGACCATAGGACTCATTGGGTGGCTTGGCATCTCGTTTGTCGTCCCATGGAGGAAGGAGGTTTGGGTATTCGTCCGTTACAGCAAGGGATGGCTTCAATGCATGCTAAGCTTGCTTGGAATACGATGTACGGGCATTCTCTTTGGGCGCGATTTTGTAGGCTCAAATATGGGGTTGATCAATCCGTTTCTGTATCTAAATGCATGTCTACTCCTTGGAAGGCCATTTTGTTTCCGATGGGTAACATTTTGGATTGTAGTCGATGGGTTGTTGGCAAAGGTGACATTTCCTTTTGGGACACTAATTGGTGTGGTACGTGGCTGGTCGGTCCTCTTCCTATGGATCGTACTCTTTCTGTCCGAGATGTTGTTCCTATTCTTACCGAGTTGTGCAGCCTTGTTGATCCTGCTTTCCATCCTGACATTCTTCAGCTTCGTTTGAGTGAAGATCCCGACAGTCCTGTCTGTTCGCTCACTACTTCTGGAGCTTTCAGTTCGTCAGCCTTCTGGAAGCATCATCGAAGTAATCAGCCTTTGCTAGATTTGGCGAGGAAAATCTGGCAGCCTTGGATTCCAGTTAAAGTGAGTGCTTTTATATGGAGGCTCTTTCATAATGCTATCCCAATTGATGTTAATCTTCGATCCAAGCGTATTCAGTTAGTTTCTAAATGTCACTATTGTCTCTTGCAACATCAGGAGGAATCTCTTTTGCATATGTTCTTGTTTTCTGAAGTAGCCATGGACGTTTGGTCTAGGTTTGCTAATCTTTTTCGCAAAGTCTCCATGTATTCTTCCATCTCCCACTTATTCGATACCTGGTCCCACGATTCTCTTCCCAATCAACTTAGAGCCTATCAGCTTGGTATTTTTATGTTCTCGTGTTGGGAAATCTGGAAAGCTCGATGTGATGCGTTGTTCGATGATGTGCACATGAGAGTTGATGCTATTTTTACTAAAGTCTTACATAGTCTTCGTGATATGTTTTTTTGTGTTTAAGCCGAGGGCGGCTTGTGGTCCTCGGGCTTCTTCTATCTTGCAGTGCATTGGTATTCCTTTTTGACCCCTCGGTTAGCAAGGGCTTGTGGCTGCGTTGGCATCCTCCAGACTTTGGTTTTGTGAAACTTAACACGGATGGCTCCTCTATAAAGGGTCGACATTGCACTGGTGGGGGCATAGTTAGAGATTATAAGGGTGATTTTATCAGTGCTTTTGCCTCTCATTTCTTGCATGGTTTGAACATGAAAGCCGAGATCATGGCTTTGCGGGATGGCTTGCTTATGTGTCGCAATTTGGGGTTCTCCCATGTGGTTGTGGAATCTGATTCTAAGGTTGCAGTTAATGTTGTTGTGCATCATCATTCAGCTCCTTGGCAATATGCCTATGTTCTCCGTGATTGCAGGCACTTGTCTGTTAATTTCCAGTTATTTCATGTGTTTAGAGAGCAGAATATTGTGGCTGATCGTCTTACTGCAGCGGCCCACACGATTGGTAATAAGGTGTTTTCGTCCTTCGTGGATCTTCCAGCTGAGGTTAAAAAAGCTTTTAAGATGGATTCCTACGATTTCCACTCCTTTAGGAAAGGTTGATGTATTTTAGATTTTATCTTTATGATCTGTATTTCTTCTTCGAGGTTAGGCTCCTCTGTCCTCCTGTGACGACCCGACCCGGACCCCAAAGCGAGATCCCGAGTCGCGCCGTCCAAATAGATAATAACACAAGCATGCATAGTAGGATCATAAAATTCATGTGGCGCAACATCGCATACAACAACAACTCGGCTACACTTGGCCGGAAAAACAACCTAATATAAACAAGTCTTCGGCGACGTTACAGCCGGAACCCAACAACTACTCCTACAATTATTAACACATGCTTATAACAACCTCAACGGCCACAACATGCCGGAGACAATAACAACAACAATAATCAAACGAGCTTTAGCGGAAGAAAACCGTAGTGAACCATACACATATAAACAGGCTCGACATATAAGTCGGCTTACCAAAAGATTACCAGTTTAAAGTAGTTAAGTTACATCATCAACAAACACAACATAAACCCAAGCTAAGTCTACATGACTTGCTTCCCAACGTCCTTACCAAAAATAAAAGGTTAACTAGTAGATGTCCAAAAGATCAACCTTTATATTACAAACAACCAAACGTGGATCAAGCGAATCTATCCCGGACCGGCTCCTCGGCTCGGATCTAAGGAAACAAAACAAACAAATAGGGTAAGTCGAAAGACTTAGTAAGTTACTACAATGCATGATCATGTTATAACATGGCATTTATCACAATTAGGGTTCACGTTCATCATATAGCACTTAGCACATTTTCACGTAAGTGCAAGGAAATAAATCATACAATTAGGATATGAGATAGGCACGACCGCTTCGTAGCTCCTGCAAAATAGTTTGTTAACCCAATATCGTGACTACGATGCTCGTGACGTTGCATCGATATACCGAACTCCGCCGGCTAATAGCAGCCAGTGACGCACTTATTGATACGGCAAAGGGGCTACTTCCCCATTGCGGCCTACAATGGAGGGGTGTGTGAGGTCCCAGGTACGGCGATCCATAGCGAGCACGAATCTCTCAATTCGTGAAGGCTATACATCGTCCTACCCTGACATAAAATCAAACCAAATAGTGCCAGCTGGACTTAATGCAATGCTCAAGTAGATGTTTACTCGTAATAGACCAAATAATGATCGAATTCGACAAGAGCGAACTCGACCGACCAAGTAGGGTATAATTCTCTACAATAAACCAAGTCAAGGCAATCAATTGCTCATAACCAAATAATCATAACGGGTTCAAATGCACATAAATACACTCAACTTAAAATTGAGTAAACTTGACCAAATGTTGTCCAAACTTCGTAGGGATTGAAATTAGGGTTTATCAAGTTCAAATCTTCCCTAGAATCGACTCCGATGAGTCTTTGCTCTAAATTCCCAAATTTAGGGTAATTGAAGCTATGTGCTTCATAACTCAACCTAGTTCATTACTAAGTTCTTCAAGGTCATAAATTTACCAAGGCATAAGAATATGATACATGTTCATCATAGAGTCCAAAATTGAAGATATAACACATTCAACATACCACATCTCATGTAAGCTCAATTTAGGCCATTATCACTTAACAACATTTTCATCAACAATTACCATACATGTTTCTAACATGTTCAAAGTCCTACATAATCAAGATACAAGAGTTTTATATACTTTCATAGGCAAGAAACCTTCCTATACATGCTCCTAACAAGCTCAAAATCCCAACATACATGAAGATAGCATAGGAAGCATAACATGTGTCCTCATTGACCTCAACCACCATAGGCTTTGTTTCCTTAGGGTCAATGAGAACTAAAGAAGAAGATGAAGAAGAGAGTAACTTACTTGTTACACACCAAAGAAAGAAATAGAAGAAACTATTCGGATGGAAATGCTCCCCTTGATGAGCTCTTCAACTTTAATGAATGAGTCTTGGCCAAATGATGGATGGATGATTGAAGATGAAGGGTTTAGCTCCAAGAAGCCATGGATGAACTAGAGAGAAAGTGAAATTCGTTTTTTGAGAGAGCTATCAGCAAATGAGGGGGTAAAGAGCTGATTTGTGGCTTTAAAAAGGTCAAAGGGTGAGTGGGACAAGTGTCAAACACTTGTGGTCCTTTTTCCAATCAGATTTGGGGCTTAATGACCAACTAATGAGCCCTTAATCTAACTTAAAAATCTAGTTAGGGATGTTAGGACTTAAGTAGGAAGGGTTAGGGAGGTTTAGGATAGGTTTAAGTGGGGGTTTGAAGTGAACAATTGCCAAATTCAAACAGGAAAATCAGCCCGTAGCGAAAACCAAGTGAGGCGGGCGCCTCACCTGGCCCATGCCCGCCTCAACATCTGGGCTTCCCCAAGTTCGAGACCAATCGAAATTACTCTCAAGATTTGAGGCGGGCGCCGCTCCCATGCGGCCTCGGCTCCGAACCTCTAAAACTTGATCTAAACTTGGTCTAATTGGTCCCAAACTTTTGGGCAACCATTCTAAGGTCTAACCCTACTCAAAATGAGTCGGAAACACACCTGAACAACTCCCGGAACAAGCTAGGACAAGGCGCGAACCACGCGACGAATGAACAACGGATTAAACTCAAATCAAACGCCAATCAAACTAGGATGTCTTGGGCATGAAATAGGTTTGTTTCAACATGAATAAGACTTGAATAGAAAGCCAAGAACTCAACGAACACTTCGACGACGCCGAAATAAATAGAAGCAAATACGAGCAACGAGAGGAATCGCTAAGACCAATTTCAACGCGATTAAACCGGCGATTCTACAAACAGGTTTATATGATTCTAAACATGTTATGAACTTCTAAAATGATCTATGAATGATTATAAAACATATATATCAAATGAACATGCTCACAATCAACCAAGAAAGTAAGAAGACAAGCATACAATGCACATGCAAGAATACGGGGCGTTACACCTCCCATTTATAAGGGCAAGGCTGGTTGTCCCCCTCAAGTTTGTACTTTTTTCCTCTTTTTAATATATTCGCACAGGGTGCCGCCCCTGCTTCCTTACAAAAAAAAAGTCCATGATATTTTTTTTCAACAACTAAAGTACACTTTGAGGGGGGGGGGATGACAAACACATTCTTAATGAAGACGCGCGCACAAAGCCCCACCCAAAGAAAAGATGGGCATCGCAATAGAAAAGATGGCATAACAATGGAAAAGATTGGTTTGTTCAATTTAGCCTTTTCTCAATTATATTAGCAACCACTTCGTTCAAATTATCATATCACCTTTTGTCATTTTTTCTACTCATTCATTATAAGTTTCATTACTCGCTTGTTGTAACACATCAATCAGATCTTCTACCGAAAATTAGTTTGAAAAAACTTATGAAGAGTTACTGTTTGAATTTTAATCACCTTATTAATTCTTTTTCGTTTATTTATTTTTTTTTTGTTCTGGGTAGATATTTTCTTTAAAACATGTTTGCAAAACAAATTCAAGTCAATAAATAAAAACGCACAATCAATTTTTGAGCTACAAATCATACAAACATAAGCAACAAAAATGCTAGTCTAGGAAAATAAAATCTAATTTTTGCTTGACATATTGATAGGATTTATGACAAAAATTTATGAGATTATATATTATATATAATACTTGATAAGTGAGTTCACAATCCAAAAATAACATAAAAATTAAATGACATGTTAGGGATTGAACCCAAGATATCTAATATCTTTGAAAGCTCCTTAGCAACTCGACCACAAAGTCAATTGGAGTAGAATAATAACATCATATAATATAAGCTTGTGTATATAAATTAAGCCTTAATTTTCTATTTGGTCACCCTCTTTCGCAAAAAGTCTGATAAGCTCACTCTACTACCATTTTTCACAGTTTGGTCACCTTACTTTACAAAATGTATCACATTAGTCACTCCGTCTATTTTTTGAGATGAGTCGTCTAAAACTTGTGTGATAACCGGAAAATACCCTTACTAATTGCACGTGCGATTCACATTTTTGTCTCACCCTCACCTCACCTTACCTTACGTTCACACCAAACACAATTCGAGCATATTGAGTTGTTTGAAGAAAGAATACCATTGAAAGCAGCATTATGAAGTAGCAATCATTGAACTCATAATTTAACATTGAAGACAATGAAGCTGCAACATTGAAACAGGTTCCAGTCCTCGATTCCAATTCTATTCGAGCATAATGCATGGGACTTCTAATTCCAGTTCAAGTCGAAACTCTAATATCTCAAATGAGTTGATTGAAGAAATATTTTGTAATTGTGGTAAAAGGGCTCGTATGTGGACATCACGGATCGATGAACATCCTGGTATGAGGTTTTTTTGATGCCCCAACTAGAAGGTATGTGATTCTCTTAGTTTTTTTACTTAAATTTATGCAATTTGGGTCAAAAATTGGACCTTGATATTAGGGGTTTTAGATAATTCAAATGTTTTGTTAATGGTTCGAGATTTAGTTAATTTGAACATTTTTAATTGAATTACCTTAATTTCAATGGTTCAATGGTTCAATTAATGTGTTCATAATTTGTACAGTTTTGTTTGAATTAATTACCTTAATTATGTAATTTGAATTGTTTTGTTCAATGGTTCCTGGGATGATGAAAACAGGTGTCATTTCTTTGCATGGTATGACCCTCCATTGAATCAAAGAACAAGAGAATTGCTTAATGATTTTAAGAACAAAGAGGTTGAGATGAAGACAATGTTGACTAAGCTTGCAAGTACAAAAATGAAGATATTGAATCTGAAAAAAAGAGGTTTGGAGCTTGAAGGAAGAGAATGTTATTTTGAAGTCAAAGTTGGCTACAAATGGTTGGAAGGAGAAATTGTTGGTTGTATTTGTTGTGATTGTTAGTATGCTCTTAATGTACAAGAATGTCAACATGAATCCCCAATTCAAGTAGCCTTAAGTAGTCGTAAAGTAATATGTATGTTATATTGTTATGTACAACCTAATCTCTTCTAACATGTAAACTAAAAGCTTAACCCTAAACTCAACAATTGTTCTATTAAAAGCCTCAGCCATGTTATTCTCAACATTGTCCACTTTCATTGCAGTATTGAAGTAAGCCCTACAAAATTGCTCAAGCTCATTTTCATAAACCCATAATAAGCAACCTTATCAATTTCTTTCATCTTTTATGATTGTTCTTTCATTTCACTCTCAGTACTTGCATACACCACTACCTAGAAAGCTTTTCTTAGTTCACCTCCCTTAAAATCTTTCCTCCAATTGTTGTAAATATGTCTTGCACAGTTTCTGTGCTCAACAAAAGGTAGTAGCTCATGTACCGCCTCTATTAGACTCTTTTGTTGATCAGTAATTAAAACCCACCCATCACCATTCCCTAAATCCAAGTCATTAATTAACATTTGAATAAACCATCTCCAAGAATTTTTTGTTCTCAACTTGAACAACAACCCATGCCATAGGAAACATTTGATTGTTTGCATCCCTCCGTATTGCAACAAGCAATTCACCTTTACAAATTCCTTTTAGAAAGCACCCATCAAGCCCTAAAACATGCCTACACTCTTCAAGAAACTCTATTTTCAATGCAGCAAAACAAATGTAAATCTTAGAAAAATATTCATTTCCAATGGTTGGATGAATCCATTTCTATATCTCCACTGTACTGCCCTTATTTGTTCTCTTTAATTCCTTCCTATAATCTCACAGTCCGGTATAGTGGCCATCCAGTGATCCCAACTCTTCACCAATAACCCTAGCTCTAGCCCTTATACGCATGCTCCTCCTAACATCCGATCCAAATCTTTCCATCACCTCTTTCTTCAACACTTTTAACTTCCATTTGGATTATTCAAAATTTTATCATGAAATTGTTTTGCAAGCCATCCAACAGTACAACATCTGCTCATATTATTTATTCCACATTGATGGGCAATATACAAAGTTTTAATTTGAAAAGTTGTTTCATCCTTAGTACAACTTGCCCATATTTCCCATGTGCAAACATTTGAATTCGTACATTTAACATGTACCCTCTTCGTATCATTTGTTAAAAATTTGATGCCATAAGCATTCTGATAACCATACTCCTTAATGGCATTTGTAAACTCCTGCACATTAGTGAATGTTTCATGTAAGCTGAATTTTCTGTTCTTTATATCACATTTTTTTTTTGTACCTAGGGAACTTAGGTATGACATTTCTCAACACCTTATCATCATCATCATCACTATTATCATCACTATCATTATCAGAATCAGGAGGAAACTCAGTATCCCTCTCATCAAACATCATCTCACTATCATCCTCATTGAGTAAAACTGGAAGCCTTCTCTGAATTTTTCCTCCCATTGTAGTTTCATGGTTAGTGATCGATGTATTTTATACGTCGATTTTATATGTTTCTATGACTTAAATTATGCTATTTCACGAGGCTTTTGGCTACTAATATATGTTTTCGGTGAGTTTTGTAAGCTTCAGGGTTATTAGTGAAAATATGCGAAACTCCAGGGTTTTAAGTGCAAATTTCAAGAAAGGCCAAAAAGGAAAAAATGAAGAAAGAACGAAATCGTTGATTAAAGACCTTGCGGCACTCGATGCCGGCAAGGTAGGCGACTGGGCACAAGTCAAGCTTTCCAAAGCCAAACACACTGGAGACCTTGCGGACGCAAGCTACCCAACACCTTGCGGCCGCAAGGTGGTCAGAATGCGACTATTTCGGATTTTCACACGGTGGTTCGATTGGATTACAACTCCCGAGTATATATAGAAGTCAGATGCCGAGCAAGAGAAGAGGGGAGACGGCTGGAAGCTCTCTTAGGTAGATTTTAGGTAGTTATTAGATTGTATAACATAGTTAGATTTTGTAATTTCAAGTATTGAAGATCAAATCATGTATCCGATCATCTCCATGTGCTGTTCATTGTCTATGATGAACTAAATCATCCATAATCTAGGAGGTGGGAGGTAACTTGTATCAATATTATGCTTTAATTCGTATATATGTTCATTCAATGCTTGTTGATTGTGTTGTTTATCAATCCCTATATTATTTTGCTTTGAACAAATGAATGTAATCGCAAATAATAAAGGCCTAGAGGTGCGGATAACTGCATGACCAATGTGCATATGTCGT
The DNA here is from genome assembly GCA_013146195.2 of Codonopsis lanceolata. Lineage (NCBI taxonomy): Eukaryota > Viridiplantae > Streptophyta > Magnoliopsida > Asterales > Campanulaceae > Codonopsis > Codonopsis lanceolata. Next base: position 96,789,239 of record CM028379.1, read on the forward strand.
ACACTGGCTCACCAACACAATAAATTGGACCTATCGATGCACGAGAGTGATAAGTTAGGACCAGGTTCTTACATGATCTAGGTGACAGATAGATCATAAATCTAGGTGACAGACTAGATTGATAGTTCTGTGCTTAGGATATAGAATGGATGAATTTTATGCGGGGATGGAGGCTGAACCAATTGTTCAACAGGACTATATCTATTTTAGTGAACGAACCCAAGACATTGAATGATATTATTATGAATTGAACATAAAAGAGATACAAGTGAAACCCAGAATCCTAGATTGCCACCCACCATAAGATCTTCATATCTGTTATTATTGCTAATTAGTTAAACATCTAAATATAAATAGTAGTTTAGAGTAGAATTAAATATAAAAACCCCCTTTAGATTAATAATTTGCTATCAATAAATTGCACTGTTCGTGATCACTTGTCTCTGTGGGTTCGACCCTTGCTTCCAATACTATTCTATAATAGTCTTGTCCACTTGCAAGGAAAAAGATTAATTAAAACATCGATCAAGTTTTTGGCGCCGTTGCCGGGGACAAGCTAGTTCACGTAGTTAGTTTGTTGGTAGCGTAGTTTTTAATTTAATTTAGTTTTTAGTTTAATTTTCAGTTTTTATAAAAATAAAAATACAAAAAGATTTTATTTTATTTTATTTTAGTTAGTTGTTTTTAAATTGCTTTAAATTATTTTTATGCACGGTCGTAGATCTTTGAATCCTAAATTGGTAGACTTAAATCAAGATATAAATATTGTTAGAAGAAATCAAGAAGTTTTTGAAAATCTAGCTCAAAATCTAGCTCCCGAGTTTGATAATCAAGACCAATTGAATCAAGAGGATCCTCGGTTGATCCTCCAATGGAAGATAACAATAATCGTAATCCTGAAAACCAGTTGACCCAGTCAATAGGAATCAAAGAGAAGAAGAACATGCAAGAAGAAATATGGAAGTAGTGGTAAATCAAAGAACTATTAATGACTTTAGTAGACCTTCATTAAATGTTGTGACATCATGTTTAGTCTTGCCAAACGCTGTAAGGAATTTTGAGTTAAAAGGTCATTATTTTAATGCCATACCATCTTTTCATGGGATGCCCCATGAAGATCCCTGTCGGTTTCTTAAGAGAATATGAATACATGATGAGTACTTTTCCTTTAGGAGGGTTGACTGAAGATCAAATTAAAATGAAATATTTTCCAAGTGCATTAAAAGAATTGGCAAAGAGATGGTTTATGAACTTAACACCTAATAGTGTTTATACTTGGGCTCAATTATATGATTTGTTTATGAGTAAATTTTACAAACATGCATCTCTTACTGAGTATAGAAAACAAATCATGTCATTCCAAAATGAACCAGGTGAAACATTCCATGAGTCATGGGATAGATTTAAAAATCTGCTCATTATGTGTCCTCATCATAATTTGGCTCAACATGTGTTAGTGCTTCAATTTTATCATGGTCTTTCGCCAGGCTTACAAACTATGGTTGATAGTGCAGCTGGTGGTTCTATTAATAGAATGACACCAGAAGCACTAGAAGAATTATTTGAGATGTTAAGTATTAATTCCCAACAGAAAAGTGCTAGAGGTAAAAATAGAAGCCTATATCAATTGCAAGATAATTCAAATACACAAGCTCAATTTGAAAATTGGCAAATTCAAGAAGCATGTGCTTTATGTGGATTATATTCTCATGCTACTAATTTTTTGTCCATCAAGTGCTATGTATTACGAGCAGAGCTAATGCTATGAATATGTACCCTCAAAGGCCTAGGAATGGATCCCTATTCAAACACATATAATCCTGGTTGGAGGAATCATCCTAACTTTTCTTGGGGAGGAAATAAGCCTTTGCAACCTCAACAATTCCAACCTCAACCACCACAACCTCCACAATTGCCAAATCAAAATCAGTTGAGAATTGAAGAAGTTCCCAAACAAGATGTAGCAAGTAAAGGTCAAGCAGCATTGATGAAATACATGCTTGAAGAGATTGAAAATCTAAAGAAGCACATTGCAAATTCTGAAGTTGATAAAAGAGAAGAAGGGAAGTTCCCTAGTCAAACCGAGCAAGCCAAGTCAATCACCGTCTTGCGAAGCGGTAAGGTAATAGGTGAAGAGGTAAGTGATCCTGATCCTTCTTCTAAAGTGCCTGCTACAGTAGAAAATTCTGAAAAGGAAATTGAAAAAGAAATCGAAAAAGATAGTGAAGATAGTAATAAAGAGAATAATGAATTAAATAATCAAGTAGAAGTAGAAGTAGAAGTAGAAGTTCCAAATAAGGAACAAGAAAAAGAGGTTCAAAATAAAGAAAATACAATTGAAGTTGAAAAAGAATTGGATCAAGAAGAAGAGGAACCTTATGTGGCTCCACCACCTTATGTTCCTCCAATTCCGTTTCCAAGAAGACTTATGAAAAACCGAATGGACAAACAATTTCTGGAAATTTATAATATGTTATCCAAAGTGAATGTTAATCTTCCTTTGCTTAATGTTATTAAAAATATTCCAGCTTATGCAAAGTTTTTCAAAGATCTTCACTCTAAGAAACACAAGTTTGAAAACAATGAAAAGATTATTGTTTCTGAAAACGTAAGTTACGTTTACAACCCGAATTACCACCTAAGTTGAAAGACCTCAGGTAGCTTTAATATCCAAGTTTCCTTGGGAAGCTCTAAAAGATGAAAGCAATGCTAGATTTAGGAGCAAGTATTAATTTGATGCCTTTGCGGTCTATAAGCAATTAGGGTTAGGAGAACTAAAACCCACTACTATGCAATTACAATTAGGCGATCGTTCGGTTAAATATCCTTTGGGTATAGTGGAAGATATCCTAGTTCAGGTTGATAAACTAATCATTCCTCATTGACTTTGTGGTTCTAGAGATGGAAAGGAAGATATGCACTAATAATGAAGTCCCAATATTGTTAGGATGGAGACCATTTATGCTTGCCAATACAATGATTAATGTGAAAAATGGTAAACTCACAATGTCGGTCTAGGTGAAAGCTGTTGAAATCTACGTGTTTGATGCTATGAATAGACCTAGTGACATAAGTGCATGTTTTCAATAGATGAGATTGAAAAGTTATCAAGCTGAAACCTTTGAAGAAGAGGAAGAATATGAGAGATAGATTCATAGTTTATGATGATAGTCCTATCCCTCCCATAAAAATTGACATTGAGGAGATTGAAAGAGAAATAGAAGAAGAAAAGATTAGAGAGAGAAAAAGTTAGAAGCTAGTAAAAAGAAAGATAAAGAAGATAAAGAAAGAATCGGAAAATAATTACGATAAAATTTGAAAAAGTAGAAGAAGAAATTAATGAAATTAAAGAAGATGAAGTAGAGATTCGAAATCTCTCTTTGAAGAAATTGAGATAGAAAATATTGAGGAAGAAATTAAAGAAGATAATAAAGTGGAGAATGAAGAGGCTAAAATAAAAAAACCATTAAAGTAGAAAATTAGAATTTATGCCATCCATTAATTCTCCTAAAGTCGAAAATTAAAGCCATTACCACCCCATTTAAAATATGCATTTTTAGGGAAGGTAACACTTTACTGTTATTATAGCGACCGCCGACTTAACGGAAGAGCAAGAAGCTAGTTTGTTAAAAGTTTTATGGACACATAGAGAAGCTTTAGGATGGTCCTAGGCGATTTAAAAGGAATTAGTCCCTCTATGTGCATGCATAAAATACATCTAGAAGAAGGTAGTAAACCTTCAAGAGAAACAAAAGACTTAACCCACACATGGAAGAAGCCGTTAGGAAAGAAGTTCTTAAGCTCTTAGATGCGGGTATAATTTACCCTATATCGGATAGTAAATGGGTTAGTCTGTTCAAGTAGTTCCTAAAAAGTCGGGAATTACTTGTTGTTAAAAATGAGAAAAGATGAATTAGTCCCTACAAGAACAATAGCGGTTATAGAATGTGCATTGATTTGCGGAAATTAAATGCGGCAACTAGGAAAGACCACTTTCCTTTGCCATTTATTGACCAAATCCTTGAAAGACTAGCCGGTCATGAATATTATTGCTTTCTTGATGGTTTTTGGTTAAAGTCAATGGATCCTGTTGCACCGAAGACCAAGAGAAAACAACTTTTACATGTCCCTTTGGTACTTTTGCTTTTAGGAGAATGCCTTTTGGATTATGTAATGCACCAGCTACTTTTCAAAGATGCATGATTTCTATATTTTGATTTAGTTGAAAGATGCGTAGAAGTTTTCATGGACGATTTTTCGGTTTTTGGAAATTCTTTTGATCCTTGTTTAGAAAACCTTACATCGATCTGAAAAGATCTTTGTGAAACTAATTTAACTTTAAGTTGGGAGAAAAGTCACTTCATGGTAAAACATGGAATTGTCTTAGGGCATGTTGTTTCAAATAAAGGCATTGAAGTTGATAAAGCTAAAATTGAAGTTATTTCACAACTACCCCCTCCACTTAGAGTTAAAGGTTAGAAGTTTTCTAGGCCATCTTTGGTTTTTATCGAAGATTTATAAAAGATTTTCCAAAATCGTAAACCTCTATGTAATTTGCTAGCAAAGATACATAATTTATTTTTGATAAAGAATGTTTAGAAGCTTTTAATTTATTAAAAGAAAAATTAACTATTGCGCCCCTATTTTATCAGGCCTGATTGGTCACTTCCTTTTGAAATCATGTGTGATGCATCAGATTTTTGCGATTGGAGCCGTGTTAGGACAAAGGGTAGATAGAAAGCCTCATGTGATCCATTATGCTAGTAGAACTCTAAATGATGCACAATTGAATTATACAACTCTTGAAAAAAATTTTTGCGATAGTATATGCTTTAGAAAAATTTAGATCATATACGCTAGGATCAAAGGTGATAATTTTTCGATCATTACGCATTAAAATATATCGTTAAGTAAGAAAGATGCTAAACCAAGATTAATTAGATGGATGTTATTGTTACAAGAATTTGACATTACTATCAAAGATAAAAAAATGAACGGCGAGAATGTTGTAGACCATTTGTCAGTTGGAATTTTCACCCTTGCTTGAGCGTCAATTTCTTGATGATCTGTCCCCATAAATGATAATTTTCTGATGAACAACTTTTGGCCATTAAAGATTCGACCCTTGGTATCTTGATTTTGTCAACTACTATGTGTGCGATATCATTAATCGGATTTTGATCATTATGAAAAGAAGAAATTTTTTTAGCGGAAACTAAAAATTATTTTTGGGAAGCACCTCATTTATACAAAATTTGTTCGATTCTTTAATAAGAAGATGTATTCGAGAAAAGACCAACAAGGTATTATGGAATTTTGCCATGGATATTCTTGTGGAGGTCATTTTAGTGGAAACAAAACTGCTAGCTAGAAAATTTTGCAATCGGTTTATATTGGCCTCTTGTTTTTAGAGATTGTGAATTGTTTTATAGAACATGTGATAAGTGTCAAAGAACAGGTGGAATAGGAAAGAGAAGCGAGATGCCCTTGCATATTAATTTGGTTGTTGAAATTTTGATGTTTGGGGTATTGATTTTATGGGTCCTTTTCGGTGTCAAATAATTGTGAGTATATTCTAGTAGCGATTGATTATGTATCTAAATGGATTGAAGCAGTAGCAACCAAGACTAATGATGGAAAAACAGTAGTTAAATTTGTAGAAGATTTGTTTGCTAGATATGGAGTACCTAAGGCCATAATAAGTGACCAAGGAACTCATTTTACCAATAAGTTGTTGAATAATGTCCTTAGAAAGCATGGTGTAACTCACAAGTTAGCTACACCTTATCATCCACAAACATCCGGCCAAGTAGAAGTTAGCAATAGGCAAATAAAAGCGGTATTAGAAAAATTTGAATTGTTAGGCCTAATCGTAAAGATTGAGAATCTAAACTTAAGGATGCTTTATGGGCATACCGAGAGCTGCTTTAAAACCCCATAGGAATGAGTCCATATAGAATGGTATATGGCAAAGCTTGCCATTTACCGTTGAAATTGAGCATAAAGCCTATTGGGCGGTTAAAGAGTTAAATTTAGATTTAACATTGGCTGGAGAAGAAAGATTGTTTCAGTTAAATGAGTTAGAAGAACATAGGTTGAATTCGTATGAGAATGCTAAGACATATAAAGAAAAGACCAAGAAATATCATGACATGGGGTTAGCCAACAAAATGTTTCATCCAGGTATGAAAGTATTACTTTTTAATTCTAGATTAAGGTTATTCCCGGAAAATTAAAATCTAAATGGTGCGGTCCCTTTATAATTATGCGAATTTATCCTCATGGAGTTGTTGATATTCAAAATCCTAAAAATAATGAAGTTTTCAAAGTTAATGGACAGAGCTCAAGCCATATTTAGAGCCGATGTCGGTTGAGCGAACAATTGAGTTAATTCGTTTGGTGACAATGAACCACCAGAGATTAGGCTTGCGGTTTGGTCGAGCCAAAGGCGTTAAACAAAGGCGCTAAGTGGGAGGCAACCCACTATTTTGAATGTTATTTGCTTTTTATAGTTAGTTTAAATATGTTTTCTCAGTTAAATTTAATTTTTGGACATTTAATTTTTAATTAAATATGCCAAAATTCAAGTTTGGGGAGAAAAAACATCTTAGTGTTGTATTTATATGTTACTAATAATTTTAGTTTAGAGTTTTTTGTTTAAGTTTTTGCACACGGAGGAAAGATTCAAGACATAACGGAAGTTAACGGAAGGGCTAAGCGCAAAGCAAATTTGAAAAGGAAGAAAGAAAAACAAGAAGGAAAAACTACGCCCACCTTGCGGACGCAAAGGTGGTGGAACTGCTGCGGCCTGGAAGGTGCTCCAAAATAAATGCGGACTTCGTGCAGCGTCTTGTCGGACATGGGGAATGAGCGAGAATCGAAACCGTTTTATTTGCCGACCTTGCGGACGCAGGTGTGGCGGTGCCTGCGACGCAAGGTCCCCTTATATAAAAAGCATTTGCGGGGTTTTTCTTGAGAAATCATCACGAAATTCTCTCCCTCTTTCAGCAAGGCAATGACCGGCCTCTATGTCCCTCTCAAATTCCGGCGGTCGGCAAATTCGGCACATACTCGAAGATCACTCTCTCTCCTTCATCATTCTTCATCCCTACCTCATCCATCCACCATTACACCCCATCAAGGTTGAAGACTTTTTGAAGAAGAAGAAGAACCTCCATTGCCCGGCCGATCAGAGCTCACTCTCAGGCTTTGCACTCTCTCCATTAGGCAACAAACAAGTAACACTATCACCCTCTTTAATTTTACACGTAAAATATTTGCATGCTAGGGTGTTAGATAATTTTAACGTAGATAAAAATTTTGCATGCTTAGAATAAATTTTTAATTTTAAACTTAAATTTTAAACTTTAGTTTTTAATTTTATAAAATCAAACAAAATGTTAAAGTAGCGTAGAAATACCGGTGCTTAGATCCTCGGCCCTTCGGGAGGAAGAACAAAATTTTGACATCACCGATTAGTATCCTCGAGGCATCGAAAAAGAAAGATATCGGCCAAACTCTCCAAGTCCTTGGTGCCCGAAAAGGGATTCAGTGAAGAATTTGGCCTCAGATCCCAATCGATGGCTCGTAGGTGGGGGCTTTGATAGATTCTCCATGAGAGGCGGCCATAGTGCCCATTGTCAGGAATTCTATGCCAATGGCAACATTGGCATAGATGGGGGTGTGCTTAGACAGTTAATGTTAGGGGCGTGGTTGTAAATTTTTAGTCCCCAAGCATTAACACCTATTTCGGCACCTCCACTTTGCGGTTGGTGCCGATGATTTTAACACACCTCAACCCCGTATCGATGTCGAGGTGGTCAATCACGACCATCGCCCTCCACGGTGTGGTGTGGTCCTATAACCAGTAATCCACCTTTTGGACCACGCACCATGGGGGAGTCCTTCCTCGACACGGCTAAGCCCGTGTATAAATTTGTTCTTGCGGCGTCTCATGCCCTCCGATCACCAACACAGGTGACTTGGGAGAGGGCTGTCTTGACCTACACCATTATGACCAGGTGGGTCTATGCGTGATGTTGGCCGTTTGATCAACGGCCAAATCAAGACCCTTATTAGAGGTAGGGCGAATGCGGGGTTCGCGTTCCGCATTTGATTACCGATTACCGTTGTGTAGGGGGCGGCGTGAGCTGCCCATGACGGAGAGGCTGAAGAATTGGTCAGGCCATTCGAGGGCCATTTGTTTGAACATCACCGGCCAGTAGTGAGGGTTCCTCAAGAGGAGGAACCCAGAAGAAGAGGACCCGCTCGTTGGGATCTCCAATAGGCTAGAAGAGGTTGCCTAGAGGCCAAATGGCAACTCAGCAGTTGGCACAAATTCGTGCCGACCAAGAGCGAGCTTGTTTGGTTGGTTTAACACGGTGGGACAAAATGTCTCCGCTATTATGGGCTACCTCTGGCATTGATCCCCGAGTTGCATCCTCATTCGTTATTTCGCCCGACTCACCGTGAGTCGAGGCCCAAGTTCCATCCTCTTTCGTTAGGTGGATCTGCTATGTCCTTTTGATATTTGTCCTACCCCATCAATCCTCATATGTTCCTCTATTTTGAGGACAAAATAGAAAATAAGTTTGGGGGGGGGGGATTTTAAACTTTAAGTCTTAGCAGGTCCTAGCCTAATGAGGAATGGAGTTGGGCTATGTTTTTAGGGTGAAGAAAAATTTCTTTATCGATGACCATCTAAATCTTCACCCTATTTTCTGTTTTAATTTTTCTTATTTTCGGAGGTGTTGCCTTGACGAGAATACACTCACATTGGATACTCGTGGGTTCCTCTTATGGGGACCCATCATCAATGAGTCATCGTCATCATCTCCAAATTTCTTAGAAAAATATATTTTATTTTAAAAAATATAATTTTAAAATTCAAAATATTCATCCTCGAGTTTAGGTGTTATTGGTAATGCTAGTAAATGTCGATGAGGAGTTAATGCAATGAACACATAGTTAGTCAGTAGATCCCTCACGGAATTTACTTAATTTTGCGAAACTTTTACTTTTCTCCAAATTCTTCATGCACCCACACACCGTCATAATTATGGATTGATTAGAATAGTTTTATAAAGTTTATAACACCTACTTCATTACAACAAGATATGCACAAGAATATGATGCATAGCCATTCGAACATAATTGTTGCATTAAATTGTGACTTAGGGTCAATTGCATGATAGTTAGATCCCTTGGATTTTCTCATTTATATATCTCAAGCACACTTTCGAACCGTGTGCATGTTAGTCTCAATTGTCCCTACCATCGTCTTAGCGAATGCTTATGTGAAATCGGTGATGCTAAACATTCAACCCCAATTCCATAGTTGATATGATATTTTGTGTTGTCTTACTTGCTTTAAAAACTACATGAGCATTTGGCATTAAGAAATGACTTAGGCCATCTTTGGATCGTTAGAGCCTAAATATTCCCTGACCTATACTAAAAATATCCCTAGTGTCCCCGTTGAGCCTAATGAAAAAGAATGGAGTGTGCTAAGCACACTATTTAAACCCATTCGCCATCGTTTCTATTACCCACATTAACTTAACCTAAAAAGCCTATACACTACACTTTAGCCTACCCTTTGAGAGTAGGATGTGGGTGGGAAATTGATTTTGGAGGACCACTTCTTTTCGGTTAGGCTATTTTTGAAGACTTCTTCTTTCTAAAATCAAATAAATCGAAAAAAGAAGAAGAAGAAAGAAAAGAAAAAATTATGTATCGACGAAAAATGAAAGCGGAAGAAGAAAGTGTTACAAAGATTCAAATGGAAGCATAGCTTTCAAGAGAAAATTATTAGAAAAATTCTGTGATTAGAATGATGTGATATTTTTTAGAAGTATATATTGCCCAAAACAAGTTTGGGGAAAGAAGAAAAGTGAAAAGTAACAAGCACCCCTCCACTTGTAGTCTTTGCAGGTCCTAGCCTAAATAGGAAAACTTCCTTTTGCTTGGAAGTATGAGGGATAAAGGGTAGTCTTACTCTCTCACTTTGAATTCCAATCCCTTTCCATCATCTGACACCTTGGCCTTACATTACAAGCTAAATAAAGACCTAATGATCTTCTTGCCAATGCTTATCTTTGTTTGGCTATCAAGTGAGTAATATGAAATTGATCACACACTTCATGTTCATTATTATTCACCCTAAAGCTCACTGTGTTAGCATAATCTTAGCTATTACAAGTAATTGGGATAGGAGAGCATTGTATGTCATACATAGAAGTGCATGGGATGGATGTATAAGTCTTTTAAATCCTTGGGACCTTTCTGTCTGTAACTGACCGGGTTTGGATGGTAGATCTCATAATTCTTAATGCATGATTTTCTTTTAAACTTTGATTTTCATATGAATGTGGTGTTTAGCTTAATAAAACTGTTTTTGATTAAGAATTCTCTAAGATTGGTGATCACACACACACGGAGAAATTAGAAAAGTAGTAGCATTTTAAGAAAAGATCAGTTGGTTTTTATGTGACTAAGAAGTCTATATATGTGGTGAGCATCGAATTGGAGATTACTTGCATACCATACACTTATAACTTGAGATGAAGC
>CM028379.1:96799907-96848391 GCA_013146195.2 Codonopsis lanceolata
TTCTTGTTTGGGTATTAGTTTCCTTTTATTTATTGTTTCCTTTTATTTAGGTTTCTTGTTCTAAAGTTTAGGATTTAGAGTTTCCTTTTATTTAGTTTTCTTGTCCTACAAAATTAGGATTTATTTTGTAAGCCTATAAAGGCGTTATTAAACATTGTTGGAGAGGAATTTTGATTAATAAAATTGAGTTGATTTTAGGTTAGAAAATTGTGTTCTTATTTGAGTGTCTGGATTGGAAGCTCGGATTATAAACATCGTGGATTAGTTGTTTATAATTGAATTCGACTTATCGGTTGGAGAATCATCCCAATTGTGGCGTCATTCACAATTCTAAGGTTCGCGTCATCTCGAAGGCGTTGGGTCGCGAGGAGTCATTCATCGTAAAACCTTTCTAGGAGATCTTGGGTCCATATCCTAATCATTTGGTATTAAGAGCAATCCTAGTTACGGTAATTCCATTTATCTTAAATTTTGCGTATTATCGTTCTAGTTGTTAAACCCTATTGTCTAGGGTTTATTAAAAAAAAAAACATTGTTCACGGTGGTAATGTTCATGCAGGAATCACTTCCGCAGCTGAATGTCAGCCAGGTTCGTTCGCTGATGCTTGTTCACGTATTTAAAAAAATTGTGATATATATTTTTATTATTAATTCATCTAGTTGTCTTAAACTTGGATCATCAATCCTTGTTTAATCGTGTTGTCTTTCAATTTTGAAATCCTAATTGTTTTAGGGTTTGTTATCTTGAGTGCATATACGTAAGGGAGAGTCACTAACCATCACCATGACCGAAGCGAAACTCGGCTAAAGGGGTCCCTTTTGTTAATCCGACACAATATTGGGAGGTGATACTCGCCCACATGGAAAATTTTAAGGTTAAGTTTGCTCAAATAGATGAGAGTTTGATAGACTTGAGGAGGATAGGCGAAGGGAGAAGACCTAGGGAGAACGTGAGCTCAAAGAGGTAAGAAATTAGAAGAAAGAATTTAATGAGCTCGGTTTGGGGAGAAAATCATGGAAGAGGAAGGCGAGAGATTCCAAGGAGAGAGGAAAATAATTGGGAAACCATTAAGTTAAAGATTCTGTTTTAAGGGGTCAAGTGATCCGGATGAGTATTTTGATTGGGAAAGAAAAATCGAAAGTATTTGATTGTTATACCTACACCGAATTGCGAAAGTCAAATTAGCCGCCGCCGCCGGAGTTAAGTGGACTATGCTAGTATACGGTGGGATCAAATGATAGGCGATAGGAGAAGAATTGGGATGCATGCGGTTACTACATGGGAAGAAATGAAGCGTCTTGTGCGTCATCGGTTTGTTCCTAATCACTATTATAGGGTGTTCTACATAAATTGCGAAGTTGACACGGGGTTCGAAAAATGTTGAAGACTATCACAAGGAGATGGAGATGTTGATTGCTAGGGCCAATTTGGGTGAAGATGAAGTAACAATGACAAGATTTCTGGCGAGTTTGAATCATAATATTGCGGATATTGTTGATTTACATCAATATGAGGACTTGGATGAAATGGTGCACATTGCGGTCAAGATAGAGCAATAGCAAAGAGGAGGAGTACCACTCGTCCAAATAGTTCAACTCGGTGCAACAACAAGATAAGATCTCAAGCAAGGTTGAGCCCGAAGCAAAAAGTGGCTACGATTCCACAAGAGCCCCAAGGGAAAAAAATCCTGGGTTGAAGTCTAAGGAAGTGCAATGTTTCAAGTGCAAAGGGTGGGGCACTTGGCGCGTGAGTGTGCCAATCAACGGGTTATGGTGGTACGTGGCAATGAGGTGGTAGAAGAAGAGGATGATGAACATGAAGTCATTGAAGCCGGGGGACTTTATAAATCTAGAGGCTTTGGTTTCTTGTCGCGTGTTGAATATGCAAGCTAAGGAGGAAGAATATGATCAACAGCGATAACCTCTTTCACACACGGTGTCGCATCAATGACAAGGTTGGTAGTGTGATTATTGATGGAGGTAGTTGTACTAACGCCGCTAGCACTTTCATGGTGGAAAAGTTGGGTTTGACAACATCAAGGCATCCTCAACCTTACAAACTTCAATGGTTGAATGATCGTGGGGAAGTGAAGGTGGAGAAACAAGTCCTTGTGACATTTCGTATAGGGGTCTATGAGGACGAAGTCTTATGTGATGTGGTTCCTATGAATGCAAGCCATTTATTACTTGGAAGGCCAGGACAATATGATCGTCAAGTGAAGCATGATGGATTCACCAACAAATATTCCTTCATGTTTAATCAGAAGCCAATCACACTCGTACCACTAACGCCAAGCCAAGTGCAAGAAGACCAAAGGAGGATGCTAGTTGAGTAAGGGTAAGAAAGTTTTTGTTTAGTGTTCAGGATCATGAGTTGTTTGATCCAGGGAAAAAGGGGTGGAATAATGGACAACGGTATGGGTGTCAAGTTCGAATCAAAGGACATTTTAATGATCGGCCAAAAGCGGATTTGAGGGAAAATCCTTTTCAAGAAGGGGAGTATGATATGATTCGGACCGGAAGCAAGATTGGAGGAAGCTGTGGATCTTGCGGCGCAAGTGGTCCATAGACCTTGCGACCGCAAGGTCTCTAAAAGCCGCCGCTGCTTTTGTTTTATTTCTTGTTCTTGTTTGGGTATTATTAGTTTCCTTTTATTTATTGTTTCCTTTTATTTAGGTTTCTTGTTCCTAAAGTTTAGGGTTTAAGAGTTTCCTTTTATTTAGTTTTCTTGTCCTACAAGAATTAGAATTTATTTTGTAAGCCTATAAAAAGGCATTATTAAACATTGTTGGAGAGAGAATTTTGATTAATAAAATTGAGTTGATTTTCTGGTTAGAAAATTGTGTTCTTATTTGAGTGTCCTGGATTGGAAGCTCGGATTATCAACATCGTGGATTCGTTGTTTATAATTGAATTCGACTTATCAGTTGGAGAGTCATCCCAATTGTGGCGTCATTCACAATTCCAAGGTTCGCGTCATCTCGAAGGCGTTGGGTCGCGGAGTCATTCATCGTAAAACCTTTCTAGGAGATCTTGGGTCCATATCCTCATCAATAACGGACAACAGGAGTTTCGAAACGGGGTTCTCACTGTGGCGATTCTGCTGGGGACATTTTTTAAATAAAAAAAACAAATGAGGGTTAGACTCAATTATTTTTTGGTTAATGAATTATTTTTACACTAGGTTATTACCTGTGCGATGTACGGTTGACTTAGTGTTGTTTCTGAAATATAATTTTGTAGATATAATCTACAAGATATTTAAATGAATCAATAACAAATATCCTCATAATTAATAAATATTAATAAATAAATAAATAATGTGTGAGATCACACCGAATCATAAAACAAAAAAATTCATGGGAATTATAAAATCGAACAAATATTCCTAGTGTGTGTATGAGACGAAAGAAGGGGAGGGGAAGTACCACGAAGACAGACTCGTCAAGGAGGTGTGTTTGATGGAGGGGAAGTATTTCGCAGTGGTTGTTTGTGGTGTTGATGGAACATGTTTAATTAAATTAGATAAAATCCATTTTAAATTGACCGAGTTGGTAAAATAATAAAAATTAAAAAACTTCTACCATGAGATATTGTTTTTTTATTTTAAAGTTGTTTATAATAAGATGTTTTTTTAAACTTGTAATAAATAAGTAATTTTTTTAATAGAATAATTTTAAAAAAATGAAAAATAAGTTAAATATTCAAAATTGATCATATGAATATGTAATTGAAATATTAAAACCTATGATAATTGATAAAATCTATTTGTCAAAAAAAATTTACCATGAAAATTTGGAGTCAGTTAAAATCAAATGTGATAAAATATATTCGGTTTTAACCGATTTTGGTAACAAAAAATGGTAAAATAATTTTTTTTACCATGTATAAAGGAGACATCAGTTTTAAAATTTATCCGGTTTTAATTTTTGGTTGAAAAAAAAAAGAATTTAAATATATAATACCGTATGCACAGTCTTAGTATTTTATTTTTATTTTTGTAAAAGTTGTTTATAATAAGATTATTTTCTAAACTTGTAATAAATAGTTAAAAATTTAATATGAAAAATTTGAAAAAAATGAAAAATAAGGTAAATATTCACAATTGATCATATGAATATTTTATTAAAATATTAAAACCTATGAGAATTGATAAAATCTATCCGGTAAAAAAACATTTACCATGAAAATTTAGTCCTAATAAAGTGAAACATGTTTAAATCAAATGTGATCAAATATATCCGATATTAACTGATTTTGGCAGAAAAAATGGTAATTTTTTTACAATGTATAAAGGATGCAACATTTTAAAATTTTATTCGGTTTTAATTTTTGACAGGAAAAAATTATATATATATATATATATATATATATATATATATATATATATATATATATATATATAGTACCGTATGCATGGTTTTAAAGTAAATATTCACAATTGATCATATGAATATGTAATTGAAAGATTAAAACCTATGAGAATTGATAAAATCTATTTGTCAAAAAAAAATTACTATGAAAATTTGGAGTCATAATCAAATAGAACGCTTTTAAATCAAATGTGAAAAAATATTCACTGTATTAACCGATTTTGAAGAAAAAATGGAAAAAAACTTTTAGCATGTATAAAGGAGACAACGTTTAAAATTTATCGGTTTAAAATAATAATGTATATACATATATATAAGTATACACGGTTTTAATAGTTTTTTTGTGCCAAAGTTGTATATAATAAGATAATTTTCTAAACTTGTAATAAATAGTTTAAAATTTTAATTAAAATAATATGAAAGCAACGAAAAATAAGGTAAATATTCAAAATGGATCATATGAATATGTAATTGAAAGATTAAATCTATTCCCAAAAAACATTTTACCATAAAAAATTCAAATTCTAATCAAGTGAAATATGTCTAAATCAAATGTAATAAAAATCTATCTCGTACTAACCGATTTTGGCAGAAAAATAATAATAAAAAACTTTTACCATATATAAAGGAGGCACTTGGGTTTTAAAATCTATCTGGTTTTAATTTTTAAATGACAAAGAAAAAGAAAAAAAATCACAACTTCACAAGAAGTTGACACGTCGAATCACATAATTCCTTTAAAACTTTGTACATTCAACACAAAGTCGTCATGTAGCATAAATAACTTCTATTTTAATAATAGTTAATAGATTAGTAATTAATAATTAATATATATAGATTAGTAGAAGAACAAATAACATAAAATTGTCTTGTGAATAATTTGTATTAATTAAATAGTATGAAAATGAAAAGAGATGGAAATTGAAGAGTTTTAGTCAAATTAAATTTGTATAAATTAGATAAGATAAAATCTAGTTTAATTAAGCGATATTTGAAAAAAATATAAAAACAAAATCCTTAATTCCTATCATAAATTTACTTGTGAAACGATATCCTAAATCTGTTTTATCTTATCAAATTAGTTTTAGGATTTTTATCTTATCCAATTAGATTTAGGATTTTTATCTTAAACTAATCAATTTTGGTAAAAAAAAACAAAAAAGCTTTACCATTTCGATGATGACACGTGGCATCACAAAATCCCTTTAAAAGTTATATTGAAGAATGAAAAAGAAGAATATCATTAATCTTGGAAACAAAGTAAAAACATTTTAAAGCAATTCAAATTCACGCACGGGCGCGCCCACACACACAAAACACGTAGAACAAATTTAAATTGGCTCAATTTGAGTGAAAATAGAATATAAAAAACTCAATTTGTGATAAACTATAATATCACAAAATCCCAAACCAAAAAAAGCATAACATATATCAGCAAAAAAAAAACTTTATCATAAACTAACCGTTTAAAATTAAAAGTATCGCATTTGATTTTACAGATATAATCATCCTAAACTAATCGCCTATGTGATAAAACTTATACTAACCGTAAAAGTTATCATAAACTAATCGTATATGTGATAAAACTTATCCTAACCGTAAAAATTATTATAAACTTTTATCAGTAATTTTTATCGGTAGTCGGTTTTGGCAGAAAAAAATTACAATTAATATGAGGGTGACACGTGGAAGCATGAAATTCTTTAAAATTTTAAAGCATTTATGACGTAAAGCGCCACGTGGTTAAAGAATGCACTGCTTAGTAATAGTTAAATAGACACTTAACAAGCTTTTACATATAATCTAGATTTTTATTTTGTACATATATATATATATATATATATATGTGTGTGTGTGTGTGTGTGTGTGTGTGTGTGTGTTGAAAATATTAATTGTTTTGTCAATACAATACAAATGTACATGTTCTGTTAATATTACGGTTGATATTACTATTTGCGTTTACAATCAACATTTGTAATTTATATTTCTGCTGGCGAAATGCCTCACACGTAAATATTATTTTATTTTGTGGATTAAGACAGAAATGTAATAATAGGAATATATAGTTTCTCCGCTTTTCTTTCTATTTATTGTTGGAATGACCGTCTCGCGCAATCGTTCCGTCCCTCATGGAATTCAAATTAATCAGCCGAGAAAATCCACATAAACAAAAAGACAGACATTTTTACTGCTTAATATTATTGTAAAAAGTTTACAGCTTTCCTAGCTAACTCACACACCTGCACTCATATAGGAATATTCCAAAGTGCTACCCTACACCAAAGTCAGCCTACCCTCTGCATTAGCCACGCTAGATTGCATGTATATCTTCTAGGATACTCCATTGTCCGGTCAGTTTTTATACCCCAAAGTTAATGACCAATCTCAGTGGTAAGAAGATATCTTCTTGATTTAAATACACTAGGGTTGATTAATAAATTTGACGGTATCTCATTAGAACGATTCAGATGGTGGATCCTGGAAAGAGTATAGGTCCTTCGCCCTTGATTTGTTCGATCTTGGGAAGTCGAAAGGCAGGTGGAATACAAATGTCTTATACTCTGGAGAAAGAATCCGTTGTCCTAGGACTTAATAAAGAGAGTCAAAACAAATCTATGCTTGTCCGACCAACTCTAAGACAACTAAAAAAAATGTCAATTTAATAAAAATGCATACAGTGCCTTTCATCCCCAAGCCTTTGAGCCATACCTACCTTCTTCGACCCTTTTTCCCAGAAATTTGGGCCGTACCTGGAAGGGAGGAGACAACTCTAGTCATTTGATAAGAGAGTTAGGCTCGAATACAGAGAACAGTTCAGACATTTTAAATTTGGGTTTGAGTACCGAGATCAGTTTAGCACAGACAGATTCAGATACAATGGCTGCCGAAAATGAACAGATTTCCATAAATACATATACATGGACTCCCGGTTATGCCCTACCCCTGCCATGCAGCAATGGATGGAACAAAATTGAAATTCACATGTCGATCACCTAATGGACCACATGGCAACCCTCATACAAGGCTTGAAACCAAACCCATAAAATACTCATTCCTCTGTGGGGCCCCATGAAGCATCAACCTCAACTGTTCCCCCATACACCAACCCTCTTCTAGATACCAACTTGTTTAACCCTCAAACTCAAAATGCCAACTCGTCACCTCAATACCTAAATATTGGCCTCTCCTTCCCAAACACTTACCACTCCATATCAATATACCAACCCTCTTCTAAATACCAACATCCCAAACATCAGCCACTCTTCTCAGAATACCAATACCCCACAGGAGTATCCAGGAAACCTCCCTTTTCCCACAACCAACCCGCTAAAAAAATAGCCCACATATTGATCCCAGAAGCTACAACCCGTAGGGACAAGTTACCACTTACCGCCCAGTCAATAACTTTGGTCATTAGGGGCTTCAAACATAACACTTCCTCCCACAAAGGTTGAGACAGATATTGAGAATCTCTAAGAAATAATGCTCAAAGTCCTAAGTAAAAGAGTCTCCATGCGATCATTAACTCTGCAACCATTGGTCATCCTACCATTAAATTCAAAATGCCAGACATAGAAAAGTTTGATAGGACCTGTTGCCATATCTCCCACCTTAAATCCTACTCCATTGCAATGTAATTAAAAAGAGCTAGCTTTGAAGCCATGGCCTTTAAATTTCATTTAACCTTGGTAGGAGCAGCAAAACAATGGTTAATGCTGGCAGATAATAGTTCCATGGGCACTTGTGACCAGTTGTCGAGGAATTTCAAAAGAGATACAAAGACAATAACAGCTCTGAGAACAAAAGAGAACTCAAGTCATACATCCATAAAGAGAAAGAAACGTTGTTGATTTTGCAGCCAGATGGAAAATGAAAATTGCCCAAACTTTAGACAGGACCGACCTAGCAGAGTCGGCAAGAATGTTTATAAAGAACCTCTAACCCATCTACCTGGAACGTATGAGGTACCTTGCTTATGGCAACTTCAATGCCATTATTGAGGTAGGAATGCGCATTGATGAAGATATTCACATAGGGCACCTGGAAAGTGACATGCCTCAGTGCTCGTTTCATTACTCTAAAGGAAAAGCAGCTGCATCAGGGACTGCAGTTAATGTTGTTGCAGCAGCACCACCAATCAACTTTGTCAGTCAAACCCATGGTAATGTACCATGGTCATATGAGACGGATATGACTATTAATACTGTTGAAAGAAACAATGAAAACAACAGAAACTCCAGACCCTTCAAAAGAGACAACAGACATTATGATGAATTGGCTACTATGTCCCTAATACTGCAAGGTCTAAAAAAACAAGGGGTCCTGAAACCTATGGAAAACTACAAACCTCCAAACCCATTGCCAAATGCTTGGAAACATTCCTAATTCTGTGAATATCATTAGTGCAGTGGCCATTTGTAGACACCCCAATTTCGTACCCCTAGTACGTAACATTGACATGCGATATCAAGACCTGTTAAAACTTAACAAATGTTAAGTTACAGGGTTTAAAAATGCAAAAGACAAAGCAGGATGCGTAAAACAGTAAAATGCAGGACCAGAGTGTCCAAAAAGGAGGCAAAAATTGAAGGCTGGCGCTGCCACAAGGCTAGACAGGTGCGGCGCCCAAGGAACTAGGGTTCGGCGCCCAGAGCTTCTACAGTGCATTACGATTTGAAAATTAGCACAAGTCTTCAAGCACGCGGTACAAGCTGGTGAAGCACAAAATGAATATCAGAAATCCCAGCGGTGTCCCTCATTCGGCCTATAAATAGAAGGCCCCGGCTTTGGGAATTCACATACCAGACACATAGTCACAAAGAGTGAAAACGATGTGCGTTTATTTTACGTAGTGAGCGATCGTGAGAATAGTGAGTTCCCCCTCCTATAAAGCCTCGAAGCTCTGTCAAATCTCCTCCAAACACAAAACCAACTGGTCAAAGTAAGCCTTAGCCCCCAACTAGGTTTCCACCCTATTCCCCCGGTCCAAAAATCTCAAAAAGAGCAATTGCTCTGCCCGAGTAAAAAAGCCAAATCCGTCAGAAGCAAGCCCGATTTCCGCCGGCGCAAGCAAACAACAAAGCAAAAGCAAGCGCTTGCTCGTCCGTTTGGCGGTGCCCGAAGCAACTTCTAAGCCACCCTACCAAACCACAGCAAAAGACTCCTCTCCCGGAAGGACAGAGCGAGCACACCAACGCTCTTAAAGGTGAGCCTTTAAGTGTTTATTCATAAAAAAAGTTATTTTCCATCTGGCCCAATGTAAAAATATAAGCTGTTATGCTGCCCGGATTTATTTAGAAAATAGCATTAAAAAGAGCCATTATTATAGCCAAATATTTTTAAATGTATTTGTAAATTATTGGAAGGAGGCGGCTGCAAGTCCGTAAATAATGTAGACATGGATATATTTGTTTTCAATGCTTTATTTATTTGCTAGAAAAATATAACAAAAAACATATTTTAGCCAAAAACAGTTTTTGAAACCGAAAGGGCGAGTTGGGTGCCTAGCACCTTCCCAACTCATAACTTAGCCTCCGAACCCGTTTTTTGCAATCTCTGGTTTTATTTTGGTTTTTTCTTTATTTTCTCCTTAAAATAAAGATGGCGACTCTGTCAAAACATTTTGGATCACAGTGAGGCCCGCAACATCCTTTCTTGCACTTTTCTGTTTTCCCTTAAACAAGGGAGAATGGGAATGAAAGGGTGATGCATTCCTTACATCTTGTTTTCCCCTAAACAAGGGAGAATGAGATATAGGGAGCCAATGCACTCATACCTTAAGGCAATTTTCGTAAAGTCCACAGTGGGGCCCACAACATCCTTTTTTTGCACTTTTCCGTTTTCCCCTAAACAAGGGAGAATGGAAATGAAAAGGGCGATGCATTCTCTGTATCTTATTTTCCCCTAAACAAGGGAGGGTGAGATATGGAAAAACTCATAGCTCTCATATTGGACCAAAAATCACTAAAGTGACCGAGGCGTATTCCACGCGCTTCTTGACAACATCCTTTTCGCATTTTTAATTTCGTCTTCCCCTAGACAAAGGAGGGTGGAATGGAAAGCGTGATGTCTGCTCCGTACGTCGCGCGCCCCTAGAAAAGGCGTGCGGGGCGCGGGCGCACTTCGGGGCACCCACACCATCTCACCGAAAATTGCTACCTACTCAGGAATGCCATACATAATCTCATTTATGACAAGGTCATTGAAAAGCCTCACCCATTACCAAACATAGTAAACAACCCCTTGCCTCAGATTAATGCAATCGAAGATGATTATGTTTTAGCATCGCTTGGTAGTGACTTCAAGGAAGATAGCTTCTTGGGAATGATCTATGGAAGTGCTGACTATGTTGAACCATCAGCAGAGTTTTTGGCTATCACGGATAGTCCACTACAGAATTGGTACATCACCACATGGCCTCTCTTGACTACTACAAACCTGGTTGATTGTTTTGGATATACCATGTCCCCACATATCCCTTATGCCACGGACTGGTCACCTACCAGCCCGCTTCCTGATACCAATATCAAGGATCTTACCCCTGAAGACCCTGATGAAATATCCAACTATATAACCTC
Source organism: Codonopsis lanceolata (assembly GCA_013146195.2). Lineage (NCBI taxonomy): Eukaryota > Viridiplantae > Streptophyta > Magnoliopsida > Asterales > Campanulaceae > Codonopsis > Codonopsis lanceolata. The sequence continues at coordinate 96,810,859 of CM028379.1, forward strand.
CCCTTTTAATGAAAGTCTTAGTGTTTGCATGTACTCATTGGTTACCAATTTGTTTAAAGATGAAGTTAACTTAACATAATAAAAACATAATTGAACCAGTTAATAATGAATTACTTAACAAAGTGGACCTAAAAGATAAAGAATATTTAATTGAACTCGCCAAGTTGGTCAAGCGACAGGGAAAGCACATATCAACAACAATAGAAGAAGACTTGCATGTCATAAATCTAGGGCTGGACCATGAGATCGGAAAAGTCCGAATAGGTAGTTATTTGCAAGGGCATGACAGAACATCTTTGATCAGTTTGCAGACATAGTTTATAGATGTGTTTGCATGGTCATATGAAGACATGCCTGGATTGGATACAGCCATAGTTGAGCACAAAATTCCAACATACTCTGACGTCAAGCCAGTGAAATAGAAGCTACACAAAATCAAGCCTGAATGGTCTCTCTAAGTTAAAGAAGAGATCATGAAATAACTACATGTTAAGTTTATCTAGGTGGTTGAATACCCAATCTGGCTATCCAACATTGTAATTACTGAAAACCAATGGAAAGATTCGGATCTGTGTTCAATTTCGTGACCTCAACAAAACGTCTCCGAAAGATGACTTCCCACTACCAAACATTGACATGGTAGTAGACCCTGTAGCATCCCATAAAGTAAGATCCTTTGTGGATGGCATGCTTGGATACTACTAGATCAAAATGACAACATCAGCTCAGGAGAAAACGTCCTTTATCACCCCTTGGGGAATATACTACTATACAGTTATGCCATTCAGGTTGAAAAACACTAGGGCTACGTATCAAAAAGCTGCTACTACCCTATTCTATGACATGATCTATAACGAAATAGAAGTGTATGTGGATGATATGTTCATTCACTCAGATGAAGTAGATGGTACCCATATCAGAGACCTTCGTAAGTTCTTTGAAAGGTTACGCAAGCACCAGATGAAACTTAACTCGGCCAAATGCACCTTTGGAGTCACTAAAGGTAAAGTGCTAGGTTTCATGGTAACTGAGCAGGGAATTAAGATAGAGCCTGCAAAAGTTAAAGCCATTACAGATATGCCGCAATCAAGGACCCCGAGGGAAGTTAAAGGTTTCCTTGGCAGATTACAATACATTAGTCGTTTCATTAGACAACTGACATCCATGTGTGAACCACTTTTCAAAATGCTACATAAAGATACTCATAGAGTCTGGGATACAGAATGCCAGCTAGCCTTTGAAAAGGTCAAAGATTACCTATCTAGTCCTCTAGTACTAGCTCCCCCTCATATATATAAATTTCTACTGCTGTACCTCACCGTTACAGCAGTTGGAGCCATGCTCACACAGGAAAAGAAAGATTCCTATACAGAAAAAACCATATACTTTGTGAGCAGAAAACTACAAGAAAGTGAACTTAAATACTTAGCCTTGGAAAAAAGTTGCATATGTCTAGTTTGGGTGACACAAAGGCTTAAGGCCTACTTACAAGCTTGGTCAGTCAAAGTTATCTCCAGAATAGATCTAATAAAATACATCTTTGGGAAACCATCACTATCCAGCAGGCTAGCCAAATGGTCATTCCTTCTCAATGAATTTGACATTACATATGCCACCCTTAAGTCTATAAAGGGGAGCATAATTGACGACCGCTTGGCAGAATTGCCATTAGAAACAGAAAGTGTCGAGGAACCAGATTTTCCAGATAAAGGCATTTTTGAGATTACAGATCATAACATAAAGTGGCAAATGTTCTTTGATGGAACTGCCAACAAACGAGGCTTCGGCATAGGGATACTACTCATTGATCTAGCAGACTCTCATACATCTTTAGCCATTAGATTAGAGTTTTAATGCTCTAACAACGCCATAGAGTACGAGGCCTGCATCACTGGTCTTGAAGAAGCCCTTTATAGAGGGGAAAAAGAGTTAGAAATTTTTTGGTGACTCAGCTCTAATCATAAATCAGGTCGAAGTGAAATGGAAAATCCAAGACCCCCGCCTACAGCTATATCATGCCCATCTGACCACTTTGGCCTAAGGATTTGATAACATATCATTTCACTATCTGCCATGAGACATAAACAGATTTGCAGATGCATTAGCAACTTTGGCTTTGTTGGTCGAAGTTCCATCGGACATAACAGTACAACTTTTTGTAGTAGGGAAAAAGGTCACACATGCCTACTGCTTCACAGTCAACATATCTTCAAAAATAGATATTGAGCCGTGGTATTTGGACTTTTGTAATTTGCTTAACGATGGCAAATATCCAGACAACTTAGATAAAAAGGGAAGAATTGCTCTTCGACGATGGGCTGCACAGTTTATTATTAGCGGAGACAACCTTTACAAAAAATCATTACCATGGTCAAAAACCTTTTGTGTATAGACCAAACCAAAGCTGAGAAGGTCATGGATCAATTGCATGGTGGAACTTGTGGACCACACATGAACATACATATGTTTTCAAAGAAAGCAATCATACAAGGATATTATTGGAGTACGCTCGAGAGCGATTGCATTCAGTGGGTACGTCATTGCGACAAGTGTCAGCGTTTCACCAACCTGCAGCATGTGCCTCCATACATACTCTACAACTCTATCTCTCTTTGGTTCTTTTCAACCTAGGGAATTGACATCATAAGACAAGTTCACCCCCAAAGGATCAAACGATCATGAATATGTTTTAGTGGCCATCGACTACTTCACCAAATGGTTAGAAACAGTCCCCTACGGAGTATTGAACGCCAAGAAAGTGGCATAGTTCATCAGAACCAACATCATATACAGATATGGGGTACCGTTTTAAATGATCTCCGACAATGGTACACACTTTGAGGGAGAAGTTAATCGCTTGCTAGATGAATTCAAAGTACAGCGACACAAGTCTTCACCTTACCGACCACAAGCCAATGGGGCAGTCAAAGCAGCTAACAAAACACTTGAAAATACTATTAGAAAAATGGCTGAAACCGGAAGGGACTGGCCTGATAAATTACCATTAGCCCTTTGGGAATACCGCACATTGGTTTGCACACCTACTGGGGCTACGCCATATTCCCTAGCCTACGGCATGGAAGCCGTATTACCAATTGAGATTGAAATTCCTTCATTAAGAGTGATGATGTAAGCAGACATAGCCGAGATTGATTGGCTTAGACAACGACATGACGAGTTGGATCTCCTAGATGAGCGCTGACTAGTGGCTTTAGAACACAATTGCGTATCAGAGAAGAATCACTCGAGCATTCAACAAAAAGGTCAAAGGCCGAAACATGCAAGTGGGTGATCTTGTACTTCGAGAAAAACCCCCGAGTTACATCGACAATAGAGGAAAGTGGAAATCTCCATAGATGGATCCCTACCCAGTGATACACATATACTCAGGAGGCACATTATTCCTCAGAAACCAAGATAGGGAAGATCTAGTTCAGCCCTTCAATATGGATAAGCTCAAACGATACCATGCATAAGCCAAAGTAGTGCTAATATAGCATGCTATAATGGCTCAAATACTTTATCTCTCTCTTCAGCTCACTAGGTTGAAAACCCGAAAGGGGGGCCTAGGCAAAAGTTAGAGCAAGCAAAAAAAAATACAAATAAGGAGAAATAAGGGCTTGGTAGGTCAGAAACCCGAAAGGACGGCCTAGGCAAAAGTTAGAGCACATAAAAAAGAAAAAACCAGGAGAAAAGAAGAGAGAGTAAAGTCTCCCGCATAGTCTCCAACATACAGTATACAGTATGCAGTGTACAGTCTACGACGTACAGTTGACAGCATACATCATACAACGTACGATCTTCAACATATAATATATAGTATATAGTCTTTGACAAGAACAGTTTTGACAGAACATGTTTTTAGCAAGCTGGTCCCAATATAGGGCCAAAACTACGTAAACCTGAGCATATCGTCGAGCAATGTAGGCAGCCTAAAGGTGCAGTCTAACACAAATAGAAGGCTCCTCATTTACCACAGAAGTATTGTATCATTAGTATGAGAGTTTAAGATTGGAACCCTTGATAGAAACAACATAGGGTGCGGTCTAACACACATAGAAGGCTCCTCCTTCACCACAGAAGTATTGCAGCATTACTGCGAGAGTTTAAGATTGAAACCCTTGATCGCAACAACATAGGGTGCGGTCTAACAAACATAGAAGGCTCCTGCTTCATTACAGGAATATTGCAGCGTCGTTGCAAGAGCTTAAGATTGGAACCCTCGACAACAACAACAGGGAATAGTCTTACATACACATAAGGCTCCTCCTTCATAACGAAGATATATTTCAATTTACAACGCTGCTACAACATATTACAATAGGTCATTGACCAATGGGAAGAAAAACCACGACATAACATAATAAAATATAAAATATAAATATTATACAAGGTCCACTACTGGCAACCATTGAGTACATGTTAGAAACATTAGGGATAGTCATTAACATTCCCTAAACACTTAACCCATACACTGAACCCCCGGGGTAATCATTAACATCCCCGATGACCAAACGAACGTCCAGTCCATTTATGAATCGAGTTTCCAGCATAACCTAAAGAGTACGCCTAATTATGCGAGAATGCTCTTCCATCATCACAACAGCCCAATCGAGATAGACACATGACAACATTATGTTCTCCGGGAACACATAAGTTGTGACACGTCTAGATTCACTCAGACCCCACAGATCACAGATTAATTTCGGAATGTCGCCTTCACAGCCCTGCAGTGCTATTAGGGGACGATCCCAGTGTGGTACAACCTCCTCCCTACCAAATTTTCGTAGGATCCTATATGGTAGATAAAACGTCGTCCTGCGAAGACCATCCAAGATGACATGTGCATATACACTTGTATAAATATGAAATCATTTGATTTGCCAATGAGTGATTATCCAGATCGATATTTAAAGAGTTGACATGAGCAAAATGCTCAATCTAGTGTCGCTCAGTTTGGAATACCTTTTCATAGGTGCCCCTCGCCCCATAACTAGAAGGATAGTCGCGTCCATGAGACAAAACCGACGGATGGATCCGGTTAAAGTGCACTTCGAGCCACATATGGACTAGTATTGGACTCCCAGATGGGAAAAGGTCGTCTCCAGACGAGTAAGCCTCAAGGCCCTCTTGAGTAGCAACCAAAATAATTGGAATGATATTTATCCGACGACCCTGAGCTTGTAAAACCATATCAACTGCCTGAACATCAACAGTCCCAGGAGGACCCACTAGGAAAAACCTTCCTAGGATACACAGAAATAAGGTCGCTCTTCGCTGCCTTAGATAAACCCGATTTTCTTGATACTCCTAGAAAAGACTAGGAAAATAAGTCAAATCCAGCAGATCCCCACGAATCAATCCATTTATCCCAATAGGATCAAATTCAAACATTTTCCTGATAGCCATGAATGGAGTGTGAGTTATAAAGGGAACAATAATAACAATTTATGTCTCCGAATCAGTCATAGCGCAAAATTCTTCATAAGTGGGACACATTTTGTTCATCGAAAAGTTAAACAAATGAGAGTTTGTTGACCAGAAGCAGGAAGCTACACGGAGCATTTCCCAATTTATATGTAACCCTCTCTAGTAGGGTTGTAAACAAATCGAATTTTTTTTATTCGATTCGGTATTCGGTATTTGTATTCGAAATATTCGAATTCGAATTCGAATTTTTTAATATTCGATAAGGATCCGAATACGAATATGAATTTGGTGGTATTCGTTTCGAGTATTCGCGAATAATATTCGAGCAATATTTAAAATATTTAACATTTAATATATATATATATTAAAACAAAAAAACCCTAACCTAACTCACTCAAACACTCGGTCTCACACACTCCGCTCATAGTGATAATTGCGTACTAACGACGGCGTGCTCACCCCTCACCACGCCCAGAATCCAGATCGCCGACGCCGATCCTGAAGACCCCAACGGCGACCCCAACCCAAGGTCCCAAGTGCAGCGAATGGCAACGGCAGCCTCGATCCTTCCGGTTCTCGATCGACTCCACGGCGGTCTCCTCCTCTCCGGTCGAATCCGACGGTCTATTCTCCGACGGTCTCTTCTTTCTCGGTTTCTCCGACTACCATTAGGTATTTATATCTCTCTTTGTATATTTTGTGTGAAAGAGATGAATAAAAGCATAAATTTATGTCTTCAACAATTGGTGCAGATATGTGTGTTTGTGTGTGTGTATTCTCGATAAGCTTATGCGCATCTACCATTACCATAGCTTATTCAATCATTTGTCAAGACTATGGAGTTCCACTTGGTTGCACGGGACCACTACCAGTCTATTAAAACAGAGAATAGGTTAAAATTTCTTGAAAATGCAGTTATGGTAGTTATTGGTTGAACTACATCCCGTTTGATGAGACAATACCGTTCGTGGTCCACCATGTGAGCTAATAACATGGGAGTATACAAATTTTACAAAAAATAATTCAAAATTTGAGGGTTCAAATTCCCGAAAGGTATTCGTATGGTTAGTTTTTGGTGATTTTTTAGTGGTTATTGATCATTATGTGACCTGATGGTGTTGTGGGTTAAAATTGTCATTTTCTGATGTTTTCTTCTTTTCCTTAAGACTGTAACACTCATATTTATATTGGCCAAATTATCAAAACCAACTATCAAAAGAATAAAATAAATAAATGGGCACCCTAATCCCTAATTTACTTGATCTGATGCTTTTATTTCATTGATACCGGATTTTTGTGTGTGTGCACTTTCATTGATATGTGCACTTTTATAGTTGTGGAGAAAAAAAAAAGGATAACAAGAAGAAGAAGGTGGGACAATCCCAATATAATTCTCATTCTTCTAATTGTGTCAATCTGATTCTCTTTATTTTCCATAAATATGACTTTGAAATGATGATATGCCAGTTGTGCCTAAAATATTCTTCAAGCTGTTTATCTAATGAAAACATAGAGACTTGACTTAGTCTCTCTGTATTTTTCTTTTGTTTATCTATTATGATGGACTAACCAATTGTGCCTAAGTTCCTTTTTCTGGTTGTTTATCGATTCAAAATCACAGTGTTGACTTCCGGTTAAGTCTCTGTTGTTTTTACTTTTGTTTATCTGATATGATTGGCTAATCAATTGTGTGTAAACTCCTTTTCTAGTTTTTTATTTTTTAAAAAAATTCTGGGACTTGGTTCAAGAATAAGTCTTATATTGCCACTGTGAAATACAACAAACCTAAGTTTTTTTAATGCAGGTACAACCAGGATGCAAAATTCCCTATATATGTAAATTACAACTTTACATGATTTCCATAAATAACTTGCATCAATGCATAAAAAAGATAATTCTCCACCAAGAAACAAAAGAGAAAGGATCCTCTTCAGTCCTTACTTGTGGGTGCTTTTTTTTAATTATTATTATTATTATTACCTTTTTAAAACTTATGTGAGATGACATTATATGCTTTTAGCACTAACGCGTTTGGTTAGAAACAGTAATGAAATAGAAACAGTTCATGAATTTTAACTTACCTTTTTGCTATGCTTTGTTTCATTTTATTAGTTTTGTTATGTTTATTACTAATTATTATTATTTTATTAATCTTTGTTGTAAAGTCATTTAGGTAGAATATGGATGCGTCAAATATAATAGAGCAAACACCTCAAGTAGACGATCTTTTTGTGGAAGATAATGAGGTAAATATTATATATTAAATAAATATTGTGTATTAACATATATATATATATATATATATATATATATATATATATATATGTTTCAACATTTTAAAATCTAATTAAAAACTTGTAATGAAAGGTAAGGAGCCTACGATCGAGATAGATGATGATGGAATTGGAGGTGATAATATAGAAGATGGAGGTAATAATAAAGAAGATGGATGTAATAATATAGAAGAGGGAGGTGATAATATAGAAGACGATGGTGAACATGAGGAAGATAATGGCCAATTTGAAAGGAAAAAGAGAAAGAAGAATTCAAAAGCTCATAGTGATTTCATTGAAGTGACTTCAAATGATGGGAGTACAAAATTTCAATGTATACATTGTAAGAATTTTCTTTCGAAGACAACTACCGGTACAACAAGTCATCTTTTGAATCACATGAAGAGATGTTTGCAAAAGAAAATGTATACCCAAAGACAAAAGACATTGCAATTTCAGCCTACCAAATCTAAGTTTGAGATGAATCCTTTATCACATGGTCGATATGATCATGCGAAGCAAAGAGAGGCCGTTGCCCATTGGATTCTAATGAATGAGCAGCCGTTTAATGTTGTGGAAAACTTTGGATTTTCTTTCATGTTAAGTATTAATCAACCACAATTTGAGAAGATCTCGCGTGCCATGGTAAGGAAAGATGTCATTAGTGTTTATGACATAAAGAAGAAAAAGTTGCATTTAATGTTGAAAGGGATAAATAAGATTTCATTGACCACTGACATTTGGAAGTCAAAGGTGCAAAATATTTCTTATATGTGTGTCACTGGTCACTTTCACAATGGCAACTTCACAAGCGAGTTCTTAGCTTCATGCCTCTCCCTCCTCCACATGCTGGTAATATTATTTCTCTTACATTACATTTATTATTTGTAATTATATACATTTTTTGTTAATTTGATAAGTATTATTGACATTTTTTAGGTGTTGATATCTTTGATGGGCTTATGAAGTGTACAAAAGATTGGGGGATAGAACACAAAGTCTTCACTATCTTTGTGGACAATGCCTCGAACAATGATGCTGCAATTCGAATTACCAAAGAAACATTCTCTAGGAGTCGTAAGTTGCCATTGGATGGTAAGTTGTTTCATGTTAGGTGTATTGCACATATATTGAATCTTGTTGTTCAAGATGGTCTTTCTGAGATTCACAGCATTATTGAAGATGTCAAAAGTAGTGTGCGGTTTATTAACCAATCAGAGTCTAGGTTGTTGAAATTCTCTGATATTGTGCATCATTTAGGAATCTCTGTGAAAAGGTTGATTATTGATTGTCCAACGCGTTGGAATTCTACTTATAAGATGTTAGTTGAAGCATATAGAGTTAAGGATGCATTCCCTATATTTGCAGAAAGAGAGACTTTATATAGGAGTTGTCCTAGCCTTGAAGATTGGAACAAAAGTTAAGGATGTTGTTGACATTTTAGAGGTTTTTTATGAAGCTACTCATGTAATTTCTGGAGTTGACTATCCTACCTCTAATGTTTTTCTCGCTGTTATTTGGAGAGTCAAGCATGTGTTGAATGAGAAAGAAAACCATGCTAATGAGTTTATCAGAGGGATGGTTAAAAGCATGAAGCAAAAATTTGACAAATATTGGGGAAATACTAATCTTTTGATGGCTATTGGAGAAATACTTGACCCTAGGTTCAAAATGAGGTTGGTTGATTTCACTTTCAACAAAATATATAATGAGATTGATGCACGTACACACATTATGAAGGTTCGAGATGCATTGTATAGTTTGTTTTTTGAGTATGTTGAACAAGATCAAGTGAGGTCTCGAAAGGGTAGTTCTTCCACTTTAGAAACATGCTCTTCTATTTGTATTGTAAACTCTTCATCTAAAGGAAAATTAGTGCCTGTGGGTTTATCTATGTTTGATGAGTATTTGAACTCTGTTGAAGATGTTGCTCCTTTAAAATCAGAGTTGGACATTTACTTAGAGGAAGGGATTTTTAGATGTCAAGATGGGGATGCAGGCGTAGCTACTGAGTTTGATGCCTTAGCTTGGTGGAAATCTCAAGAATTAAAGTTCAAAATTTTATCCAAGTTAGCTCGTGATGTGTTATCTATTCCTATTAGTAGTGTGGCATCAGAAGCCACATTTAGTGCAGGAACCCGAGTTTTAGATCCGTATCGTTCAAGGTTAACTTCTGATATGGTACAAGTTTTGATTTGTGGAGCAGATTGGGTTCGCCAACTTCATGGGATTAAGAAGCCTATTATGTCACATGTGAGTTTTATTTTGAAATATTCATTTGAGATATTTGCATATTTACATGATTATGATTTATGACAATAAAATTGATATCTAATTGATTTTTATTTAGAGGAGGACGAGCTGATTCATGTCATATTGCGAACATGATGGTTGGATACTTGGATGGTGGATGCTAGTCTAAATTTTATTCGGTGTTTTTTTTGATGAATTTGACAATTGATATTTATTTATGTATTTGATAATTATTGTGGATGTTATGGATATTTGATCTTATGGATGTTATTTGTTTTTGTTATGGATATTTAATGTTATGGGTTTTTGTTATGGATAATTGATGTAATTGATGTTTTATTCATGTTAATTCATATTGAAAAATTGAATATTCGAATCGAATACTCGAATCAAATATTCAAATCAAATACTCGAATCGAATATTCGAAGCGAATACTTGAATCATTGATTGTTAAATAGACTTTGTTAAAAAAATCAGAAATAAAATTTTAAATCGAATACTCGAATCGAATCGAATAATCCGATTATTAATTTCGAATCGAATACGAATCAATTTTAATATTCAAATAATAAATGAATACGAATATGAATACTCGAATAATTTCACGAATACGAATCGAATATTGCAATATTCGATTTGATTCGATTCGTTTACACCCTTACTCTCTAGTCGAAGATACAACGAAACCCATACGCTTCGTGAAAGCGTTGCTTTTCGTGCCCACGGATGGAACTTATCCACCGGTCCAAACTAGTCTCGTACATTTTGAGACGCGTCGCAGATATAAATGAGTTAGCCATAGGTTTATTCCTGCATTGGGTAAACAACAGACAGTTAGCGTCACTTCTTTGGCAATAAGCAGACATAGATAAAATAAAACATGAAGTACATTAAGAGTTCGAGAAAGTTGGCTTACCTACTTCTTGCGATCACAAATACAGACAAAAAGGGACATAAATGGATTGTGGTCCTAAAACAGTGATGATATTGTACATACATCAGTGAACTTGCAGCTACAAAAGAGTTTACAGATACGGATACACAAAAAAGATGGAGTGTGTCCGTCCTTTTAAAGAAAAATTGTGAACTGCCCTTGAATAAGTGGGGAGGGCATGGAGCCACTCCCCACTATAAGGAGCCGCTCCCCCTTTGATTTCCAAAAGAGTCGCACATTTCCCTCCAGGAGCCGCACCCTTTGACCTTTTGTTCCAGCTTAGTTTTTCATCCATTTTGCCCGATAGTTGGACAAAAATTGTAACCTATCTACAGGCTACACTTGTAGCTCACTTATTTTAGTCTGTTTGACAACCCCTCACCGACCAAATAACTCCCATCTCTCATTCACTCAATAGCCAAAGCAGCCACCCACGAGCCTCTGCCTTCCCCAAAATACAGTGTGCATAATAAATGGTAAAAATCATTTTTTTCCAAATAAAATAATTTTTTTTTGTGTATTTTACATATACGTGTATATAATTTTCTTGATCCAGTGTCAGGTCAAATTTATTGCATATACATTATTTGGTGTCTCCCCTAAATATCTATACACCGGTGATAGTTAATATTCTTTTCTTACATAATTTCTTGCAAACATTTAATTCTTGTGAGTTAAATCATTGCATCTTTGATATTTATCTTCTTTTAGCTAGATTTCTTACATATATTTTAAGTTAAATTATGCATTTATGATACTTATTGCTCTTAACATGAGTTATACATCTGCCACATTTAATTCATTTGAGTTAAATTGTCCCTCTCTCATATTCATAACATGACTTATGCAACATTTAATTTATTTGAGTTAAATTGCTCATCTTTGATATTTATCTCCCATAACATGATTTATACATACGCATCATGTGATTCTTTTGAATTAAAATGTGCACTCTTGATATTTACTGTCCATTACATGATCTCTTGCAAGCATGTAATTCTGTTAAGTTAAGTAAATGCATCTTAGATCTTTATTTCTTTTGACATGATCATGCATTACTAACATTTGAATTAGTTATGCGTCGCTAATATTTTGATGTTTTGAATTAATCATGCATCACTCATACATGTTATTTCTGTTGAATTTATCATGCATCGCTAACGTTTGATTCTTTTGAATTAGTTATGCGTCCTAATATTTTGATACTTTGAATTAATCATGCATCACTCATGCATGTTATTTATGTTGAATTTATCATGCATCGCTAAGTTTGATTCTTTTGAATTAGTTATGCGTCGCTAATATTTTAATGTTTTGAATTAATCATTCATCACTCACACATGTTAAATCTTTTAAATTAGTCATGCATCGGTAATGTCTAATTTTTGTTGAATGAATTGCGCATCGCTAAACATTTAAGCCCTTTCAAAGAATAGTACATTACATATGATTATGCACTGATAAAACATTTAAAATTGTACACACAAATAATGTAATTTAATATATGAAATACATCGGTGCGCGTGTGTTGACACACTCCTCTACACTCCCGCAGCTCGTGGACTAGGATTATTGGTTCCAGTACCTATATCCCGAGGGCCTTTCCGTCCCATATTTCCAGTTGGATCATCATCATCCCTACGACGTACATTGCCAACTACATCGTTGCCTCGACACGAGAGTGCCGCCTTTGCCTTGCGGTACTGTCGAGATACGTTGAAGAAATTCTTCAATAATTGAAGATATGATTGCACGTTCACCTGGGATCGCGCAAAACAAATACTTTTTCAGATACAAATGAAATGCGAAACAAATATAATAATGAATTCAAGATATAAAGTATAGACTTTTATCGAGCGCACACCCTCTGGGAGCCGGTGGGGAGCATGAATCTTTTCATCTCACAGAGCTTCCTCAATAGGCTGTCTGCCATGGACATGAATCACACTCGCCGGAATGGCATGCGGAGTATAAAAATCCAACGGGTCTGTGGCTGTAGAATACGAAGACCCAGCTGCATCAGAAACCTGTCTAGAGGGCATAGGATGTAATATCCTCCTAACAAAGTCATTATATGATATGGATGGATAAGCACTAATAGCAACAATATATTGTGACATGTACTTATACTGATGAGGCATACTCTCAAGGGTAAGCATCCCTGGTAGATGAGGCGGAGGTGCCAAAGGTGGTGATCGGAGAAACGAATGTTGTCTATGCACTCGATCCCCCAAATACATTGAATCACAAAGTACAGATCGTATTAAAATGCGACAACGGCTAGCTTCCACGGTAGCCTGGTACACGCCAGTGAGCTTGGTCCAGGGATAAAAGTTCACTAACTCCATATAGACTCGAGTTAAGAATGTCCGAATGACACCCACATCAAAAGGAGTTTCCCGTTGAAGAGGAATCCTATTAGGGTCATTATGCCCTAACAGATAAGGAGGAGCCTGAGGCAGCACTTCACGCCAGAAAGGCATCCGCTCGAATACAGAATAAAACCATACCTATAAATAAAATTGTCCTTAAACCAATTGTTTGAAACATATACATACAAATACATATACATATCTAATAAAATACAATAAAGGTATTTACCTCCCAAGCGATAGCGAAACCAAACATGCTAGTAATCTCATTACGACAAGCCTGATCCATACAAAAATACAACTCGGCTAGGCCTGCCTATCCCTAATCATACTTCGAGACCTGATATAAGTCCCGGAGACAACTCAACAGAGATATGTGTAAAACATAATAAGCATTTGCGAATAGAGTAGAGCCCAGAAAGAAGAGCAGAAATATTAAGGCGACTCACTCTACAGCCACATCGTCTTTATCGTTAACATAACAGGAATTTACCCAGGGCCAATCCCTTACGCTGGGAATGCGTATCTCATCACTACGAACCCGAGCTTCAAATGGAGTGCCAGGCATATGCCTTGGCCAGTAGGAACACCAGTGATAGTAGAGAAATCAGTAGGTGTCATGGTCGTCTCTCCTCAAACCAAATGAAAGGTATGGGTAGTGTCCTACCAATACTCTCGCAACACTTCATGAATACTCAAAAAGCTAGGAAAGTTTCCCAGCGCCCCTAGGAACGAAGCAAATCTGTCTTGCCCGAGGAGGAAGAGACTCATAAATATCATCCACAAACTCTGCGGTACAACGTATGCACTGCAAATCTCTTCTAACCTGAAAATAAATAAAATAACACAGATGTATACTCATACATCTCAAAAGCATTTGCTACATAAACACATGCAACATTTCCCTCGTCTTCTGACGGCTAACACATTAAATAAATTATTACAAATCCTTTTTATCCAACTAACACATTATATAATTCTTTTATTTTCTATCTACAAAATAAAATCTCATGATTTCAAAATGTATATATATAATATCTTTCTTTTAAAGTTAAAAATATTTTTTTATGACGTATATAAATAATAAATAACACATAAATAAATAATAAAATACATTTTCTTTGGGTATCTAAAACCCAACTCTTAACATCCAACAAATATATAACAAGAACATTTGTTTCTAACACATATATTTGTTGTCAATCATTTGACCATTGAGTCAAACATGACATATGTTGTGTCTAACCTTGTATATTAAAACTGCTCATATCCCGAATCATCCTGAAAAGTTTAAATCAAAAGGTCTTATACCTTAACGCATCTTTTTGCACAATCATGTTACCTCAATTGGGTAAATTAACATTTTTTTCCAACAAATATACAGTCAGATTTAACATCTGACACAACAAAAATGCATGTGCACAACTAACAATTTTTCTACACATAAAATACACAAATACATCCTGTCATTACATAATAACAGGATACCTAACAAGATATAAATAATACAATTGAATTTCAAAATTCAAAGTTTAACATGCAAAAATCAAAATATTTTATTTCCAACAAAATCAAAGAAAATGCTTATCGAATGAGTCAAATTTTACACGTGGGAGCATGTATCTCAGTGAATACCCATCTCAATCGTCGTTAGAAAAATGATATCGGATCTTGTTCCTCTTTATTGGCTTCTCATCCTGGGCATTTTGCCAGATCCAAAAGATGCACAACCTTTTCCCTTGTCAGATTTTGAGGAAGATGACATTATACCAATGAATACATATAATTTGGGCAAGAAATAAACCCAAATGGAGTAATTTTGAGTGAGAAAGGAAAGCACGAAGCAACGATAACAATGGCCCCTGCTACTACCTTAGCCGCATAAGAGGGAAGGAATTTTTCCTTCTCTCCCCTCAAGGTTTGCAACCTTTTCAAGATCAAGCCCCTAGATGCCTCTTTTACAAATTGGCCCCTCTAGACAAACTTGAACGTAACAAAAGTTAACGAATGTCAACAAAGTTAACCGCGGATGATCCTCGCCCAATATGTTTACATGTTTCCCATATTAAATGTTTACATACTTTTCTATCACATGTTTTTTCATTATCATCTTCACTTTGTTCGCTCACAATTGTGCGCATTGCAATATGTTTACATGTTTTCCATATTAAATGTTTACATGTTTTTATATCACATGTTTTTCCATCATCATCTTCACTTTTTCGGTTTAAGCCAAACTTTTCCAATAGGGATACGTAGGTAGCCCATCACAGTAGGCACGACCATCACAACATAAATGCTTGCATATTCCCATGTCAAAATATTTACATATCTCCATATCAAATGCTTGCATACCTTCCATGTCAATATGTTTACATGCCTCCCCATATCAAAAGTTTCTAGCATCATGTTTACTAGGTCCACCCCTAGGAACATAGACATTCCAACATCATGTTTAGTAGGTCCACTCCTATAAACATAGACATTCCAACATCGTGTTTACTAGGTTCACCCCTAGGAACATAGACATTCCAGCGTCATGTTTACTAGGTCCACCCCTAGAAACATAGACTTTCCTACAATCACAGAAAACCCTTTGGGTGACACAACATGCTACGACAAACAAAAGAGCTACGATTGGTCTGATTTCAAAAAAGATACGTAGGCAGCCTATCTCGATAGGTCCGACCATCACAGAAGATTCCATCGTCCTGTTTACTAGGTTAAATCCCTAGGAACATAGACCGCAGACGAGCTACGATTGCTCTGATTCCTGAAAAGGATATGTAGGCAGCATATCCCAGTAGGTCCGACCATCACATACAAATACATCACATACATATGCATCACATCACACATACATCCGTCTCTTCACATACATCACACATATAATTTCATGTCAATTACCCTTTAAATTCATGTCAATTGCCTTTAATTTTTGGTCGATTACATGTCTTTCAATTCACAAAACAAAAAAAAACAACAACAACAAAAAAAAGAAGGAAAGGAGGAGAAATTCCACCACACCCTGACTTGCATTACGCATGTGTTAAAACTCATATCATATAAACTATATCTTTCTTGTGATACATGTCTCGAAATCGGGAATCTATATCTTGTCAACGACGTTCGTCTGCATGTGAATTTGCGTTCACTTGCAAACTCCGTCATTGAGGGGCTCTATAGACATCCCAATTTCATGCCCCTACGATATATTGTTTTATAACAATGATAATATATATTTTATAAAATTATTGGACTTATAAAAATGACTTTTCGTTAGTGTTTTAGTTAACTAAATTTAACGAATGTTAAATGATAATATATGATAATATGTGATAATATAAGATAAAGGGCCCTGAGTGAAATTTGATTTGGCAGTGAAAAAGTCCATGGAGCAGCTCCCTTACCCTTGGAGCCGCTCCCCACACCTTGTAGTCGTTCCATCCCTTTTGTTCCTCCAGGAAGCTAAAACGCTGTCGTTTCCTCCATCCGCCTCGTGCTTCTTTGCGATGTCTTCATCCCAGACTAACACCTGGTTTGCCATGCACCAAAATGCTAAGACACTGTCGTTTAATCGACCATCTTCTGCCTATAAATAGAGGCCTCGGACTCTCTCATTTCTCACCCATTGAATAACGATCAAAACACCCATCGAACACCCATAAAAAACCTCAGTCGGAACCCTTCATATGCATATCTATCTCATTTCCTTTCCAAAGCCTCCTCTGTCGAAGTAGCCGAAGAAGTAGATTCATTCTTCACCACCCCAGCATGTCGATCATACAACACAACAACAAAACAACATAGCCTTGTGTGTGTGTGTGTGTATAATATTCATTCTAGACTATATAGTTTAAAAGGAAGTTAATTTATTTTAAACCCCTAAAATGAGACCGAAAGGGCGAATTGGGTGCCTAACCCTTCCCAACTCGTAACCTAGCCTCTGGACCTATATATTTTCTAGAATAACTGGTTTTTCTCCGTTTAACCTTAAAATAGAGGTAGCGACTCTGTATATACACATTTAGAGTCCACAAATAGACCAGACGTATTCCACGCGCTCAAATGTTTTTTGAGACACATCGTTTTCACAGCGGATGACAAGAGTTTCGCAACGGGGTTCTCACACCAGGCTATAAATAGAGGCATTTGGCCTCTCATTTTGGACACCCCAGAGTCTCATAGCTCTCTCTTTTTCTCCCTTAAGGATGCCCGAGAAGTCTCCTTGCCCAAGCGAGCCTTCCTTGCTTCGGGCAAGCCTCCTCTCCTCACCCGAACGAGCCTTCCTTACCCCGCAAGTCTTCATCCGAGCCTTCGTCCTCGCCCCAGCAAGCCGATCTAAAAAGCCAAATAATGTCATCACGCTACCCAAACGACATCAACGAGTACAACAACAATAAAATGAAAAACTACTGTTACTCTATCGAAACTACAACAACACTCATATATCCACCACCTTTTCCTATTCTGGGTATAGTGCTATACACCACCTAACAAAACAAGAACCGAAACTACAACAACACCCATATATCCACCGTATTTGCTTATTCTGGGCATAGCGCCACACACCGACTACCATAACGAGCCTATTCTGGGCAAAAGCGCAACAACGACAATAGCGACACCAACAAAAGAAAAAGACTTTCTCTCTCAAGAAGACAGAGGAAGCACACCTAAAAACTACGAATGCCTAGTGGGCTAAAGCCTAAGCGTATATACCGGGTTTAGATACTCACGCTTTAAGAGGTAGGTACCCTCTACTAGTCAGTTCATGTTATTATAATGCATGCTTTAGTAAATATTAGTAATAAATAATGTTATAATTAGTCAATATGTTAGCATTGTATATTAATGTGGTAAATAAATAATAAAGTGTAGATAATGATTAAGCATGTTCATAAATAATATTTGCACATAAAATAATTAATTATTTCATGTTTATACTATAAAGTGCATCTATATATAATATTTTTCTAGACCATTACACACATAAAATAAGCATGTTTTTAGCAAACCCCAATCATAAGACTAAAAGTGCGAGTTGGGTGTCTAACCCCTTCCCAGATCGTAACTTAGCCCCTAAACCTACACTTTCTGGTATTTTGATTTTTTCTCTATTTAACCTTAAAATAGAGGTGGCGACTCTGTAATCACAATCTTAGAGTCTACGACAAGGCCAAGCGCATTCCCTCGCACTTCAATGTTTTGAAACCACCGCTTTTCGGTGGCGGGACGCGTCTCGAAACATGGCACTCACAGAGTGTTGTTAAGCAGCTGAAATCATTTTCCCCCTTAAGCTGAGTGATCCTGCCTAAACACTTATACCCATCGTTCAAATAGAAACCTAGTTAACCGATTAGGTTTTTGCCCCAAACATCTGCTTCAAAAAGTCATCTATGCCGCCAAAATTCAGACACGACATCAGTAAAAACTAGCAGTTACTTTGCTCGGATAAAGAGGCGGAAAGCAACAAACACAACAGTCACGTCGCCCAAATTTCGGCGTGAAAATCAACAAAAAATAAGAAGTTACGCTGCCCAAATTTCAGCAACAATAACAACAACAACAACAACAACAACAAACAAAAAAGCTTCCTTTCTCAGAAGAACAGAGGAAGTGCACCTGAAAGTCTGCCTAAGTAAAGTTGTCTATGGTATAAACCCTCACGCTTCAAGAGGTAGGTACCAAAGTTACCTTTATTTTTTAGTTTAAATAATGTTAAATAAGTCGTTATGTGGGTTTAATAATTAGATATAAAATAAGTCGTTATTATTGTATAATTTATATATGTTTTTATTGCAATTCTAAAATTTAGCTGTTGCAAGTTTTCCTTTATTTTCTTTATCGCATATATATATATATAAAGAACTTGTTTAGTTCAAAACCTATTTTGAGACCAAAAGGGCGAGTTGGGTGCCTAACCCCTTCCTAACTCATAACTTAGCCTCCGAACCCTTACTTTCTTGTACATTTGGCTTTTCTCTGTTTAATCTATAAAATAGGGGTGACGACTTTGTTAAATATTTTTCGAGTCCACAACAAGGCCGGACGTATTCCACGCGCTCGAAGTTTTAAAACCACTCACTTTCCAATAGCAAGAGTGTGCGAAACGGGACACTCACAACCATCCAAATGAGTAAAACCATTTTAGGGAAAATATGACATCATTTGTCGGCTAGTAATCGTATAGGCCTATTAAATATGGCAAATGCCACTAAGCCCAGCCCGGATCACATCAAGCAAAGATGCGTCATTTTATACACAAGCTAAGCTAAAAAAACCCTAGTTACCTTTGAATGAATATCCATCCCATATTCCCATGTCTCTCTCTTGCGGCAGAAAACACACCATCTCTTTCAATCTCGTTTAGAGTTAGAAGACTTAATCTATTTCTTTTGGAGCCCTTATACCAATTCTAATGGAGTTCCTTTGGGGCGGCGTCCCATAAGAATAGATGAATTCTTAATGGAGGTCATCCCAAAGTGTACGTAGTCTAACCATGTCCTCGGTGGTCGTGGAAGAAATAGGAATTAGAAGCCTTTTGTTTAACTTTTAACAAATAATGACTTTTAAAATGTCATAAAATACAAGGGCTCTCATGCATCAACATGGAAGAGAAATGCTTCGGGTACCGAATGATGAGAAAGTAACAATGCGGAATACACTTTCTCCACTTGTGTAAACCTAGTAGGAGCAGCAAATACGAACAATGCAATATAGAACGATAAACAATCAGTCAAGCAACAAGATCAACACCGAGAATTTTAACGTGGAAAACCTTCTCAAATCGAGAAGTAAAAACCACGGGACCGAGTCCAGAAACAATCCACTAATACGAAAAATAGTTTCGATACAAGAGAGTTATCACCACCAACAAAGATCAAGAACCACAATCTTGATCTAAAGAAAAAAAACAAACCAAAACAGCAGCAACTTAAACCAGAATATCTCCTGTATAGAGACCTGAAAAGTCATCAAGTAGATGGGATCGAAGCTCTGTCTCTTACAAGTATTCTGGAAGAAAAACCAGTCCGATCGGATGACTAACGAACCCGGAATCACGAACTGAAGCTGCTGCCCTGAAGAACTTCAACTCAGAACTTCAACTCTATTTCTCTCTCAGTGTTCACCACGCCTTATTTTTCGTACCGGCCAAAAAAGAAAACTGATTCACCTATTAAAAACCTAATAGACTAAAAAAAGAAAAAGAGATAATATTTTTGGGCTTTTTGTTAATTTAAAAACATAAAAACGTGGGCTTTTCTCAACCTAGAGAGACCAAAAAACCCAACAAACTCCCCCTCGCGACTATGTTGAGAACTCCATCATACCTGCGATCTCGCAGCAAATATCATGTTTCTTCTTTGGCAAACTCTTTGTCATCATGTCCGAACCATTCCAATCAGTATGAACCTTCTCAATGTGTAGCAGCTTGGATTCCAGAGCATCTCGAATCCAATGATAACGAATATCAATATGCTTCGACTTGGAATGAAAACTCGAGTTCTTTGCAAGATGTATAGCACTCTAGCTATCACAGAAAACTACATACCTCTCTTGCATAAACCCAATTTCTTGAGTAAATCGCTTCATCCATAACATCTCTTTTGAAGCTTCCGTTGATGCGATGAATTCTGCTTCTGTGGTAGATAATGAAACACACTTCTGCAACTTTGATTGCCATGACACTGCTCCCCCTGCAAATGTGACCAAGTACCCTGATAAAGACTTCCTCGAATCAGAATCACCAGCCAAATCAGAATATGTGAAAGCCTTTAAAATTGGCTTGTCTTCTCCGTAACAGATACACAACTTGGAAGTGCCTCTAAGATACTTGAGAATCCACTTAACTGCTGCCCAATGTTCTCTGCCTAGATTAGAGAGATACCGGCTGACAACACCAACTGCATGAGCTAAATCTGGCCTTGTACACACCATTGCATACATCAAACTACCAACTGCTGAAGCATACGGAACTCATTCCATTTCCCGTTTCTGTTTTACACTAGCAAGCGGAGTACCAACCGACTTGGCTTTATTCATGTTGAACCTTTCAAGTACTTTTTCGATATACCGCTCCTGTGATAGCCACATCTTCTTTTCCTTTCTGTCTCGGCTGATTCTCATGCCAAGAATTTGTTTTGCTGGACCCAAATCCTTCATAGCAAAAAACATGTTCAGCTCTTTCTTCAACTTGTCAATTTTCCTGATATCCTGACCAACAAGCAACATGTCATCAACATATAAAAGCAAGATTATAAAATCATTATTAGGAAATTTCTTGACAAAAACACAATGATCAAAAGCTGTCCTGGTATATCTGTGCGCCTCCATGAATGACTCGAACTTCTTGTACCACTGTCTTGGAGCCTGTTTCAATCCATATAAGCTTTTCTTCAACTTGCAGACTAGGTTTTTTTTCCCTTTACTTCAAAACCCTCTGGCTGCTCCATGAAAATTTCTTCCTCTAAATCTCCATGTAGAAAAGCGGTCTTCACATCTAACTGTTCAATCTCCAAGTCCATACTAGCAGCTAAACCAAGAACAACTCGAATAGATGACATCTTCACAACAGGTGAAAAAATTTCCCCAAAATCTACCCCTTCTTTCTGACTGAAACCCTTCACAACCAATCTTGCCTTGTACCTTGGATGCGAACTATTTTCTTCAGTCTTCAACTTGTATACCCATTTGTTCTTGAGTGCTCTCTTACCCTTAGGTAACTTTACTAGCTCAAAAACATGATTGTCATGCAAAGATTTCATCTCTTCTTGCATGGCAATCTTCCACTTAACTCTATCCGCATGATCAATAGCCTCTCGGTAACCCTCAGGCTCTCCCCCATCAGTTAACAACACATAATCTGTAATGGGATACTTGCTTGAAGGTTTCCGATCTCTATTTGACCTTCTAGGAAGAGTAACTGTAGGTGGAACATCAATCTTTGTTGCTCATACTCATGTTGCTGCTGCCATCGGGCCTCGAATGGGAGTCTCGGCCATTCGTATCCCTGTATATGATCGGAAAATCATTCTCAACTCGCTCCCGATCGCTTTCAAGGAACTGGATCCAAGTCAATTAAATCACCGCTGTCATATGACACCCTTTTCTCCGCTTTATCAATATCCGCTATAGTCTGATCTTCCATAAAAACTACATCTCAGCTTCTAATAATCTTCTTCTCAATCGGATCATACAGCTTGTAGCCAAAATCATCAAAACCATAGCCAATAAAAATGCACTGACGTGTCTTCATACCAAGCTTGGACCGTTCATCCTTAGGTATATGCACAAATGCCTTACACCCAAAAACACGCAAATGATCATACGATACATCTTTACCAGTCCAAACCTTTTCTGGTACTTCAAAATTCAGCGGAACACAAGGTGACTTATTCAGTACATGAACAATTGTACTCAAAGCCTCACCCCAAAACGTTCTTGGAAGCCCTGCATGAGAAAGTAAACATCTGACCCTTTCCACTAGTGTCCTGTTCATTCTTTCTGCAATACCATTTAACTGCGGTGTCTTCGGGGTGTCTTTTGATGCCGAATACCCTGCTCCTTGCAGTATCTATGAAACGGGCCTGTATACTCACCCCCATTATCTGTCCGGATACATTTCAGCTTTCTCCCAGTTTCTCTCTCAACAGAAGCATGAAATTCTTTAAACACATCTAACACTTGATCTTTGGTACTCAAGGTATAAACCCATAACTTCCTAGAGTGATCATCAATGAAAGTCACAAAATAAAGAGAACCACCGAGTGTTCTAGTTTTCATCGGACCACACACATCAGAGTATACAAGATCAAGTAAATCTTGCTTTCTAGAAGGAGGACGACACTTAAAAGAAACTCTATTTTGCTTACCTGCCATGCAATGAGAACACTTCTTCAACTGCATATTTTTCAGCCCAGAAAGAAGTTTCTTTTTAGCCAATGTTTCCATTCCCTTTTCACTCATATGGCCAAGTCGCTTGTGCCAAAGCTCAACAACAATCTCAAACTCTACAACATTAATATTGTCTTTGCATACTTTTTCCTGCATCGAATATAAGGTAGAATGCTTCGTACCTTTTGCCACAATCATTGAACCTCGAGTAAGCTTCCATTGTCCACGACTGAAAGTATTGCAAAAACCATCATCGTCGAGTCTACCTGCAGATAACAAATTCAGACGAAGATCTGGAACATGCCTCACATCCCTGAGAACTAACTTCATGCCAACTTCCGTTTCAAGGCAAACATTACCAATCCCAATAATTTTTGCCAAATTACCGTTTCCCATCTTAACAGACCCATACTCACCGAGTGTGTAGGATGTAAAGAAATCTGAATGGGAGGTGGCATGAATAGAAGCACTACTGCCTATTACCCAACTTACCTCACTGCCTATAAAATTAATACTCTCATCATCATAGACAAGAAGAAAATCTTCAGTGGTTGTAGCAACTCGATCTCCATCATTGTTATCATCTTTCTTACCATCTCTGTCTCTGAGCTTCTTATTCTCCTTTTTCAACTGAAAACAAAACCTCTTAATATGCCCTTTTTACCACAGTGATCACACTCTTTATCTGCATATTTACCCCTTGACATGCTTCTATTTTTCGACTGATCTCTACTCTGGCCTCTGTTACTGTTCTGACCTCGATTTCTGTTTATGCCTCTGTCTTCAACAACTAAGACATCTTCCCGTGAACTCTGTGAATTGGAACCTTGCGACTTCTTTCTCAACTCTTCATTTAAACACCTCCTTTTGCCAATTCCATCGAAATAATACCATCAGGTGTAGAGTTTATCAAGGAAGTTCTAAAAGTTTCCCAAGAATCTGGTAACGTACAAAGAAGTCATAAGCCTTTAATTTCTTCCTCAAACTTCATACCCATCTCTGACAGCTGATTCATATACCCCTGAAAAGTGTTCAACTGATCTGTCATCGCAGTCCCATCTCTGTACCTCAACCCAATCATTTGTTTCATCAGAAACAATTTGCTATTCCCGATCTTTCGGGCATAAAGCTCCTCAAGCTTACTCCATAGAGTTCGAACATGCTTCTCTGTACTAATGTGATTTAACACATTATCATCTACCCACTGCCTGATATACCCACAAACTTGTCGATGCAATAAAGCCCAATCATCATCAGTTTTATCCTCAGGTTTATCAGAACAGAAAACTGGTTGGTGAAAACCCTTGACATAAAGAAGATCTTCCATCTTCGATTTCCACAACTGATAATTTGAGCCATTCAGATTAATCATTCTACTGGTATTAGCCTCCATCGTTCAACACAAGTCAAATAAAACAACAAAACCAAATGCTCTTATACCACTTTGATGAGAAAGTAACAATGCGGAATACACTTTCTCCACTTGTGTAAACCTAGTAGGAGCAGCAAATACGAACAATGCAATATAGAACGATAAACAATCAGTCAAGCAACAAGATCAGCACCGAGAATTTTAACGTGGAAAACCTTCTCAAATCGAGAAGTAAAAACCACGGGACCGAGTCCAGAAACAATCCACTAATACGAAAAATAGTTTCGGTACAAGAGAGTTATCACCACCAACAAAGATCAAGAACCACAATCTTGATCTAAAGAAAAAAAACAAGCCAAAACAGTAGCAACTTAAACCATAATATCTCCTGTATAGAGACCTGAAAAGTCGATCAAGAAGATGGGATCGAAGCTCTGTCTCTTACAAGTATTCTGGAAAAAAAACCCAGTCTGATCAGATGACTAACGAACCTGGAATCACGAACTGAAATTGTTGCCCTGAAGAACTTCAACTCAGAACTTCTGCTCTGTTTCTCTCTCAGTGTTCACCACGCCTTATTTTTCGTACCGGCCTAAAAAGAAAACTGATTCACCTATTAAAAACCTAATAGACTAAAAAAAAGAAAAAGAGATAATATTTTTGGGCTTTTTGTTAATTTAAAAACATAAAAACGTGGGCTTTTCTCAACCGAGGAGAGACCAAAAAACCCAACACCGAAGCTAGCAAATAGAGAGGGCGGCTATCAGGTAAGGTTCTAGGTCTAATCAAAGACCTTGCAGTTTAAAACTTTGCTAAAAATTTGCTTTTATAAAGTGATTTCCTTATCATTTAATTAAACCCCAAGTGGACCGACCATTGTTGCAAATTCATTGTTGTTGTATGTTCGATGCTCATATTTCCTAGATATGCTATTTAGATCTACTAAAAAAGTGTATACTTTTGATTCAACTATGGTAAGTTAGAATTTTGTTGTAATTTATTGTTTAATTTCATTGTTATTTTGATTTTAACCTGTAATGTCACCAAAAATTATAATTTATCGCTTCTAAAAAATTATTTTGATGTTTAACAAACTATACTTAAGTCTAATCTAACCTTCGAGTTAGTTCATCAGTATTTATTTAGATTTAATGTTTAATAAAAATGTACAAGTGAAAAAAAAGAAGATAAAAACATACGTTATTGGATCTTCGTTTTGACCTGTAGAAATCTCTTCCCAATTCATATATTGATTTTATAGAATGTTTACATTAATTAAAAATTAACAAAGAAACAAAGCATAGTTTTAAGATTAAGTAGACTATAATTTTTTTTTAAAAATTATTACATTTTTATGTAATATATGGTCCCCCACTAGTCTGTACTTTGTGTTGCTTGGCCCCCTTCCCCACTTTAGTCTTTATTGTAATGTTATTCTATAATGCTGGTTGTCCCCCCCTTCCCCAACACTTTAGGTTTTTTTAAGTGTTTTGTCTGATTATAAATATTCTTACCAGTCTTTTGTTTTTAAGCTTATAATATACTACTTTGTCTGATGATCGAGGTCCTTTTTCCTATTATAATTGCAGTAAATGATGGTTGTTGTTGTAAAGTGCAATTATGGGGGTAATTTTTTTACATGAGAAACCAATTAGGTATATGGGGAAGGTTCATTATTGGAAAGACTTAGATTCACAAGAATTGATAATGTATGGGTTCAATGATAGAGTAAGAAATGTGTTAGGGGAGAATGATATTTGTTGTATATGCTATCGTGTAGGAGTTGAGACTGTGTCTAACCTTGAAGATTTTGAGGATCTGATTAAGCTAAGTGAGGATAGGGGACAAATAAAAATCTATATAGAACATGGGGTTGAGGAGAAAGACTTAGAGTTTGATGCTGACTATGTATATTCATCAAGTGGGGAGCATGAGTCTGAATATAGTTTGGAAGATGAAGATTTAGAAAACCTTACTGATGAAGAGTTAGTGACAGCTACAAAAAACTTGAGAACAAATATGGCAAATGGTGAGAGTCACGTGAAAGGAAAAGTTGGGGGTTTGAAGAGAAGAGGATATTCATATAACTTTTCTAATTGATCGATGTTTTAATTAATCTTTTTCCTTGCAAGTGGACAAGACTATTATAGAATAGTATTGGAAGCAAGGGTCGAACCCACAGAGACAAGTGATCACGAACAGTGCAATTTATTGATAGCAAATTATTAATCTAAAGGGGGTTTTTATATTTATTTCTATTCTAAACTACTATTTATATTTAGATGTTTAACTAATTAGCAGCAATTACAAATATGAAGATCTTATGGTGGGTGGCAATCTAGGATTCTGGGTTTCGATCACTTGTATCTCTTTTATGTTCAATTCATAATAATATCATTCAATGTCTTGGGTTCGTTCACTAAAAATAGATATAGTCTGTTGAACAATTGGTTCGGCCTCCATCCCATAAAATTCATCCATTCTATATCCTAAGCACATGAACTATCAATCTAGCGTCACCTAGATTTATGATCTATCTGTCACCTAGATCATGTAAGAACACGGTCCTAACTTATCACTCTCGTGCATCGATAGGTCCAATTTATTGTGTTGGTGAGCCGATTATGCGACATATGCACATTGGTCATGCGGTTATCCGCACCTCTAGGCCTTTATTATTTGCGATTACATTCATTTGTTCAAAGCAAAATAATATAGGGATTGATAAACAACACAATCAACAAGCATTGAATGAACATATATACGAATTAAAGCATAATTTTGATACAAGTTACCTCCCACCTCCTAGATTATGGATGATTTAGTTCATCATAGACAATGAACAGCACATGGAGA
Source organism: Codonopsis lanceolata (assembly GCA_013146195.2). Lineage (NCBI taxonomy): Eukaryota > Viridiplantae > Streptophyta > Magnoliopsida > Asterales > Campanulaceae > Codonopsis > Codonopsis lanceolata. The sequence continues at coordinate 96,838,247 of CM028379.1, forward strand.
TGATCGGATACATGATTTGATCTTCAATACTTGAAATTACAAAATCTAACTATGTTATACAATCTAATAACTACCTAAAATCTACCTAAGAGAGCTTCCAGCCGTCTCCCCTCTTCTCTTGCTCGGCATCTGACTTCTATATATACTCGGGAGTTGTAATCCAATCGAACCACCGTGTGAAAATCCGAAATAATCGCATTCGACCACCTTGCGGTCGCGGGTGTTGGGTACTTGCGTCCGCAAGGTCTCGGTGTGTTTGGCTTTGGAAAGCTTGACTTGTGCGTCTTCGCCTACCTTGCGGTCGCAAGTTCGATGTACCTTGCGTCCGCAAGGTCTCTCGAAATCGACAGTTTCTCGCTCTTTCTTCATTTTTCCTTTTGGCCTTTCTTGAAATTTGCACTTAAAACCACGGAGTTTTGCATATTTTCACTAATAACCACGAAACTTACAAAACTCACCGAAAACATATATTAGTAGCCAAAAGCCTCGTGAAATAACATAATTTAAGTCATAGAAGCATATAAAATCGACGTATAAAATACATCGATCAAATACCCCCAAACTTAAACTTTGCTCGTCCACGAGTTAACAATAAACTTATAAATACAATAACAAAAATTAAAATCTTTTTGGAGGGTGACCTCTATTTACACTCCTCTATAAACCCACAAACTCAAGGAGACTCTTCCGAGTGACTCGACTATGCAGATAAATACAGAAACAGATAAAAATTAAACTACAAATAAACATAAAATCTTTTTGGCTTCATCTCAAGTTATAAGTGTATGGTATGCAAGTAATCTCAATTCGATGCTCACCACATATATAGACTTAGTCACATAAAACCAACTGATCTTTTCTTAAAATTGCTACTACTTCTAATTTCTCCGTGTGTGTGTGATCACCAGTCTTCAAGAATATCTTAACTAAAACAGTTTTATTAAGCTAAGCACCACATTCATATGAAAATCAAAGTTTAATAGAAAATCATGCATTAAGAATTATGAGATCTACCATCCAAACCCGGTCGATTCATGAAAGGTCCCAAGGATTTAAAAGACTTATACATCCATCCCATGCACTTCTATGTATGACATACAATGCTCTCCTATCTCAATTACTTGTAATAGATAAGATTATGCTAATACAGTGAGCTTTAGGGTGAATAATAATGAACTTGAAGTGTGTGATCAATTTCATGTTACTCACTTGACAGTTAAAACAGCATAAGCATTGGCAAGAAGATCATTAGGTCTTTATTTAGCTTGTAATGTAAGGCCAAGGTGTTGGGGGATTGGAATTCAAAGTGAGAGAGTAAGACTACCCTTTATCCCTCATACTTCCAAGCAAAAGGAATTTTTCCCTATTTAGGCTAGGACCGCAAAGACTACAAGTGGAGGGTGCTTTTGTTACTTTTCACTTTTCTTCTTTCCCCCCAAACTTGTTTTGGGCAATATATGCTTCTAAAAATATCACATCATTCTAATCAGCAGAATTTTTCTAATATATTTTTCTCTTGAAAGCTATGCTTCCAATTGAATCTTTGTTTACACTCTTCTTCTTCCGTTTCATTTTTCGTTGATACATAATTTTTTTTTGTATATATATATATATATATATATATTTTTATTATTTTTATTTTTCGACAACGGAAAGAAGAAGTCTTCTGAAAAATAGTCTAACTGAAAAGAATTGGTCCTCCTAAAATCAATTTCCCACCCACATCCTACTCTCTCAAAGGGTAGGCTAAAAGTGTATAGGCTTTTAGGGTTAAGTTAATGTGGGTAATAGAAACGATGGCGAATGGGGGTTTAAATAGTGTGCTTAGCACACTCCATTCTTTTTCATTAGGCTCAACGGGGACACTAGGGATATTTTTAGTATAGGTCAGGGAATATTTAGGCTCTAACGATCCAAAGATGGCCTAAGTCATTTCTTAATGCCAAATGCTCATGTAGTTTTTAAAGCAAGTAAGACAACACAAAATATCATATCAACTATGGGAATTGGGGGTTGAATGTTTAGCATCACTAGATTTCACATAAGCATTCGCTAAGACAGATGGTAGGGACAATTGAGACTAACATGCAGACACGGTTCGAAAGTGTGCTTGAGATATATAAATGAGAAAAATCCAAGGGATCTAACTATCATGCAATTGACCCTAAGTCACAATTTAATGCAACAATTATGTTCGAATGGCTATGCATCATATTCTTGTGCATATCTAGTTGTAATGAAGTAGGTGTTATAAACTTTATAAAACTATTCTAATCAATCCATAATTATGACTGGTGTGGGTGCATGAAGAATTTGGAGAAAAGTAAAAGTTTCGCAAAATTAAGTAAATTCCAGAGGGATCTACGGACTAATTATGCGGTTCATTGCATTAACTCCTCATCGATTACGACTAGCATTACCACACCTAAAACTTGAGGATGAAAATTTTGAAAATTTATTTATTTATTATTTTTTTTAAAAGAAATTTGGAGATGATGACGATGACTCAATTGATGATGGGTCCCCATAAGAGGAACCCACGAGTATCCAATGTGAGTGTATTCTGGTCAAGGCAACACCTCCGAAAATAAGAAAAAATTAAAAACAGGAAAATAGGGTGAAGATTTAGATGGTCATCGTATAAAGAAATTTTTCTTCACCCTAAAAACATAGCCCAACTCCATTCCTCGTTAGGCTAGGACCTGCTAAGACTTAAAGTTTAAAATCCCCCCCAAACTTAATTTCTATTTTGTCCTCAAAATAGAGGAACATATGAGTGGATTGATGGGGTAGGACAAATATCAAAAGGAGATAGCAGGTCCACCTAACGAAAGAGGATGGAACTTGGGCCTCGACTCACGGTGAGTCGGGCGGAAATAACGAATGAGGATGTAACTCGGGGATCGTGCCAGGAGGCAGCCCATAATAGGCGGAGACATTTTGTCCCACCGTGTTAAACCAACCAAACAGCCGCTCTTGGTCGGCACGAATTTGTGCCAACTGTTGAGTTGCCATCTGGCCTTCTAGGGCAACCTCTTCTAGCCTATTGGAGATCCCAACGAGCGGGTCCTCCTCTTCCTCTTCGGGTTCCTCCTCTTGAGGAACCCTCACTCTCGGCTGCTGGTGATGTTCAAACAAAATGGCCCTCGTAATGGCCGGACCAGCCTTCAGCCTCTCCGCGTGTTTGGGCATCTCACGCCTGCCCCCCTACACAACTCGGTAATCAAATGCGGGAACGCGAACCCCGCATTCGTCCTACCTCTAATAAGGGTCTTGATTTGGCCGTTGATCAAACGGCCAACATCAACAGACCCACCGGACATAATGGTGTAGGTCAAGCATGCCCTCTCCCAAGTCACCGTGTGTTGGTGGACTGGAGGGCATGAGGACGCCCATAAACAAATTTCAACACGGGCTTGGCCGTGTTTGGAAGAAGGACTCCTCCATGGTGCGTGGACCAAAAGGTGGATTACGGTTGTAGGTCCACACCACACCAGGGAGGGCGATGGTCGCATTGACCACCTCGACATCGATACGGGGGTTGAGGTGTGTGCTAAAATCATCGGCACCAACCGCGAAGTTGGAGGTGCCGAAATAGGTGTTAATGCTTTGGGACGAAAAATTTACAACCACGTCCCTAACATTAACGGTGTCTAATACACCCCCATCTATGCCAATGTTGCCATTGGCATAGAATTCTCGGACAATGGGCACTACGGCTGCCCTTGGCGGAGAATCTATCAAAAGCCCCCACCTACGAGCTATCAGATTGGGACGGAGGCCAAATTCTTCAGCCTTGAATCCCCTTTCGGGCACCAAGGACTTGGAGAGTTTGGCCGTATACCTTCGATGCCTCGTAGGATCTGGCTCGGGTGATGTCAAAATTTTGTTCTTCCTCCTGAGCGGGGCCGGAGGACGAAGCACCGGTATTTCTACGCTTACGGAACATTTTGTTTGATTTTATAAAAATTTAAAACTAAAGTTTAAAAAATTAAGTTTAAAAATTAAAAATTTATTCTAAGCATGCAAATTTTTTTATCTACGTTAAAATTCTCTAACACCCTAGCATGCAAATATTTTACGTGTAAAATTAAAGAAGATGATAGTGTTACTTGTTTGCAGCCTAGATGGAGAGAGTGCAGCCGGAGTGTGAGCTCGATCGGCGTCGGCAATAGAGGTTCTTCTTCTTCTTCTTCAAAAAGTCTTCAACCGTGATGGGGTGTAATGGTGGATGGAGAGAGGTAGAGGATGAAGAATGATGAAGGAGGAGAGAATGTCTTGGAGTAAGTGCTGGAACTTAAGCCGATCTGCCGGAATTTGAGAGGAAGGGGCGGCTGCTGCTCTTCTTGAAAGAGGGGAAAATTTGTGATGATTTCGAAGAAAAACCCGGCACCTTTATATAAAGGGACCTTGCGGTGCAGTCGCCACACCTGCGTCCGCAAGGTCGGCGATCAAAACGTTCGATTCTCGTTCATTCCCCATGTAACGGCGATGCGTTGCACGAAAGTCGCATTTACGGAGCACCTTGCGGTCGCAAGGTCTCCACCACCTTGCGTCCGCAAGGTGGGCAGAGTTTTTCACTTGATTTTCTTTCTTCCTTTTCAGCAGTTTTGCAGTTTAGCCCTTCCGTTAACTTCCATTATCTTTCCTGTATGTAAAAACTAAACAAAAATTCTAGACTAAAAATTATTAGTAACATATAAATACAAAACTAAGATGTTTTTTTTCTCCCCCAAACTTAGATTTTGGCATATTTAATTAAAAATTAAATGTCCAAAAATTAAATTTAACGGAGAAAAACATATTTAAACTAACTATAAAAGCAAATAACATTCAAAATAGTGGGTTGCCTCCCACTTAGCGCCTTTGTTTAACGTCTTTGGCTCGACCAAGCTGCAAGCCTAATCTCGGGGTGGTTCATTGTCGGCCAAGCGAATTAACTCAATTGTTCGTTCAAGCGACATCGGCTCTAAATATGGCTTGAGTCGGTGTCCATTCACTTTAAAACTTCATTATTTTTAGGGTTTTGAATATCAACAGCTCCATGAGGATAAATTCGTACAATTATAAAGGGACCAGACCATTTAGATTTTAACTTTCCGGGGAATAACCTTAATCTAGAATTAAAAAGTAACACTTTCATACCTGGATGAAACATTTTGTTGGCTAACCCCATGTCATGATATTTCTTGGTCTTTTCTTTATATGTCTTCGCATTCTCATACGAATTCAACCTATGTTCTTCTAACTCATTTAACTGAAACAATCTTTCTTCTCCAGCCAATGTTAAATCTAAATTTAATTCTTTAACACCCAATAGGCTTTATGCTCAATTTCAACTGGTAAATGGCAAGCTTTGCCATATACCATTCTATATGGACTCATTCCTATGGGGGTTTTAAAAGCAGTTCGGTATGCCCATAAAGCATCCTTAAGTTTAGATTCCCAATCTTTACGATTAGGCCTAACAGTCTTTTCTAATACTGCTTTTATTTGTCTATTGCTAACTTCTACTTGGCCGGATGTTTGAGGATGATAAGGTGTAGCTAACTTGTGAGTTACACCATGCTTTCTAAGAACATTATTCAACAACTTATTGGTAAAATGAGTTCCTTGGTCACTTATTATGGCCTTAGGTACTCCATATCTAGCAAACAAATCTTCTACAAATTTAACTACTGTTTTTCCATCATTAGTCTTGGTTGCTACTGCTTCAATCCATTTAGATACATAATCAACTGCTACTAGAATATACTCACAATTATTTGACACTGGAAAAGGACCCATAAAATCAATACCCCAAACATCAAAAATTTCAACAACTAAATTAATATGCAAGGGCATCTCGTTTCTCTTTCCTATTCCACCTGTTCTTTGACACTTATCACATGTTCTATAAAACAATTCACAATCTCTAAAACAGTAGGCCAATATAAACTGATTGCAAAATTTTCTAGCAGGTTTTGTTTCCACTAAAATGACCTCCACAAGAATATCCATGGCAAAATTCCATAATACCTTGTTGGTCTTTTTCTGGAATACATCTTCTTATTAAAGAATCAGAGCAAATTTTGTATAAATGAGGTGCTTCCCAAAAATAATTTTTAGTTTCCGCCAAAAATTTCTTCTTTTCATAATGATCAAAATCTGGATTAATGATATCAGACACATAGTAGTTGACAAAATCAGCATACCAAGGGTCAGAATCTTTAATGGCTAAAAGTTGTTCATCAGGAAAATTATCATTTATGGGGACAGGATCATCAAGAAATTGACGTTCAAGCAAGGGTGAAAATTCCAATCTGGACAAATGGTCGGCTACGACATTCTCGGTTCCCTTTTTATCTTTGATAGTAATGTCAAATTCTTGTAACAATAACATCCATCTAATTAATCTTGGTTTAGCATCTTTCTTACTTAACAGATATTTCAATGCAGAATGATCAAAAAAAATTATCACCTTTGATCCTAGCAGATATGATCTAAATTTTTCTAAAGCATATACTACTGCTAAAAATTCCTTTTCAGTAGTTGTATAATTCAATTGTGCATCATTTAGAGTTCTACTAGCATAATGGATCACATGAGGCTTTCTATCTACCCTTTGTCCTAACACGGCTCCAATCGCAAAATCTGATGCATCACACATGATTTCAAAAGGAAGTGACCAATCAGGGCCGGATAAAATAGGGGCAGTAGTTAATTTTTCTTTTAATAAATTAAAAGCTTCTAAACATTCTTTATCAAAAATAAATTATGTATCTTTTGCTAGCAAATTACATAGAGGTTTACAGATTTTGGAAAAATCTTTTATAAATCTTCGATAAAAACCAGCATGGCCTAGAAAACTTCTAACTCCTTTAACTGAAGTGGGAGGGGGTAGTTGTGAAATAACTTCAATTTTAGCTTTATCAACTTCAATGCCTTTATTTGAAACAACATGCCCTAAGACAATTCCATGTTTTACCATGAAGTGACTTTTCTCCCAACTTAAAGTTAAATTAGTTTCACAGCATCTTTTCAGGACTGATGTAAGGTTTTCTAAACAATGATCAAAAGAATTTCCAAAAACTGAAAAATCGTCCATGAAAACTTCTACGCATCTTTCAACTAAATCTGAAAATATAGAAATCATGCATCTTTGAAAAGTAGCTGGTGCATTACATAATCCAAAAGGCATTCTCCTAAAAGCAAAAGTACCAAAGGGACATGTAAAAGTTGTTTTCTCTTGGTCTTCGGGTGCAACAGGGATCTGATTGTAACCAGAAAAACCATCAAGAAAGCAATAATATTCATGACCGGCTAGTCTTTCAAGGATTTGGTCAATAAATGGCAAAGGAAAGTGGTCTTTCCTAGTTGCCGCATTTAATTTACGCAAATCAATGCACATTCTATAACCAGTTATTGTTCTTGTAGGGACTAATTCATCTTTCTCATTTTTAACAACAGTAATTCCTGACTTTTTAGGAACTACTTGAACAGGACTAACCCATTTACTATCTGATATAGGGTAAATTATACCCGCATCTAAGAGCTTAAGAACTTCTTTCCTAACGGCTTCTTCCATGTGTGGGTTAAGTCTTCTTTGCCTTTCTCTTGAAGGTTTACTACCTTCTTCTAGATGTATTTTATGCATGCACATAGAGGACTAATTCCTTTTAAATCAGCTAAAGACCATCCTAAAGCTTCTCTATGTGTCCATAAAACTTTTAACAAACTAGCTTCTTGCTCTTCCGTTAAGTCGGCTGCTATAATAACAGGCAAAGTGTTACCTTCCCCTAAAAATGCATATTTTAAATGGGGTGGTAATGGCTTTAATTCTTCGACTTTAGGAGAATTAATGGATGGCATAAATTCAGAATTTTCTACTTTAATTGTTTCTTTTATTTTAGCCTCTTCATTCTCCACTTTATCTTCTAATTTCTTCTTCAATATTTTCTATCTCAATTTCTTCAAAGAGAGATTTCAGAATCTCTACTTCATCATCTTTAATTTCATAACTTTCTTCTTTTTCTACTTTTTCAAACTTATCAGAATTATTTTCTGATTCTTTCTTTATTTCTTCTTTATCTTTCTTTTTACTAGCTTCTAACTTTTCTCTCTCTAATCTTTCTTCTTCTTCTATTTCTCTTTCAATTTCATCAATGTCAATTTTTATGGGAGGGATAGGACTATCATCATAAACTATGAATCTATCTCTCTCATATTCTTCCTCTTCTTCAAAGGTTTCAGTTGATAACTTTTCAATCTCATCTATTGAAAAACAGGCACTTATGTCACTAGGTCTATTCATAGCATCAAACACAGAGATTTCAACAGTTTCACCTAGGACTGACATTGTGAGTTTACCATTTTTCACATTAATCATTGTATTGGCAGTTGCCATAAATGGTCTACCTAACAATATTGGAACTTCATTATTAGTGCATATCTTCCTTTCCATCTCTAGAACCACAAAGTCAACTGGAATGATTAGTTTATCAACCTGAACTAGGATATCTTCCACTATACCCAAAGGATATTTAACTGAGCGATCAACTAATTGTAATTGCATAGTAGTGGGTTTTAGTTCTCCTAACCCTAATTGTTTATAGACCGCAAAGGCATCAAATTAATACTTGCTCCTAAATCTAGCATTGCTTTCATCTTTTTAGAGCTTCCCAAAACTTGGATATTAAAGCTACCAGGGTCTTTCAACTTAGGTGGTAATTCGGGTTGTAAAACCAGAACTTACGTTTTCAGAAACAATAATCTTTTCATTGTTTTCAAACTTGTGTTTCTTAGAGTGAAGATCTTTGAAAAACTTTGCATAAGCTGGAATATTTTTAATAACATTAAGCAAAGGAAGATTAACATTCACTTTGGATAACATATTATAAATTTCCGTAAATTGTTTGTCCATTCGGTTTTTCATAAGTCTTCTTGGAAACGGAATTGGAGGAACATAAGGTGGTGGAGCCACATAAGGTTCCTCTTCTTCTTGATCCAATTCTTTTTCAACTTCTTTTGTATTTTCTTTATTTTGAACCTCTTTTTCTTGTTCCTTATTTGGAACTTCTACTTCTACTTCAACTTCTACTTCTTGATTATTTGATTCATTATTCTCTTTATTACTATCCACTATCTTTTTCGATTTCTTTTCAATTTCCTTTTCAGAATTTTCTAATGTAGCAGGCACTTTAGAAGAAGGATCAGGATCACTTACCTCTTCACCTATTACCTTACCGCTTCGCAAGACGGTGATTGACTTGGCTTGCTCGGTTTGACTAGGGAACTTCCCTTCTTCTCTTTTATCAACTTCAGAATTTGCAATGTGCTTCTTTAGATTTTCAATCTCTTCAAGCATGTATTTCATCAATGTTGCTTGACCTTTACTAGCTACATCTTGTTTGGGAACTTCTTCAATTCTCAAGCGATTTTGATTTGGCAACTGTGGAGGTTGTGGTGGTTGAGGTTGGAATTGTTGAGGTTGCAAAGGCTTATTTCCTCCCCAAGAAAAGTTAGGATGATTCCTCCAACCAGGATTATATGTGTTTGAATAGGGATCATTCCTTGGCCTTTGAGGTACATATTCATAGCATTAGCACTTCGAATACATAGCACTTGATGGACAAAATTAGTAGCATGAGAATATAATCCCATAAAGCACATGCTTCTTGAATTTGCCAATTTTCAAATTGAGCTTGTGTATTTGAATTATCTTGCAATTGATATAGGCTTCTATTTTACCTCTAGCACTTTTCTTGGGAATTAATACTTGCATCTCAAATAATTCTTCTAGTGCTTCGGTGTCATTCTATTAATAGAACCACCAATTTGCTATCAACCATAGTTTGTAAGCTTTGCGAAAGACCATGATAAAATTGAAGCACTAACACATGTTGAGCCAAATTATGATGAGACACATAATGAGCGATTTTTAAATCTATCCCATGACTCATGGAATGTTTCACTGGTTCATTTTGGAATGACATGATTTGTTTCTATATACTCATGAAGAGATGCATGTTTGTAAAATTTACTCATAAACAAATCATATAATTGAGCCCAAGTATAAACACTATTTGGTGTTAGGTTCATAAACCATCTCTTTGCCAATTCTTTTTAATGCACTTGAAAAATATTTCATTTTAATTTGATCTTCC